>RYFJ01001192.1:0-58253 GCA_003991445.1 Oryza meyeriana var. granulata | reverse complement strand
CAGTCGAAGGGCTAGTTTCCGGCCATGTATTGAGCCTTGACCACCAAATGGCATTTTCCTACATAAATGTGGTTTAATGACAAACTCAATCAGGCTAGGTTCACATCCATCATCACAAGCAGATATCAAGACAGCTAGAAGTATTCAGAGATTACTATGGGCTAGGCTACCCAGGTAGTCAAGGGCTTACGGGCCTTGTCAGATCCCAGCGAGCATCGAGCATCTCATTACGCCGCTGACGAAGTAGCGAGTAGCCGGTATCTGTGACAGGTGTCCTTGTTGGGTATAATAATTTTCACCGCTGGTATTCATATCCAGGATGAATCCAGGCTTTTAGGGGCTATGTGTGTCAATGCTTTGTATCGGCAATAATTATATGGGGCTACTCATGAGACCTAAACTCAATTGGATTGGCAAAAGGACACACGAAACAATGTTTATCCTGGTTCAGGCCCTCAAGGTGAGGAATACCTACTTCAGCTGTTGTGTATTGCCTTTGAGGTTTCTCCATGAGATTGTGGTGTCTTCTCTGGTGAGATCGTTCTGCCCTAGGGGGCTCCTTGCCTCTCCTTATGATGGCAACGGGGAGGCCGATCTTCCGTTAGGTAAGGATAATTCTCGATTTGGTGGAGAACTGACGCTCATGATCCAGCTTCTAATCACCAAGACCCGAACCCTGCAATCACAGCAGCACGTCTCCTCTTGTTATCAACCGTGCGCTGCCCGGTTGACCTCACCATGAAGGCTAATCCCTGCATGCGAATCGAAGAACACAAGCAAGAATAAGAAAGATTGCAACTCAACTTGCAGATGAATGATTATACTCTCGAAGTTGGGGTCTCACAAACCGATAAACGGTGAAACTGTTCAAAGACAGATTAATCTAATCAAAACCCCCACCTAAACGGTGGTAGCTACTGAATATATAGAGTTAGGATGTCCTAGGGTGAGGGTTTGCCCTGTGAGGGGTACACTTCTCATGGGTTTAGCCCACGACACAAATACAAAGCCCAAAGGCCCAAACTGACTCGGATAGGAAAAATGATGCAATTTGTTTCGATGATTCTGGACAGCTTAGGAGGAATTTTGGCATGAAACCAAAACCATCTGAAATTAGACTTCATAAGATTTCCAACAAGTACTTGTAGGCCCTGTAACTCCTTCTGGATCAAAAGTTATGGCCATTTGAAGTTGACACTGTCTCCTAGCCCGAAACTGCATCGGTCTCGGGAATAGGAGTTTACTTGCACTTGTTGTCTCCACTTTAATATTTGGTTTCTTGAGCTACTCTCCATGGTCTTCTCCCAGGTTCCTAATAACAATAAAATCATCACAAGAATTAAATAGTATGCCATTCGTAGAAATATTTTCATGTAAGCTTAGGAACGCATTCACCTGGCGATTATGTTGACGGGCACATGCGCGAGTAATTGGTCCTTAGATCTGTGGCACATCTTCTTCAACATGAGGAGGTTGTAAGTGTGTATCTAATGAAGTGATGTCCTCATCATTGTCCTCCTCTTGATTTGGAGTCGTCCTCGACTCAAGGTCATCTTCTTCACCCAAGTAGGGCTTCAAATCAGCAACATTGAAAACATCACTCACACCATAATCTGTAGGCAAATCAATCTTGTATCCATTATCATTTATCTTCACAAGAACTTTAAAAGGACCAGCAGCTCGAGACATTAATTTTGACTTGCGCAAAGTAGGAAACCTATCCTTTCTTAAGTGTAACCAAACAAGATCACCGGGTTTAAAAATAAGCTCCTTTCTACGTTGACTACCAGCAAGTTTATACTTTGCATTCATATGCTCAATATTTTTCTTAGTGGTCTCATGTAACTTAAGCACAAATTCAGCCCATGTCTTAAGCACAAATTTCTGCTCTACGGTCATCTCCTAATCCAAATAAGCTTCAGGGTCATATTTTCCAGAAAATGAAGGCAAGGTAAATTTAACTTTAGGAAAAGGATCATCGTTACCTCGCCCTTGGCGGTTTTCTCCCATACTTTGATGATTGCGGCGAAGGCGTTGACGTAGTCATGCCTCTTCTGTCGCTCGTTGGTCAACCTCTCCATCGTCATCATACATCGTGTCTTGGTTGGCATCATCTCCGGAGGGTGGCAGATGGGTCTCCAATTCATCAATCCTCCCAGTCAGCGTGGCTACTCGTCTGTCTAGACTTTCAAGCATGTGGTTTATGTTCTCCTGTGCAAGAGCAGCGTCGACCCCCTTTAGAATGGTTTCATTCATTCAGCCCCTTCATCATCTGGTCCATGTAGCCTTGATCTCGCTGCGAAGAACGCACTCCGTGATTTCGTCAGTCCCTGACATTGTTAGCAAGAAGACAGAGAAAATACAAAGGAATTATCCCTATCAACTACTACTATGCAAGGATAGTGGACACTCACAAATGGAAGCACCTTACCGAACTCTTACAAGGTTCTGAGACTAGCGAGCAAAGGATGGTACAATCGGTGGCTGGTTCATGATACCTTGAGGGCGTGATCCAGCGATTGCAGGGGTCGAGACCGTGCTGACCAGAAGTATATATGTGGAGCTTGGGAGGCCAAATATGTTAGTAGCACACATTCAATAACAGATAGTAATGCTGAATAAATGTCCAAAGCACTTGTCCTAGTTGCTGGCCTAAACGCGTTCTAAACCAGATGTGATAAAACAAGAGAGACAAACAAGTATGAAAGGACGGCAGCAAGGAAATAAGGACAAGACAAAAACACAGCACAAAACAACACACAGCTGGCTTCCTGGTGTGTCCTATGTGCTCCTCTCCTTTTCTCTCTTTTTTTCTTTTTTTCTCTTCTTTCACACCTTTTTTATTTTTCTTTTATTTTTCTGATATTTTTTCTCAACTAGGAGCACATGAACAACAACCTCAGGAGGTGGTAGCTCAGTCTGATATAAGGTGTGGCCTATAGAAATACACGAGCGTGCTTTAAAAATCATGCTAGAACTTTGGAGTGTGGATTCCCAATTTTCCAGCCTGAATTTTGCAAAACTGGTTTTGGCCAACCCGAGGAAGGTTATGGCTATTTATTTGCCTGATTCCAAGTCCGTATGCGAAAGTTATGGTTGTTTCAAGAAAGGTCCTCTGTATCAGTGTTTTGGTGGAGGCTGATTCGGAATCAGGTGCTGAAACCGGGGATGATATGGTGGTGGTGGCTACTGGGGATTGTGGATGGAAATGTAGGGTGATCAAAGGACGTGATATTTGAAACTAAAACAGAACACACAAAGACCAAGACTTGCACAAGATGGTTAGTATATGGGAAAACAAAGACAATGGTGGTGATGCCTAGGGTTTGTGGGGTGCGGCGGATGGATCACGAACTGGACTCAAACACAATCTAAGCTAGCAACCGAACTCGAACTAGGACACAAAACTCAACACTATGGACTCTAAAACAGAATTATGCAAAAGGCTAAACATGGTTGTAGGACAGGGAAAACCTACGACTACCAAATTTTTTTTTGTGGATTTTCTGGACTCTAGGTATAGGAAACAAAGATTGAAACAGGGCGGAAAAGATGATACCTAATGGGCAACCTTCGCTCTGATACCACTTGATGGCAACGGGGTGCCTGATCTTGCGTTAGGTAAGGATAACTCTCAATTTGGTGGAGAATTGATACTCACGATCCAACTTCTGATCACAAAGACCCGAACCCTGCAATCGCAGCACCACGTCTCCTCTTGTTATCATCCGTGTGCTGCCAGGTTGACCTCACCACGAAGGCTAATCCCTGCATACAAATTGAAGAACACAAGCAAGAACAAGGAAGATTGCAACTCAACTTGCAGATGAATGATTATACTCTCGAAGTTGGGGTCTCACAAACCGATAAACGGCGAAACTGTTCAAAGACAGATTAATCTAAGTAAAACCCCTACCTAAACGGTGGCGGCTACTGAATATATATGAGTTACGACGTCCTAGGGTGAAGGTTTGCCCTGTGAGGGGTGCACTCCTCATGGGTTTAGCCCACGACACAAATACAAAGCCCAAAGGCCCAAACTGACTCGGATAGGAAAAATGATGCAACTTGTTTCGACGATTCTGGACAGCTTAGGAGGAATTTTGGCATGAAACCAAAACCATCTGAAAGTAGACTTCATAAGCTTTCCAACAAGTACTTGTAGGCCCTGTAACTACTTAACTACTTCTGGATTAAAAGTTATGGCCGTTTGAAGTTGACACTGTCTCCCAGCCCGAAACTGAATCGGTCTCGGGAATAGGAGTTTACTTGCACTTGTTGTCTCCACTTTAATATTTGGTTTCTTGAACTATTCTCCATGGTCTTCTCCCAGGTTCCTAATAACAATAAAATCATCACAAGAATTAAATAGTATGCCATTCATAGAAATATTTCCATGTAAGCTTAGGAACGCATTCACCTGCTGATTAAGTTGACGGGTACGTGTGCGAGTAATTGGTCCTTGGATCTGTGGCGTATCTTGTTCAACATGAGGAGGTTGTAAGTGTGTATCTAAAGAAGTGATGTCCTCATCACTTTATATACTGAGGACGCAAGGTTACATGGTAGGAATCCTAGTCAGATTCAACCAAGGGATTTCCTTCTAAGAATACAACGTACCCAGCTTGGACTATCCCCTTTTCCTTGTCGTGCAAGGTTACATACGCCGAGTTCTATTGTATCCCCAATTACAGGATTAGGCCCATCCTCTATCCGAGTGGCCATAAAGCTTCCAATGAGGTACCTGGGGCCCATGGCCTCCACAGTAGCCCCTGAGACCTTCATAGTTGAGTCACAGCTAGTGCCGAGTGCTCATCCTCCTTGGTGAAAATTTCGCGAGTGCCTTGCTCTCGAGTACCCATTGTCCGAGTACTTCTCCTCCAAGTCCTGCTTCATATCAGCTGGCAACGAGGCTATGAAGGGATTCATAGAAAAATATGAATGGTGTGTGCTGAATAGGCCCACCTATTAGGTGTAGCCCCGACTTTGTGCTTAATTGTGAAACAATTAAACATAAAGTCAAAGATCTTTAACCTTTAAGTTCTTCCCGAGTGATCTTTAACCTTTAACCTTTAAGATCTTTAACCTTTAAGACTCTTCAGCATCATATCAGCTAGAAATATTTTTGCTCAATAGCATTTTGGCTAAGCATGTAAGCCGAGTACCTGAGAGATACCTGCATCCCCAATTTTAATGGAGATCAGCTATCGATCCTTATAGGGATATATCCTTAATACCTTGTCAAATAATTTAGATATCTGAACACATGTGTCCAGCAATTAGGCCTAACATGAAGCATATCTAATTATTTTAATCGGTCCCTATAAAATAGCATCTGCACTGTGATTTTAACACAACCAGCCGTCGGCCCAATAGGACATGTTATTTAGAAACTCATATCTTATGGCCCATTACTAAGCAAGCCGGCCCAAACCAGCTTATCCAGCACAGGCCTATAAAGTGGCTAGAGAGAGAAAAGATTCCTCTTTCTCCCCCATTTCGCCAAACTCTTCATCTTCCCACAAACATGCCAAACTTCACGCTCTCTGCTCCGCCTAGGGTTTCCTTTTGCTCGAGCTCCCCTCTAGAAATTCATAGAGATCTCCTTCCCCGCATTGATTCCCATCATCCACAAGCTCTTCCACCCAATTCTACATCCTGACAATGCCGAAAGCTACATTTGACATCCCTAGCATGTCGACTGGATCGTGGCCAAAGTCTGATGCCTGCTCAACGAAGCCAGCCCTTCTAGAGAGGAAGTGCCTCCAATAGAAGGAAATCATCAACTGGCGCCCCATTATTGGTGAGACAACCCCCTCTCTAGGTTCTCACGAAATTGTGGTTTTCACTTCTTTCTTCAACCACGGATTTGCTCTTCCCACTGCTGATTTTCTTCGCGGTCTCCTTGACTACTACAAGATCGAGCTCATCCACTTCAGCCCCAATACCATTCTTCAAATCTCCATCTTCGTGACTCTCTTCGAAGCCTTCCTAGCGATCAATCCCCATTTGAACCTTTTCCTCTTCCCTTTCCATGTTAAGCCACAACCCTGCAAATCCAAAATCCAGGTGATAGGGGGAGCAGGCCTTCAACTCCGCAATGAGATGAAGAAGGCCTACTTGCATGTTCCCCCTAAAGACCTCACTGAAAGGGTGACATCAGGAGTGGTTTTATTCCTCCAATCTTGAGCCCTCCTTGCCGCCCTTCTTTGGAAATCCCCCATGTTACTGGAGAGCCAGACTGCTCTTCCGTCACAGGTAGAGATGGTCTAGGTGCAGCTGTTGTTGGAGAAGATCAATGCCTTGAAGAACATAGGGCTGACTGGTCCCTGGGTGGCCAGGACCTTCCAGAATTGCCGGATTCAACCCCTGAAGGCCAGGATTCACCTTGGCTACAATTATGAGGGGAAGAAGGATCCAACTCGGGAATGTACTGACTTCATCAACAAGGATGTCATCATCAACACCTTGCTTGGCTACTTCATCAATCGAGTCGTCGAGACTCTGGATGCCAAGAAAGCCCCCAAGCCTTATTGCAAAGATAGGCCACAGCCGGCGGTAGTATCTCGTTTTCCCATTGTCTCCGATACCTGTCTGCAATGAATGGCATGAACACTGTCCAATTGAATTTTCCTCGAACCCCCCTGACTGGCTGGCCAGTGGGTCTAGAAAGCATCTGGCCAACCCCTCAGCAGCCAAGCCCGCCCCAAGAGGGCTAGGAAGCAACTTATGACAGACTAGCCAAGAAAACGAGTGTGTCGAGTAAGGCATCAGGCGATCCGATGATCAAGGGCCCCAGCAACGCAGCCCTGGACCGACTAGCCCAGGACCGTGCCGCTGACAATGCCTTCCCCTTAGTCAGTCACACCTAGTGTGGCACTGACTGGGCCAAGTTCTGCACCACCTACTGCCACACCCTAGAGCCTAACAGTAGGCGGTATATCGCCACCGAGTAGGCCTTCGGGCACCCTGCTGACTACCTCCACCTCTGGTGCACAGGGGTGGAGATTCAATACTTCCAAGAGGTATGGAAATCCTCAATCTTCAGAAAATGTTGAGTAGTTTTGCAACATTTTGATTGAAACATGATCTTGTAGGAAGCTGAGTGACACCGACCCCAAGGGGACAATGCCGCCAACCCCCGTAGCCACCTCCGTCTTGACTGTGGCTATGCCCGCCGAGATCCTGCCCGAGCTAAATGCTGCTCCAGCCCATGAGGTTGAGACAGCTCACTCAGCCGGGTGGCAAGCTTACGTCACAGACGAAGTCCCAGTCACTGAGCCCATTGAGGGGCCAGTGCCACCAGCAGATCCAAGACCTAGGACTCCCTCTCCTCTGCTCTCCCCATCCTCAGACGATGATGACCTCCCCAGGCTCGAAGCTCCTCCACCAAACTTCTCCCGGGTGTTTTATTGGGTTAGCCCGGAGGGAGATGAACAAGCCTTCGAGCTGAATGAGGAAGCTGCCCAAAGGGATCGAGTCAGACTGATGGAGGCTACCATCATAGTGTCCAGGAGCATCCAGGTACATAATCTTGCCATCTGTGTCTGCTGATTGATGATTTTTAAAATCTTCTGCTATTGTTAGTTGTCTTGTCTGACTGAAATGTATCTCGTGCAGCCAAGTAGTTGATCGGTCAGAGCAAGAGGGTAGGGTCCTCTCCCAACTCGCTCCTCAAACTAACTCAAACTCCACTACAGTCCAAGTGCCAAAGACACTTGGAGAAAGACTTAGCAAGGAGAGGGAGGACTAGCTAAAGGACTCAGTGAACAAGCTTCGAGATGAGAATTGGGAGAAAATAGGGACCATCAGAGGTATGTTTCCCCTTCTGCCCGATAAATCCAGTCATACCTTCACTTTGTGCTTCTAATCTTTAACCTTGTCTTGCTATAGCTCAAGACACAAATCTGAACAATCAGTCCTTAGAAATTGAGCGCTTGAAGAAAGAGCATAAAGGAGCTCGAGAAAGGCAAAGTCTAGGTCGACACCGAATACGCAAGTAAGCTTCATATCTGCTCTGGTACTTTGTCCGACTAGATATCCAGATTTATTTATGTCTTCTCTTTTATATCAGCAGCCTTCAAGACCAATGCACTGACACAATTCGGCGCCTTTGTAGAGGATATCAAAGTAGTAAAGGATTCTCGGGATTCCATAGTGGATTCAGTGAAGGCTTTACTAGACATCATGCAGCCAGGCCAACTGGCTCCAGTTAAGCTCTCCTGCCCATGTGGAATTCAAACGCCTTCAAGAACGCTTCGGCGAGCATGCCGGCCATAGGGATCTCCCAGGCCTTAGCCATGACGAAGTCTCTCTACTCCCGAGTAGATATTGAGGCTATTGGCGAGAGATTTGCTGCGGGCACCACCACGGAGGAGGGTTTAAAAGCTAATTAAACCAGCTAGCCGACTGCTAGAAGCAATCGCTGAGGATCTTGCTGACTACTTGTTTTAAGTAGTCGGTGCTTGACAGAAACAATGTGTAAATATTGTAAATGCTTTTGATGTTTGCTGTAATTTCTTGCTGAGTACTTATTCTATTTTAGCCATCACTAGTTTTACCCGACTAGCCAGTTTATGCCAAGTGGTTTGAGACCAACTTTGGAAAGCATTCACATCTCATGGACTATACTGCGAAAGCTTAGCATTAATTGTTATAAAGACTTCAGAATAGATAAAACAAGGTCGAACTTTAATGAAACAACAAAAAGGCATGTATCATCATGTAGTCCTCGACTCACTACTCGGTTGAAACAAGCGGCATAGTGAGTCAGAGTAACAAACTTTATTTATATATAAAAGGAGTACAAAACTCATGTAAGAAAGACGCTAACTGTTCTACGTCCATGAGTTGTTAACTAAGACGCCATTTTCTGTCTGTTAGTCGGTAGGCACCTAGACGTTCACCTCAGCGATAGAATGAAACGGCCCTTCCCATAAGGGAGATAATTTATGCCTGTCTTTGGTGGTCTGGATTTTTCTCAAAACAAGAATCTCCCACCGAAAAGCATGGCCACAAACATTCTGACTGTATAACGACACAAGGCTTGTGAAGATAAACGTTGCTAATTGGGATTGTTGCGATGTATCCTTACTTTTCCAATTGATCTAACTCCGCGTCTTCATTTGATTTTGATCTCTAAGTGGGCCCAGACTTGCGCAAGAACCGAACTCCCAACTCGGTTGGGTAACACGGCCACCCCCCCCCCCCTCGACACCATAAGTAATAGGAAGAAGGAATTGCCCTATTGGAAGAACTAACTGTGGTTCTTAAAGGACCAGAGAACACATGGAAGCTCTTGCACCCACCGGCCCTACATATGGTTGTAGTCAGGTCGAACACCTAGTTGATACCTTGTAAGAGCCCATGCCGTTTGCCACGCTCGCCTGCCATTGCTCGTGGGTGCCACAGAAGCATAACAGAGCGTTCTTGATGCCGAAGTCGTCACAGAATCTGAAAAACGCCGCCAATGAATTGAGTTCCGGTTGTCTGTATGATGCCGGCGCTGTTGGGAAGCCGAACTCTTTCAAATCGGTATAGACACATGATACTCAGATGAAGTCTTTTGCCGTTGCCACTGTTGATGTAGCAACATGTTATGCCTTGATCCACTTTTGAATTTATCCACTGCGACAACAAGGTGATTTGTGAACCGTTCCTAGTGCTTTTTGAATGCCCTAAACCATGTTGAGCCCAAACTGCAAAGGGCCAAAAATTGGAATTGTTTGCCAATTCTTTAGCTAGTAGATGTGGTTTGCCAAGCAAAGAACTGGCATCCCCTCATGTCCAAACTATGTTTTAGGTTAGTAAACTACAGTCGGCCAGAGAACGTGCCTGTAAGCCTTTCCGACTAACGTCCCCTTGATGCAGCATGAGTTTCCACAGAATCCCGCAGTGGATAGTTTGCCAGATCTGCTTCCCTCCTCGGGTCCTTGTATGTAGGCATGAGAAACATTTTTTGACGTGTGATCCACTCGGCCCACTTACGATCTATTTGCGACTCGGTCTTCTAGAGGAAAATCTGGATGATCGGAGTCCGCCAATCCTGAGAGATAATAGCATGTTTGTTGCTGGTAGATTCAGCCCCTGACTGCTCAGTACTGGCTTCTTTTGACTGACAGGCATCCAATAACTGCTCGACAAAAATTCCAGTCGGGACCACTTCACTCTTGGATCCCATGTTGGCTAGCTTATCTACAGCTTAGTTGTATTTGCGTAGTACGTGTGTAATCTCCAACCCACCAAACTTGTTTTCTAGCTTCCATACTTCTTGACAGTACCCGCCATGTTGTCGTCTAACATTCCAGTCTTTCAATGACTTGATTTACTACGAGTGAGAATCCCCGAGAACTACTAGTCGGCGGATGTCGAGTGATATGCAATGCGAGCCCGGTGGATAAGTGCCTCGTACTCCAGCAACATTGTGAGATGCTGGAAAATGATATCTGAAGGACATACTAATGAGGAGCATGTCCAGTAGAGAAGCTCCAATACCAAATCTATACAAGTGCTAAGACATTGTGGACCAATCACTAGAAGTAGTCTAAGTTTCTAAGAAACTGAGAGAAGGAAAATGCAAGCCTAGGTGAATGCTAACCTTTATTCATACTAATTTTCGATTTATTTCAGGAAATATAGCTACTTTCATGCTCTTCTTTTATGATGATTCTCAGCAAGAAAATACGGGTTTAGCCCAAAGGCATTTAGCATATGAAGCACTGTATCAAACAAAAAAAGAGCTACAACAATTAAAATCAATGAATCAGCTCTTGAATAAAGGACAAAAGACACTAGAGGCAACCATTGCATGCAGAATTAGAGATGGCTGTTAACCGACTGCTGTAAAATGTAGAAATAAAAAGCCATTAAAGCTCAAATAGACTATATAGCCCACCATCTGCATGCATGCATGTGTGCGATTCACAGATTTCAATTTCTTATGTCACGCAATTACTATATAGCTAGGTAGAGGAAGCCAAAGGGAGGAATTTTTGCATTCTGATTTCCCCAAACTACACACTTTGTGGGGATAACCATGAATTCAAAGTCAGCGTCCCCTTGAGGGAACCTCGACCCTCAACCTGTTATCGATTAATCGATCTGCAGGGAGTATGTAGAACGCTGAACTGGGGTTCATCCCTCGGCCTTCACCTATACGCAGTGATGCTACTGGGCTGATTCGTCGTACGGTATCATGGAAGGGCGATGTCTCATATAGTTTCATCGGTGTGTGCAAAATCTCGTTGGGCATGCCTACTTCGTCAGGGTCACGTGGTTGACAATGTATCATCAATATTTTGATCCACCGTGAGATCGGGCCACAAAATTTGCTCACAGTGTTTCTTCATACCGTGCGCAGTATCATCTGGTATCAGAGCACTCCGATTGCCACGTTGATATTCATCCTATTAGTTTAGTTAATTTTTTCCTGTCCTTACAGTCCCAAAAAAAATGCCCATAAATAAAATACCTAGCCTGTTTCTGCATCTCGAGTTAGTATTGATTGGCGAGTTTAATCCTTGGCGTATTGATTCTTTATTGCGAATTGAATATTTATGCCTTTGCTCTACAAGCTTCATTATCCAAATACTAGTTTCATCCTTGAACTTGCATTTGTTTCATGTGCATCATCAATCAGTCTATAAAAAACAAACACTGTAAAAAAGGAGAGACTTTGAAAGATTGAGAAAAAAAAGAAAGGAGTTGTTAAAAAAAATGAGATAGAAAGAGACATAGTTGGAGCTGCAATTCTATTAGGAGCCAACATTAATCATTGATGTTTTCATGCATCGGTTGCAGTTCTATCCATATATCCCTTCGATTCACAACATGGCGTTGTGATTCACTGGATCTTTATCGATTGCATCACTAATTTGCAGATGTGCACTACCGTCAATTTTATTCCCACCAAAGCAACCTGAGAATTAGTTCACTGCATCTCTGTACAATACGTTCTTCCACGCTGCATATACCACCTATGGTTCTCACCCTTCAGCGTTGACAAAGAACATTGGACTTAAAGAGATGCAAGGGAGTATTCCACGAATAGATACACAAATTTCTTTTCTCCATAACATGGCAAGAGCTGAACATACACGATGCTTACCACTTCAAATATGTGCTATGTTCTCTAGAGAGTTCCGGAACCGTGCGCACAATGGCGCAATTCTTATACACTATGCGAAGGTCTGTCAGAGTTCACCACCATCCAGTGCCACCTTCGCTCATGCTAGTGGCGGACGATGATGGAGACCGGCACAACTTTGAAGAGATGAAGACTGCCCATCTTCAAGCAGAAACTGCGCTCATGCGAATGCGGCTAGGCACTTATCCTGGACAGGGGCATTGGATTCAAAGAACGACAGAGGAAAGACTGCAGACAATATATCCAGCTCTCTAGATAGACCACACTTTGACTGGTCAGTGCTCGCAAGAAATACCTATCGCACCTGACTGTATGATGGTGATCCTGAGTTCCGCATATGATGACCAACATCGTGCTCCACTATATGTTTTTCTCGTCTCCACTATATGATGATGTATTGCCTATTTGTTTTTTTTTCTGTATTTCTTTAATGGTCGCCGATATATACCACGGGAGATCCGGAGCAGCGGCAGAGAGAGATGCGGGGGGAAAGGGAAAGGATTCTATACCCTTCAGGCACGGGGATAAATGTATGGATGTCTGATCTTATAGTTCGATGGGGTGGAAATACTAATGTGGTATCATAATAGTGTGAGATTATGTATATATGGCGGGCAGAAAAGTATATGCTAAATGTGCTGCACAATGAAGCAGCGAGAGGAGGAGACGTTTTGTAGGACATGATTAATCACTTGGGAAGAAATGGAAGCGCTGAGATGAGGAGACGTTTGTTCCTGCATATTACACTCGTGAATTGCATTTGTGGCTCTAAAGCGTTTTAGTCTAAGAGATTCGCACTGTTGATGTGTCGGTCGCCGAAACGGCGATAGCGGGTGCCCACATACCCCGGGGCGCATGGGTCTTCGCCACGCCAGCCACTCCGGGCCCACATCCTGCACAAAATGAGCGACCGGCGCTCCGGCTCACTGTCCGGGAGCGCCTCCCCCGGTGCGCCTCGGGCCCGTGGTCCGGGGACATCCCCCGGGACCCTTTTTTTGGGCACGACAAGCCTCTTTTTGGTCCCAGGTGCCGGGTGCCAGCTTTCCCAATCCCGGGATCTCTGTCTCGGTCCCGGGCGTCTTTTTTTCCGACTGTCTTGGCCTCTGGTCCCGACGGCCGACGCCGGGTGCACGGGTGCCGATTGCCCGGGTGCCCGGGTGCCGATCCTTCCGGTCCCAGGTGCCGACGCCCGGGCCCACGGCCGATGGACTTTTTTTATTTTTTTTTTGTTTTTTTTTTGATTTTTCTTTTTTTTCCGACTGCCGATGTTTTATCCCTTTTTATGAACTTACCGACTTGCAGATGTCCGATTCACTGGAGGATCTCTCGGCGGAGCAGACCCCTAAACTACCTACATAAAATAACGATTTCTTTTTTTATTTTTTATCTTCGGCGACAGGACGGCCCCCCGTGAACACCCAACTATTTTTTACCTTTTATCCGTCAGAGCCTTGACTAAGAGGGCCTCGGTTCTCTGCCCTATGCAGCGTTTGAGGGCGACGGCCTCTGTCACATCTCTGTACTCCAGCTGACATGGGAGGTGACAACCGACGAACGACCAACGCTCCGTCGCATCCCCACGTCCCGTAAGACTAGGCCGCCCGCAGCCGACCTACTCCGGCGTGGGCGCAGCAGGCGGCAGCAGGCGGAGACGTGCGACAAGACAACGCTTCCTCTCTCCCCATGTACTAGCACTGTGGACTCCCCTGATTCTATAAAGGAGGATCCAAGCCACCGAGAGCGAAGGGGGCCGAACTGGACAGGAGCTTTCCCCGTCTTCTGGCTCTCTAGCTCGCACGCTAGCTACTGTTCTTCTTCTCTGGCTCCGGCTGCGAGCTAAGTTCACGTTGTAACCACAATTCCACATTCATCCACCTCATAGCCAAACACACACAGGAGTAGGGTTTTACACTCCGCAGCCCGAACCTGTATTAAATCCTCCTGTCTCCCTTTGTGCGTCGATCCCTTCTTCCAACCATCCGCTGTTCATCGTCTTCCCCGCGCGATCGTCACGGTTCGGACGGTCCGATCCCGGTTCGGACGGTCCAACCCCTCTTCCTCTCGTCTTCCGCTGATACACGCTGACGCTGACTTCGCCTGAGAACTACTCCCCTGGCCGAATCTCAAAGGGGGGTCTCCCGACTTCCTGCCGTCGAGGTTTCGTCCTCCGACAGCTGGTGCGCCAGGTAGGGGGAGTTTCCTTTTCAGGTGGTACGCCGGCGTCTCCAACACCAACGCACTCCATGGCAGGAGGCCACCATCATCGTCGAGACTACGGCGAGGGGTCCGGCGGCTACACCCCGCCGGGCAATGTGGCCCCCAACGGGGGCCCTGGAGAGGACGGCAAGCTGTCACGTTCCGCGCTACGGCGGAACAGGAGGAAGCGCCAGAAGGCCAAGGCGGCAGCTGAGAGCTACGCCTTGGTGGCTACGGGCAGCCCCCGGAGCTATGATGCCCGCGGAGGCGATGGTCGCAGCAAGCGGCAAAAGCCCGCACGCGCGCCACCACCGCCGGCAACGGCCCAGAAGTGGTGCCCTCTCCACTAGACGGACGGGCATGACATCACGGAGGGCCGCGCCGTCCAGCGCTCTCCCGAGCGTGCCGAGCCGGCCATACTTCGGGGGTGGTGCACCTACCATGACACGGACTGGCACGACATCACGGAGTGCCGCGCCGTCCAGGGCATGGCCGAGCGTCTCAAGCCGGCCACAACCCGGGGGTGGTGTGCCTTCCACGTCCAGAGCTTCGCCGAGTGTCTCGAGCCGGCCTTAGCCCGGAAGTGGTGCACCGTCCATGAGACGGACTTGCACGATCTCTCCGAATGCCGCGCCATCCAAAAGCTGGCCAAGCGCATCAAGAAGTCCCGGCAGGAGCAGTAGCGGGCCCGAGCTTGCTCCCTCTCAAGGGACCTGAGCCCGTGCGGTAGGAGCCCCTGGCTCCCGGGCTCATAAATAGCCCCGGTCGGAGCCCCTGGCTCCCGGGCGCATGTCTGGCCCCAGTCAGAGCCTGGCTCTTGGTCACGCGTATCTAGCCCCGGTTGGAGCCCTTGGCTCCCGGGAGCAGATCTAGCCCCGGTCGGAGCCCTTGGCTCCCGGATGCGTATCTAGCCCCGGTTGGAGCCCGGGCGCACGTATCTGGCCCCGGTCGGAGCCCTTGGCTCCCGGGCGCATATCATCCCCCGATCGGAGCCCCTGGCTCCCGGGCTCATAAATAGCCCCGGTCGGAGCCCTTGGCTCTCGGGCGCACGTATCTGGCCCCGGTCGGAGCCCCTGGCTCCCGGGCTCATAAATAGCCCCGGTCGGAGCCCTTGGCTCCCGGGCGCACGTATCTGGCCCCGGTCGGAGCCCCTGGCTCCCGGGCGCATATCTTCCCCCGGTCGGAGCCCCTGGCTCCCGGGCTCATAAATAGCCCCGGTCGGAGCCCGGGCGCGCGTATCTAGCCCCGGTCAAGCCCCTGGCTCCCGGGCGCATATCTCCCCCCGGTCCGGTCACGGAGAGCTCGCTCCCTCTCAAGGGACCTGAGTCCGAGGGAGCTGAGCCCGAGTCCCAGCAGAACCAGTAGCGGGCCAAGCGCGCTCGAAGCGGTTCGGACGGTCCGAACCGTCGACGGACGGTCCGAACCGTCGACGGACGGTCCGGTTGTAACGACTCGGACCGTCCGGCCCTTAGGCGGACGGTCCGAATCCCGCTCCCGATCCAGAATAGCTTCGACAGGGCGCGAGTACCCAGACAGCATTGTCTCGGCAAGGGCGGGTCCGAGGAAGTTGTCCCGACATGGTCCATGTCCATACCCGGGCCCCTGTGCCCGGGCACATATCAATCATACATATCAAATCATATTTCAATCCGGGGCCCCTGGGTCCCGGACACATATTGAGCCGAGGCACGGATTCCCGAATCCGTGCCACGGGCCCAACACTGAGGTGCCGAACCAGGGCGGCCTCGCCAAGGCGAGTGCAAGCCTAGGAACGCGACACCCGGAATAGGGCGCGATAGCCCGGACAGCACCGCCCCGGCGAGAATGCATCCGGAAGGTCATCTCACACCCCGTATTCAAGCCCAGGCCCCCGGAACCCGGCTTACATCAAAACCGTATTTCAGTCCGGGGCCCCCAGGTCCCGGACACATATCCTTAGCGCTGGCCGGGGCCTCCGGGTCCCGAGCACATGCCTTTCCCTAGTCTCGAGGCTCGCGAGGGAAGCGAGTCCGAGCTCCATCCCTAGGCATATCAAGTATCTTCACAAGTCTATCTGTATAAACATCCTATAAGTTACAGTGAACCCGGGCCAGCACCGGACTTCCCCAGAAACTCAGCGCTGGCCGGGGCCCCTATATATACACTTTACATAAGCAACATTTTTAATATCCTTCCCGGTCTCGTTCCTTTCGTCGTTTCCCATGTGTTGCGTTCGGGGCAGTCTCACCCCCTGGAGGTATCATCGGGCCGCGCCCGTACGGCGGCTGGTTATGCGCAAACCCAGCCACAGTACGGGCGCGACCACGACGACGCCTTCGGGAGGTGATCGACGCCATGGCTCGTAGCATGGGGTGGACAAGGGAACGAACTGGACGCTCTCACAGTTCACTATGTGTAGAGTAGACCTTTCCCCGGCGCTCCTGGGGATGATTTATACCACACCAAGCTGGGCGCCCGGGGAGACCTAGTTTCTTCCTGGTGTACCGGGCCAAAGCCGTTCTGTCGCCAGGACTCTTCTTCGGCTCTTGGGTACAGCGCTACATTGATACCGGGGCGCCCGGGGAGACCCCGTTTCTTCCTGGTGTACCGGGCTGAAGCCGTTCTGTTGCCAGACCTCTCCTTCGGCTCTCGGGTACAGCGCTACATCGACAAACATCAACCACGACAATATGCAGCTCGACAACCTCGACTTCCTCGAGGAACGAAGGTGGCGCGCTCTGCTCTGCGTCGCTCGTTACCAGCAAGGCCTCAAGCGCTATCCTTGGCGTCAGGTTCGGGCCCGATCACTTCAGGTTTGGGGTTCGAATCTCCGCCGTATCTTCGTACGGGTCGGAATGAAATCTTCCCCCCGTGGGAAGGCCCCTCCCTGGTGATCAGAACTTCCCAACCGGGCTCGGTAAGCCTGGGAGCATCTCCACAAATGTTATCTGAAAACACACCCTGTAAGTGCCTCTAAACCTCAGCACTGACCGAGGCCGGGCCCCATGTGTATTCGCTTTTCACATAGTAATACTTTTATTATCGTTTCGCCGGGCTCGTGCCCTTATCCTTTCTCTACGTCGCGATCGTGGCGATCTCTGGCCCCCGGGGGCATAATCGGGTCGCGCCATGCGGTGGCTGGGTGTTGCGCCTAAGCATCTGTTCCTACAGCGAGCTACCGTATCCCATCTGCTAAACCGCCGCGACATCGTCTAAGCCCCGGCTTGCGATGCCCCGCCTGGTTGGCTTTGGGCTCGGTTTTTTCCGCTGCTAGGGGGCAGATTCCTTATGCGCAACCCTTTCCTCAGCCGCTCGGTCGCGGGACCGCAGAACAGGCCCTACGAGGTGGTAGAGCAACGCTCGCACATGGAATGGACAAGGGAACGAGGCCAATTGCCTCTCTCACGGTTCATCATGTAGGCTGTCGTCGCGGCATCGCTGTGCTCCCTAGGCAACGGGGCTAACGGAGGCACGGAGGTCCCCCGAATCCGGAAGACGGAAGGGACCGAGCCTCCAGACTCAACCAATTCCGCAAGTCTCGCGCTCGGGCGCCCGCGGCACTTTGGTGCTAGGCCCCGGGCCCCCAGGGACCTGGGCGCGACGGCGATTTACGGCGGATCGGCCCGATACTCGGCATTCCCGAGGGCGAGCAGCGCTCCCGGCCCTGGGATTGCGCTCGCGGAGCCATACCCATCCTTTCTGATATCCAGATACGTGATCTCATCCAATTTAAAACATCACTCAATTCCTATTTTTCCCCCGTTTGTATGGCCGCGTGTTTCGTTCTACTTAGCCCCAGGGGCAAGGCGGAACCTGCCAGTGCCTGCCCAGTTAGGGTCGGTTCCCGGGAGGCTCCCGGCGAGTCAGAGGGTACGAGTGTAGCATGACAGCCAGATACCTAACAAACCACCGCGGGGCATCTCTTGTACTTTCCCTTTTCTAGAAGTCCATTCTCGTGGCCCCTGCACCGATCCCTGGGCAACTGCGCCCAGGGGCACTGAGCGCCCCCGGGCCATGAAGAGGAAGGGGCCGAACCTACGGACTTAACCATCCTCGCGTCGCTGGGACCGAGGTCATGGGCCGGTTCACCTGGGCCAGGCAGCTGTCCGCTCGCTGCCTTCGCGGACCGAGCTCCCGGGAAGGTAGCTCCGAGCCGGACGGCGCCAGGTACTCGGCGTTCCCGGGCCCGGGATATCGGAAAACAACAACAACAACGAACACCGCGCCTCCGGGGTGCATGAGCAGAGGTACGAAACTATAGACACGATCATATACATATACAAGTGTCTCTCTTTGTATAAGACAGGCAAAATCGGAGCGCAAGCACGAGCGGAGATGTCGTCGCACGGGGGGAGGCCGCTCGTCTCCATAGGACCGGACCCCAGGCGACGTCGGAAGGGGACCGGCGTCTTCGTGGGACTCGTCGGTCCCCAGATCCTCGAAGCGCTCCCCCCGCTCGAAAAACCCCGTCACTGTGGCTGCGGCGTCGGCCATGGCCTCGAAGTCGGCCGCGCGCTTCCGGGAGGCCTCGGCCTCCCGCTCCATCTCCACCGACCAGGACTCGGCGCCCTTCACCGCCGGCTCGCATGCAAGGATCTCACGCTTCCGGACCGCGAGCCCGGCCTCTCGGGTCCGAACGCGATCTTTCCGGAAAGATGTTTTCTTCTCCCGCGTCTCCATCTTGGACCGAGCGCGGCAGGACTCATCGCCGGTGGATTTTGGCGGCACCCTTCAGTCGGACGCCACGCCCTCCATCTCCCGCCGGCCTTCTACGAGTCATCTGGATTTGGACGGTCCGATCCGTGGGAGGACGGTCCGACCGCCAGGTCGCCACGAAGGTCCCGGGGGCGACTATGCGGGCGGTGAGCAGCTGGATCACCATCGCGATCGCTGCCCGTCCGCTCTCAAAGATCCTCCTAGACCGGGGTGGACTTCCGCTGCTCCTGACGGGCTGCCGCCTGCACTTGGCCGGCGGCGACCGCCATCTGCCCCAGCGCGGAGTGGAGCGTTGCGCGTCCGCGCGCTGCTCCTCTTCGCCGAGCAGCGAAAACTACCCCGGCCCGCTCCCTCTTCACGGAAGATGTCTGCGCCCTGGCATTCCTCTCTTCTTCGGCTGCAGAAACATCAGCCAGTTCCACGACGGCCCGCTCCGGCACGGCCGGCGTGGCCTCCAGGCTCGCTACCACACGTGTAGTAACCGCGACGGCGCCCCCGGTCCGCCCAGGGTCCGCACAGCCCCAGGAAGGTGGCGGCCAGGACAGCGGCCGCCGGGGCAACATTTTTCACCCCTTAGGCCACCGGCAATCTCACGTGGGCCCCACATCTCCTCGCGAACCACCGCGACTTCCTCAACATTTTCACAATCAGACGGGGCGCGGTTACCCGGATAGCGTCGCCTCCGCGAATGCAAGTCCGGAGAGGTCGTCCCTATTCCTTCCATATTTCGAGCCCGGACCCCCGGGTCCCGAGCACATATCTACCGCATTACCTATGGGGCCCTGGGTCCCGGGCCCATATCTGTTCCCGGCCGACAAGTGAGCGCAGCAAGTCGCCAGGCTCCACCAGCTCGTGACGAACCAGGAGCACCCCGCGCCCCCTCGTTTCTTCAAGACATGGCCCTGTTCCTGCCCGAAGTGGACTCCGGCCGAGCAACAGGGCCAGGGGCCACTGTCGGCGAAACGGGATAGGGGGTCCCACATACCCCGGGGTCGCGTGGGTCTTCTGCCACGCCAGCCACTCCGGGCCCACATCCTGCACAAATGGCGACCGGCGCTCCGGCTCACTGTCCGGGAGCGCCTCCTGCGGTGCGCCTCGGGCCCGTAGTCCGGGGACATCCCCCGGGACCCGGGCACGACAGCCTCGGTCCCGGGTGCCGGGTGCCGGCTTTCCCAGTCCCGGGACCTCGGTCTCGGTCCCGGGCGCCGACTGTCTTGGCCTCGGTCCCGACGGCCGACTGCCCGGGTGCCCGGGTGCCAATCCTTCCAGTCCCGGGTGCCGACGCCCGGGCCCGGGGCCGACTGACCGACTACCGATGCCGACTACCGACTGCCGATGCCGATTCACTGGAGGGACTCGGCGGAGCAGTCCCCAACTACCTACATTAATAACGAGGCGACAGGACGGCCCCCCATGAACACCCGACAATACCATCAGAGCCTTTTGACTAAGAGGACCTCGGTTCTCTGCCCTATGGCAGCGGAGGGTGACGGCCTCTGTCACATCTCTGTACTCTAGCTGACATGGGAGGCGACAACCGAGATGACCAGACGCTCCGTCGCATCCCCACGTCCCGAAGACTAGGCCGTCCGCAGCCGACCTACTCCGGTGTGGGCGCAGCAGGCGGCAGCAAGCGGAGACGTGCGACAAGACAGCGCTTCCTCTCTCCCCATGTACTAGCACTGTGGACTCCCCTGATTCTATAAAGGAGGATCCAAGCCACCGAGAGCGAAGGGGGCCGAACTGGACAGGTGCTTTCCCCGTCTACTAGCTCTCTGGCTCGCACGCTAGCTACTGTTCTTCTTCTCTGGCTCCGGCCGCGAGCTAAGTTCACCTTGTAACCACAATTCCACATTCATCCACCTCATAGCCAAACACACACAGGAGTAGGGTTTTACGCTCCAGCGGTTCGAACCTGTATAAATCCTCCTGTCTCCCTTGTGCGTCGATCCCTTCTTCCAACCATCCGCTGTTCATCGTCTTCCCCGCGCGATCGTCACGGTTCGGACGGTCCGATCCCGGTTCGGATGGTCCAACCCCTCTTCCTCTCGTCTTCCGCTGATACACGCTGACGCCGACTTTGCCTGAGAACTACTCCCCTGGCCGAATCTCAAAGGGGGGTCTCCCGACTTCCCGCCGTCGAGGTTTTGTCCTCCGACAATGAGTATTACCAAGAAAAGGAAATGTGCCTACTTCGTACAATGATCAATGAAGATGAAGAATCCAAGATGGCCTGTTTCTTTGTAGGGTTAAACAAACAGATTGCAAACAAGGTGGATATGACAAGTTACACTAATATGACCGAGTTAGTTCATTTTGCCAAGAGGGCAGAACGACAGATTATTTCTGAACCTTCTCCACACCAACCTACTGTTGTAACTGGTCATAGTTCTACTCCTTGGCGCCGTCCACAACAGCAAAGTGTAGGGTCACGATCATCTCCCTTTTGTGCACCTTTTACACCTTCACGTCAAGCTTCTTCATCAGCAAAACCATCTGAGTCAAAACACAAAGAAGCAGTCTCCAATCGTTCCAATTCTTCTCTTTCTGAAGGAAAGAAGAAGACAAGTAATATTGAGTGTTTTAAGTATGGTGGACATGGCCATAAGCAAGCCGAATGTCCTAATCGTCGTGTTATCATTGCTCTTGCTGATGAATCTTATGATTCACAAAGTGAAGAAGATGATACACATGATGTCATAATTTCAGAAGATGAGAATATGGAGACTTATGAATATAAGGCCGAGGACGGTGAATGTGAGTTGAGCTTGAATTGTTTGGTACGTCCATCATTTCAATTTGATGGTGACGTTTGTGGTCCCTCCGTTACAACTCTTCATACTACCCAGGATATTACACATGCTGATTTTGATAATCTTCTTGCTGATTTGAGTGATTTGGAAGATGATATTTTTAATCCTGAATTGGTGAACACTCATACAGCAGCGGACAGGGTTATTTGTGTCCCTGAAGTAGGTGAGGAGTTGCTGCTATATTGTTTCTCATCTACTCCAGTTTCCCTGCAATCCTCTGTTATATCTACTTCTACCTATTTTTCCCCTGACATGGGTACATCAAATCGTTCCTTGGTCATTCGTCGTGTTCTTTCTACCCAGTTGGTGGTGGCTGAGAAAGGCCAAAGGCATAACTTGTTCCAGTCACGCTGCAAAGTGAATGGGCAGGTATGTCGGTTTATAATTGATGGTGGTAGTTGCAATAATATTGTCAGTGCACTTCTTGTTGAGAAGCTTGGTTTGACAACACGACGTCATCCGCATCTGTATCATATGCAATGGCTCAATAATTCAGGAACTGTTAAAGTGTCCTCCATGGTTCGGTTATCTTTCTCTATAGGTGATTATCATGATGAGGTGGATTGTGACATTGTTCCAATGCAAGCTTGCCACTTACTGTTGGGGCGTCCCTAGCAATTTGATGTGGATTCTATACATTTTGGTTGCTCTAATAAGTATACATTTGTGCATAAAGAGAAGAAAGTTGTTCTGGTTCCATTATCACCGGAGGAGATCCATGCTTCTGACGTTGCTTAGAAAAAGAGAGAGGAGAGTGAGAAACGACAATTGAATGAGAACCACAGTGGTAAGAGAGCGGATCCTAATCCATCCTACTCCAAAAAGCCTACTGACAACACCACACGAGTTCAACAAAAAAATGAGTGTTTGTTAGTGAGGAAGAGTGATCTAAGAGATGTGAGAAATGCCACAACACCATTCTTTGTACTCTTGTACAAGGAACATGCTAAAACTAATGACTTAACATCTACATTGCCTAGTGTGGTTCTTCATTTATTACAGGATTATGAAGATGTGTTCCCTGATGAGGTGCCACCTGGTCTTCCTCCTATTCGCGGCATTGAGCATCAAATTGATTTGGTTCCTGGTGCAACTCTTCCGAATCGACCACCATATCGTACAAATCCTGAAGAAACAAAGGAAATTGATGTTCTCCCCTAAGATAAGCAAAACGAGAAGAATCCAAAGGTTTTGTAAAAATATCTGCCAATTGATTTTCAGTATCCACATAATGAAATGCCACATTTCCTTTTTAACATGATCTCTAAGAAAGTGAAATCTAATATCAATATGTTTTGTCCTAGAGTGTTGTACTAGGTTCTTAGCAATACAAATGGTACTTGTGTTATCACAGAAAAGCGGAACATTTTCCAAAGTAACACCATAATCCTTAAGTGTAGCTACTATCCAAAGTATTTGAGAACAACAACTAGCAGCAACCACATACTCAGACTCAGCTGTTGATTGTGCTACAGAGAATTGTTTTCTAGACGACCAAGCAACAAGAGAATTACCCAAGAAGAAACAAGCACCAGAAGTACTTTTCCTATCAAGTCTACATCCTCCAAAATCAGCATCAGAAAAAGCTCTTAAGCTAATACATGATGATGCTAATAACCATATACCAAAGTCTTTAGTGCCATGAACATACCTGAGAATTCGCTTAATTGCTTGAAGATGTGAAGCACATGGGGAAGCTTGAAACCGTGCACATAAACATACAGCAAATTGTATATCCGGTCTTGAAGCAGCAAGATACAAAAGTGAACCAATCATACTCCTTTTGATCAACTGGCTCACCTTCCTCATCAGGATCAAGTGTAGAAGTAGCTCCCATAGGTGTCATGATGGGTTTGCAATTCTCCATTCCAAAGCGACATAGAAGATCCTTCGTATACTTACTTTGATGCACGAATATACCTTCTTTTGTTTGTTTGATTTGCAATCCCAAAAAGTAAGTCAATTCGCTCATCATACTCATCTCAAATTCACTACTCATAGTTTCTAAAAACTGAGACACCAAAGCATGAGATGAACAACCAAAGATGATATCATCCACATAAATCTGAACGAATAATTGATCATTGCCTTGCTTAAGAACAAAAAGTGTTTTATCTACCTTTCCCATTGAAAAACCCTTTTCAAGAAGGAAGTTTTTCAACCTACCATACCATGCACTAGGTGCTTGTTTTAAACCATACAAAGCTTTAGATAGTTTAAAAACATGATTTGGATATTTAGAATTTTCAAAACCAGGTGGTTGCTTAACGTAAACTTCTTCATTGATAAACCCATTTAGAAAAGCACTTTTTACATCCATTTGATAAAGTTTAAAACCTTTAGAAGCAGCAAAGGCTAACAAGATTCTAATGGCTTCAAATCTAGCAACAAGAGCAAAGGTTTCATCAAAATCTAAACCTTCTATCTGTGTAAAACTTGAGCAACCAACCTAGCTTTGTTTCTAACAACTACACCATCCTCACTTTGTTTATTTTTAAACACCCATTTAGTTCCAATAACAGAATAATTAGGAGGTGGTGGCACTAGTTTCCAAACCTTGTTACGTTCAAAGTTCTCTAATTCTTCATGCATGGCATTGATCCATGATTCGTCAGTTAATGCATGTGATATATCTTTGGGTTCAAAAGACGCAACAAACGCTGAAAGAGCATGAGAGTTTGGATCGTTAAACCTAGAACGTGTCACTCTTTCATGAAGATTACCAATCATTTGTTGAGGTGGATGTCTTTCTTTGAATGTGCAAGGGAGCTGTTGCTTCAAAAACTTCACTTTCTTCTATTTGATCTTCTACATGCACAGATGATGTGGAAGTTTGAGGATGCTCAGTTGTAGGTGAAGTTGTAGTAGATGCCGGATCTGTTGCAATTGATTGTGTGGGAGGAGTTAAAGCTTCTGCTACATCATCATCATCATCTTCTTCATCAACAAAAATGTCCTCCCCCTGAATATATACACCTATATCTACAATACATGGACTAGTCCCTAGGCTAGTCTCATCAAAAGTAACTTCACAGGTTTCTATTATTTTGTTAGTCTCCAAAACTAGAACACGATAGGCACGTGAATGAGTAGAGTAACCAAAAAATATGCCATCAACTGATCTAGCCTCAAATTTATCTACGTTTACAGATTTCAGCACAAAACATTTGCATCCAAACACACAAAAGTGAGAAACACTAGGCCTATGATCAAACCGCAGCTCATAAGGATTTTTACCAAGCTTTGATCTCAAAAATACACGATTTGAAACATAGCATGCAGTAGATATGGCTTCAGCCCAAAATTTTCTAGGAGTAGAAAATTCATCTAGCATAGTCCTAGCCATCTCAACCAAGGTTCTGTTTTTTCTTTCAACTACACCATTTTGTTGTGGTACTTTAGGTGAAGAGAATTGATGATCAAGACCCTTTTCAGCATAAAATTGAACAAAAGAAGAATTTTTAAATTCAGATCTATTATCACTTTTAATTGCTCTAAGAGCTCCTGGGTGATCAACAAATAGTCTAAGAGCAAGACTTTTAAAAAAACTAAAAGCCCCATCTTTAGATGCCATAAAATAAACCCAAGAGTATCTGAAGAAATCATCAACTATTACCAGCACGTACCACTTACCTCCAAAAGATTGAACTCGTGATGGTCCAATGGTATCAAGGTGTAGAAGTTGTCCTGGTGCGTTTGTCATCACCATAGTAAGAGGTGGATGTGAACTTGCATGCATCTTACCATGTCTACAAGAAGAGCATACTATATCGCTATCACCCTTAAGCTTAGGCAGGCCACGTATAAGATCCAAACCACTAACACGTGTTAAATAATCAAAACCAACATGGCCAAGTCTACGATGCCAAAAGAATAAGTCTTTAAAATCATTGGCAACTAGACACCTATGCTTAACAGAAGATGACACATCAAAATCAGTTTTAAACACTCTCCTAAAATGTGTAATATTAAAGACAAGATCTCCTGAAGCATCTAATACTCTACATCTACCTTTCTTAAAGCACACTTCAATATCTTCATCAATCATTTGTGAAACGGAAAGCAAGTTATATTTCAAGTTCTCAACAAGAGCCATATCCTTGAACATAAACTTATCGCTCACCTTTATTGTACCTTTAGCCACAACCATAGAAGTAGAAGCATCTCCAAAAGTTACCTTTTCAACATGCGATGCTCCTGTGAGATAGGAGAACCAATTCTTGTCACCGAACATGTGGCGTGAGCATCCGGAATCCACTAGCCAAACGTTCTCCTTTCTCGCGCGAAGTGCCTCATTGTCGCTGTCGTTGTTGATGTCACTATTGGTGACGCTTCTGCTACTTGCCATCATACATAGACCAATCAAGCTTTTCTTGCCTTTGGAAGTAGCATCATCATCACTCTCGGTGTCCACATCGCTTAGATTTACCTGTTCAAGAGCAGAGAGAACACGGTGCACTACCTTCTTGTTCAAATACCCCTTCTTCTTAGTGCTCTTGAGTGTTCGCTTCTTGTCACTCTCTACCTTGTCTTCCTCCTCATCTTCATCCCTAGAAATTCTTGCTAGAAATTTTGGACATTTAAGACGAAGGTGATTAAGCGAACCACATTCAAAACATCTCCGAGGTTCTCCACCATTTGCTCTCTTTCTGGATCGAACATTTTGCAAAGATGTTGTGAAGCAAGTGGAGAGGAGTGCCAAATCATCTTCAGGAAGTTGTTTTAGCTGTTCATCAGTTAGTGAAGACAAAGAGGACAAAGCATAGCTAGATGAAGAGTTATCACCAATAGAGTTGTTAATTTGTGAAGCTAAAGCTATTGATTTATTAGCCATATTTTTTTCTAGCAAAAACATCTAGCTCATGAGTTTTCAATTTAGAATAAAGCACATCTAATGTAAGTGTACTCATGGTAGTAGATTCTCTAATTGATGTTACCTTCATCTCCCATATAGACATATCTAAGGCTCCTAGCAATTGACGAGAATTTTCAGCATCGGTGTATATAACATTAACAGAACGCAAGTTGCTAAGAATCTTGTTAAAGCAAGCAAAGAAGTCATCAAGAGATTCACCGGGTTTCATCTCAAATCGCATATATTCCTTTTTATACATATCTTGACATACCTCTTTTACCATGTTTGATCCTTCGTGATAATCACAAAGTGTTGTCCATACCTCATGTGCTGACTTGAGATGCACCACACGGTCAAAATCGCTGCTTTCTAGCCCTTGAATAATCAAATTCCTCGCCTTGCTGTTAGCCTCCACCTGTGGCATGTTCGCTGCTGTCACTACATCGTTTTCAGGAACTTGATATGGCTTATAGATCTTCTCCCATATCGCAAAGCCTTGAGTTTGAATGTATACCTCCATCTTAGCCTTCCAATACTGAAAATCAACACCATTGAAAACACAAGGTTTTGTGGAATACCTATCCGTCGACATATTTTCTAATCGCCAGTTAAGATCAATTAGAAAAGATAATAAAATAAATAACCTGGCTCTGATACCACTTGTAGGATCGACTCACACTAAGATAGGCAATTAGAGGGGTGGTGAATGATTGCATAGGTCAAAACTAAAATTTAACACTTCCCCCTAATCACAAAACCTGAAAAACCGCGTTTTCAGAATCTGGACAGAACGCTGTTTCGTCACTAAACAGATTGTAGTCATAGATCTGTAACTCCGATCGACCTGAAAGTTTGTCAGAATAAACTAGACAAAATTTTTAAACAAACCCAACTAGAATCACATCAATCGGACTTCTGGATCTTAAGATATTAACGAAACAATATTACTGAACAGAAGGTTGACGGAAATTAATTAAATCCTAATTAATTGATTAAACGAGATCCGAAAATAATTAACCAATCAAACTTTCCAGAACACTAGAAAAACACACTAGCTAGATTTTAGATCAAAGAAACCAACCCCAAATTTTAGAGAAAAACAAATCAATCTAAAATCCATTGCTAGGCATGCATAAAGATGAACGAGAAAGAAATTAATAGAAAAATTTAAAATCAATCTAAAATCCAAATTTTAGAGAAAAACAAATCAATCTAAAATCCAAAAGATTTCTCCATGACAAATTCGCTCTCTAGAAACCCTAAAAAAATCAAAATCTCCAAAAATTAACAAGGAGTCACTATTTATAGAATCAAAACCCCTTGGTGGGCCATTAGGGCCATCTCTCGTTGCCTCGCTTGGGCCGTCTGCTTGTTATATGGTACTGTAGCACCATGTCCTGTACTCTCTTTTTTTTCAATTTTTCCGGCGTTTATACACTACCTTGTGAAGCTCGTTCTGAATATCTTCCCACACGGTTTTTATCCACCGTATATCACCTTGTGTCCCACCTTGTCACCCGACATCCTTGACCGTTCTGGACCTAAACTTCTCCCTGAGTTTAGTCCTGATCCTCGTCATTGACCAAGGTTGACGCCAAGTACCTACACACAAATAGACCAAACACACCGTTTTCGGGCACAGATATTCACAACCTGACCCACGTCAGTCATACACACGCTTATCACACTTTTCAATGCCAAGTTCATAAATCACAAGATAAGGCAATTTTTTAGCACATGATTTTACAATCTCCCCCTTGATGATTATAGAAAATAAAGTGCTTGGTCTTGAATCTGTTAAAACACTTTATTCCGATGATTATGATTTTAAAGATGTGTTTTCTAAGTGTGTTGAAGGGAAAGGTTCAGAAAAGTTTTATATACATGATGGATTTTTGTTCCGCGCTACTAAATTGTGTATTCCAGCTTGTTCTGTGTGTAGTGTTCTTTTACAGGAGGCACACGCCGGTGGTTTAGCTGGCCATTTTGGAGTTAAGAAGACCCTAGAGATGCTCTCAGACCATTTCTTTTGGCCTCACATGAGGCGTGATGTCCAGCGCCATATCGAGAGATGCACAGCATGCTTGCAAGCTAAGTCTCGCCTCAATCCTCATGGTTTATACATTCCGTTACCTATTCCTAGCGTACCGTGGGAAGACATTTCTATGGATTTTGTTCTTGGATTACCTCGGACTCAGAGGGGGAGGGATTCTATCTTTGTTGTAGTTGATCGGTTTTCAAAGATGGCCCATTTTATTCCATGTCATAAGACCGATGATGCTTCACATGTAGCTGATTTATTTTTCAGGGAGGTCGTCCGTTTACATGGAGTACCGAAGACAATTGTTTCTGATCGTGATACAAAATTTTTGAGCTATTTCTGGAAGACATTGTGGTGCAAACTGGGAACCAAGTTATTATTTTCGACTACATGCCACCCACAAACAGATGGTCAAACTGAGGTTGTCAATTGTACTTTATCAACACTGCTACGTGCTATCTTGAAGAAGAATTTAAAGTTGTGGGAGGAGTGCCTTCCTCATGTTGAGTTTGCTTATAACAGGGCGGTACACTCCACCACTAACTTCTGTCCTTTTGAAATTGTTTATGGTTTTAAACCCCATACTCCAATAGATCTTTTGCCCCTACCATTGCAGGAGAGGGTAAATTTGGATGCTGCCAAGCGCTCAGAAATAATCAAGAAATTACATGTCGAGACAAGGATGAACATTGAGAAGAAGTCACTTCAGTATGCAAAACAGACCAACAAGGGCAGGAAAAAGGTTACATTTCAACGAGGTGATCTTGTGTGGTTACATCTTCATAAGGAGCGATTTCCTCAAAAATGCAAGAATAAGTTATCCCCAAGAGGAGATGGGCCTTTCAAAGTACTTGAATGAATCAATGACAATGCTTACAAGATCGAATTACCCTTAGATTACACTGATGTCAGTGCAACGTTCAATGTCAAAGACTTACTTCCATTTTTTGGAGGAGCTGAGTCGAGGACGACTCCTTTTCAAGAGGGGGAGGCTAATGAGGACATGTCCAGTAAGAATCCAATATCCAAATCTGATACAAGTGCTAATGACATTGTGGGACCAATCACTAGAAGCAGGTCTAAGAAACTAGAGAAGGAAATACAAGCCCAGGTGAATGCTAACCTTTATTCATCTAATTCTGATATTTTAGGAAATATGCTACTTTCATGCTCTTCTTTTATGATTCTCAGAAATGACGGTTTACCCAAAGGCATTTAGCATATGAAGGCACTGTATCAAAAATAAAGAGCTACAAGCAATTAAATCATTGATCAGCTCTTAATAAAGGACAGAAGACACTAGAGGCAACCATTGCATGCAGAATTGAGCGGCTGTTACCTGCTGTTAAAAGGAAATAAAAAGCCATAAAGCTCATCATAGACTTTATGCCCACCATCTGCATGCATGCATGTGTGCATGCACAGATTTCAGTTTCTTGTACGCATTATATATAGCTAGGTAGAGGAAGGCAGGGGGAGGTATTTTTGCATTCTGATTTCAGAACTACACACTTGTGATAATATGAATTCTAGTGAGTCTTGAGGGGCTTACAACCTTTGTTCTTTCGATTCCTGAGGGAGTTGTAGAACGCCGAACTGCGGTTCATCCCGTTCGTGCCTTCATGTCTATACGGCGTGATTGTGTGGGCTGGTTTCATTGGTAAGTGGAAGGGCGATTGTCTCGGTAGTTCGTCGTGTGTGCAAAATCTCGTGGTGCATTGCCTCTTCGTCAGGTCACGTGGTGACAATTATCTCAAGTATTTTGATCCACCGTGAAGATCGGGCCACAAAATTTGCTCACGTGTTTCTTCATACGCGTGCGCATATCGCATACTTGAGTTTTTCTCCAGTGGGTGACGTCAGAATGATGCTAGGCCCTGCTCCGCCGATCCTTAGAGAATAGTCGAAGTACATCGTCCAGTATTCTAACTTGTCTGTTGATGTAGCCGTCTGAACCTTTGTCCACTCGGTCACAAAGTTAGCAAGTGCTTGTGACTTGATTGCTGTTCGTGGCTGAAAAATAATGTCAAACGCCATCAACTCGAGTGCCCATTTAGCGATTCTGCTGGTCGCTTCGCGATTGTGTAGGACATCCCCGAGTGGATACGATGTGACGATTGTAATTTGATGCGACTGAAAATAGTGCACCAACTTCCGGACAGTTATGAACAAGCCATATAGTAGCTTCTGGACTTGGGGATATCTCATCTTGCATTCACCTAGGACTTCGCCTGACAAAGTAGAATGGTCTTTGAACTTTTTGTATGTGCCCTGGTTCTGCTCACTCAACTACAAACACCGTGCTGGCTACCTGCGTAATTGCCGCCAGGTACAGCATGAGTGGTTCTTGGGGCATTGGTGATGCCAACATGTGTGGTGATGTGAGGAACTTCTTGAAGTCTTCGAAAGCTTGTTGGGCTTCTGGCGTCCATTGAAAATTGTCAACTTTTGTACCCCGTTCTCCAAGTCAGGAAATGAATCAGCTGAGTGCTGCCATGCAGCCGGTCAGCTTTCGTACATCATTCTGGCTAGTCAAGGGCACCATGTTCATTATTGCATTGATTTTCTTAGGATTTACCTCGATGCTGCATTGTGAAACGATGAAGCCGAGTAGCTTTCCTGAAGGTACTCCAAAGACACACTTTTTTGGGTTCAGCTTCATCTTGAATCTCCGAAGGCTTTGAAAAGTCTCTTCTAAGTTAGCGCTGAGGTCCTCCTTGACTTTAGTCTTGATCACCACGTCATCGATATACACTTCCACGTTGCACCCGAGTTGAGTGTGAGGACACCGTTGGATAGATACATTGCTCCAGCATTTTTTAACCCGAACAGCATAGTGACATAACAGTATGCCCCGAATGGCGTAATAAAAGAAGTCTTTAGGTAGTCCTCCCCCTTTAGGTTGATTTGATGGTATCCCGAGTAACAGTCACGAAAACTAAGTAATTCACATCCTGTAGTTGAATCAACCACCTGATCTATCCTCGGTAGACCAAATGGATATTTGGGACATGCCTTGTTTAAGTCGGTATAGTCGACGCACATGCGCCATTTACCGTTCTTCTTCCGGACTAGGACTGGGTTTGCCAACCAATCTGGGTGGTAGACCTCTTTGATGAACCCGGCTGCTAGGAGCTTGGTTACCTCCTCTCGAATAGCATCTTTGCGGTCTTGTGCAAAGCGTTGTAGTCGTTGCTTGACTGGTTTGGCGTCCGGCATGACGTTTAGGTGGGGTCGGAAGGGTCCAGGGGGATCTTCTTTGACTCTAAATCCACTAAAATTCCCAACTTGGCTGCTTTCTTTGCCGGAACTTGATCGTCCTCGTTTGCAGTTGTTGCAGCTAGTCGGATATTGCTTCATCCGACTGTCGCTTCATGACATTGGGCCAGCTCACAGCTTTCCTTGTCACAGGTGAAGGCTTGCTTGACATCACTGTGCAAGGAAAGTACTCCTGCTGGTCTTGGCATCTTGAGCCCCATGTATGTATAATGGGGCACTAACATGAACTTGGCTGGTGCGGGCCGTCCGAGTATAGCGTGATACGTGGTCTCGAAGTTCGCAACGTCAAAGTAGATGTTCTCAGAGCGAAAATTTTCCTGCGTGCCAAAAGTAACTGGCAGAGTGATTTGTTTGAGTGGAGTAGAAGAGAGGCCGGGGATTACCCCATGGAAGGGAGCTGTACTCAGCCGCAGCTCGGATCGAGGTATCTTCATCTTGTCGAGCGTCTTGGCAAATAAGATGTTGACAGCGCTTCCTCCATCAATGAGAAGCTTCTTCAGTTTGACGCTTCTGATGACCAAGTCCAGGACGAGTAGATAATGCCCCGGATGCGTTACTCGGTCAGAATGATCCACGCAGTCGAAAGTGATTGCTGTCTCTGGCCAACGCAGGTATTGGGGGGCGTCTGACGAGACCGAGTTGACCTCTCGGGCTGTTAGCTTCTGTTTTCGCTTAGGCTCGTACATAGATGGCCCTCCGAATATGTGATTGAGCTCAGCCTAGGGATCTTGATAATCGCCAGCTGCGCCCGAGTCTAGCTTGTCCTGGTCTTTGTGGTCGCTAGACGTTGATGTCTGCTCGGAAGCAAACTTCTTGAGCATGAAGCAATTCTTAGCCACGTGCTTCCCCATTGGGTGGAAAGGGCATGGCCCATTCATGACTTTTTGGTAGTCATCTGTCCTCGGGGGTCATAGTCGGCTATGCCCAACAGCTGCCACAACGTTGTTCGACTTGTGCTTGCGATCGCCAGACTTAGTCAGGGCCATATTGTTGGTGCCCTTCCACTCCTTCTATCGGGGCTCCTTCTTGTCATCTAGGGCCTCAGCAACGGCATCGGCCGAGTCGGCATATTTGATCGCCAAATTGAATAGAGCCTTGACAGAGCTTGGAGGCTTCCGAGTGAACTTAGTGATGAACAGGGTGTCCCCGACTCCCTTGCAGAAGGTGGCGATGACAACCTCATCCTTGATCTTGGGTATTGAGTTCCTCTTCTCAGAGAACCGCTTGATGAAGTCGCGAAGGGACTCATTCTTCCTCTGATGGCACTGATATAGATCGTACTTGGAAGATGGCCTCTCATATGTTCCTTGGAAGTTTGTGACGAAGCGTTCATGGAGATCCCCTAGGAGCCAATTGACAGCCTAGGAAGCCCTGTCAGCCATGTCCTTGCCAAGTCAGCCAAGGCGACTGGCAGGTAGTTAGCCATGGCTTTGTGGTCGCCTCCAGCTGCTCATATCGCCAAAGTGTACACTGTCAGCCAGGACTCCGGGTTGGTCTTCCCATCATACTTCTCTATTCCAGTCGGCTTGAAGCCAGACAGCCAGTTGACTTGTTGTAATTCGTGGGTGAACGCCAGGACTCCATTTGGGTGAAGGCTCTGACTCCGACTACGGCGATGAAGTTGCTAATGGTGGAGGCTGAAGAACTCATGCTCATCTTCCAGTCGGCGGCATTCATCCTCCTCGTGTTCCCGGCACCGAGTGTTAATGTCGTGGTAGAGATCGCGCTGTAGTTGTCCTCGGGCATACTGATTGTCACGGCGGTCGTCATGATGGTGCCGCCATCAATCGTTGTTCTGGTTGCCGAGTGACGTATTACGTGACTCCAAGTGGTGCTGACCGGAGCCAGCCGCTTGGCGTCGTGCTGAGGCAGATGAGACCACCGTATCAAAGGCCGTCTTATTCGACAGCATCTCTAGATTGTTGTCGCTATAGGCATGCTGTAGCGGTGATCATTGCCTTGATCCTTGCAATAGTCAGGGTAGCCTGGTGGTGTCCAGCAATGTGGCAGCGGCCACGACGTTCTGCTGTGGGGTCACAAAGATGTCATGGTTGCCAACTCGGGTTTGGAGGATCTCTTGTTGAGCAGTCTGCCTGGCCTTGCACAGATTATCATTGCAAGCATCGCGCTTGGCTTGCAAACGTTGTGTGTCTTCCTCCTATTGCTCATGCAGTCGGTGGGCCTCCTCCTCCTGCTGGTTGAGTAATCAGCGTGCATCTCGTGGGGAGTCAAGCCCTTAGATGCCATGAATACTTCTCGTGGTGGAGAAAAGCTTGCCAAACTGCAGTCCGACTGTGAGTCAGAGTTGGAGTAGTTTAGGGGGGTGATTACAACTCCAACCTCCCTAGATCTGTTCTCGAGCGGCTCTGGGCCATATCCAAATCGAATTCTAGGGGGTTGGATCGACCACATCGGGGTTAGGTTGAAGTTATCCGCGGCATTGCTAGGTCCAAATGGGAGATTGATGACCTCTTCCTCCGCTAGCCCGATCTCGGCCGGCTCAAAGCCAAGTCCGAGTCGAACACTAGGAGAAAGAGTTGTCCTTGGACTCATGGATCTTGGGAATCACCGCAGCAGGTCACCAAAGATAGCTACAGTGTTGAGTAGGCTGATTGGCACGAAGCCAGCCTGGTTTCTGGCCGATCGGGTCGAACCCGAGTCGGTCAGAGTGAGATCGCCGAGTTTGTCGACGACGAAGCAGAGGCTCCTAAAGTGGATTGTTTGCCTGAGGAAGAACTTCATGCGTCGACTCCGGTGACTGGATCCATCAGGCTTGATGAAGATGATCTTGATGAAGTCCCTACCTGGTGCGCCAACTGTGAATGCTTTGTATCGGCAATAATTATATGGGGCTACTCATGAGAACTAATACTTTTTCAAGATGCTCGGATCTTCGCTTAGGCGTGCCTGCACCTGGGAGACAGTACTTGTTGATGTTTTACACTGGCAATATGAATATAGGGCTACTCATCGAATCGAAACTCGGTGGACTACAAAGGAACACAGGGAGTTTATACTGGTTCAGGCCCTCGAGGTGAGGTAATACCCTATGTCCAGTTGTGGTGTATTCCTTTGAGGAGGTATGGTGGTGATTCTGATGAACCTGATGGATCATGCCCTCAGGGGGCGCCCTGCCTCCCTTTATATACTGGGGGACAGGGTTACAAGATAGGAGTCTCAGTCGGATTACGACCAAAGGATTTCCTTCTAAAGATATAACGTGCCCGACTAAGACTGTATTTTCCTTATCGTACAAGGCTAAGTTTGCTGAGTGCTACCATATCTCTAATTACAAGGCTAGGCCCATCCTCTGTCCGAGTGGCTCATATGCTTGTCATGAGGTACCCGAGGCCCATGGCCTCCACAGTAGCCCCTGAGACCTTCATAGTTGAGTCACAGCTGATGCTGAGTGCTCATCCTCCACGGTGAAGTATTATTCCCGAGTGCATTGCTCCCGAGTACTCTTTATCCGAGTGCTTCTTCTCCCGAGTTCTGCTTCATGTCAGCTGGCAGCAAGGCTATGAAGGGCTCCATGTAGAAATATGAATAGTGTGCACTGAATAGGCACACCTATTAGGTGTAGCCCCCGACTTTGTGCTTAATTGTGAAACAATTAAACATAAAGTCAAAGATCTTTAACCTTGTAGTATTTCCCGAGTAGTGCACTACTGGTATATGAGACTCTTTAGCATCATGTCAGCCGAAATGATTTTTTATAGTCTTTCTCGAGTAGTATATCACTCGGAAGTTAGACTCTTCAGCTTCATGTCAGCTGGAATGAGTTTTGCTCATGGCAATTGTTGGCCACATATGTAGGCCAAGTACCACTTTATGGATCTTAACCCAACACATGGTCAGGTGTACTCGAGAGATACATGCATCCCCAATTTTAATAGAGACCAGCTTGTGATCCTTATAAGGACATATCCTCAATACCTAGTAAATAATGCAGATACCCGAATGTATACACTCGGCTGTAGGCTTAGCAAGAAGCATATCTGATTATTTGATCGGTTTCTGTAGGTAGCACCAGCACTGTGATTTTAACACAGCCAACGAGCGGCCCAGATAGAGCGTGCTACTATAGAAACTCATGTCTTGTGGCCCAGTACCGAATTTGTAGGCCCAAGCCCACTTATCAGCACAGACTCTATAAAGGCGGGGAGAGAGAGAAAAGATTCCCTCATCTTCTCCAATCCACTAATCGCTTTGTCTTCCAACTTCCACGCTGAAATTTCGCACCTTGCCTCGCTAGGGTTCACCATTGCCAGCTCTTCCCTCTCGAAACTCGGGCGATCCCGCTCCTCCGCATCCATTCCAAGCCCCCAATAGCTTTTCCCCAAAATCTTCTCGCCCTTAGCAATGCCAAGAGCTTCAGAAATCCCGGAGGCGTCTGATGAGGCTTGGCCGACTTTGGATTGCGGCTTGACCAAGTTGAAGTACTTGGAGAAACAGCTAAGATTGCAAAGCCGTGAGGTCATCAATTGGCATCCGGCTGAAGGGGAATCTATCCCGACGCCCCAAGGTGGTGAGACTGTAATCTTCACCTCATTCTTTGACCGGGGTCTGTGTCTTCCCGCTTCAGATTTCTTGCGCCAACTTCTTTCCTTTTATGTGCTAGAGATAGTAAATCTAAACCCCAACTCCATTCTGCAAATCTCTATATTTGCAACTTTGTGTGAAACCCCATTTCAATCTATTCTGATACTTGTTCCATATCAAGCCTCAGCCCTCTAAGAACAAAGTCCAGGTGATAGGGGGAGCCGGTCTTCTGCTTAGGAATGAGATGAAGAAGATCTACCTCCATATTCCCTTGAAATCTTCCCTAAAGGGTTGGCATAAAGAGTGGTTCTATTGCTCTAATCCTAAATCACGTCTGCCCCTTTCACTGGTCTGTCCCCGGAGGTTGTGCCCAGCTGGTTGTCGATGTTTTACACCAACAGTATGAATATGGGGCTACTCGGTGGATTGCAAAGGAACACATGGAGATTTTATACTGGTTCAGGCCCTCGATGTGAGGTAATACCCTACGTCCAGTTGTGGTGGCATTCCTTTGAGGATGTATGGTGGTGATTCTGGTGAACCAACTCAACCTGCCCTCAGGGGGTGCCCTGCCTCCCCTTATATACTAGGGAACAGGGTTACAAGGTAGGAGTCCCAACCGGATTACGGCCAAGGGATCTCCTCTTAGAGATATAACACACCCAACTAGGACTGTGTTTTCCTTATCATATAAGGCAAAGTCTGCTAGGGATTACTATATCTCTAATTACAAGGCCAGGCCCATCCTCTATCCGAGCGGCCCATATGCTTGTCATGAGGTACCCGGGGCCCATGGCACCCACAGTAGCCCCTGAGACCTTCATAGTTGACTCACAGCTGATGCCGAGTGCTCATCCTCCACGGTGAAGTCTTCCCGAGTGCATTGCTCCCGAGTACTCTTTGTCCGAGTGCTTCTTCTCCCGAGTCCTGCTTCATGTCAACTGGCAGCGAGGCTATGAAGGGCTCCATGTAGAAGTATGAATAGTATGCACCGAATAGGCACACCTATTAGGTGTAGCCCCCGACTTTGTGCTTAATTGTGAAACAATTAAACATAAAGTCAAAGATCTTTAACCTTGTAGTCCTTCCTGAGTAGTACACTACTGGTATATGAGACTCTTCGGTATCATGTCAACCGGAATATGATTTATAGTCTTGCCGAGTAGGATGCACTTGTATATGGGACTCTTCAGCTTCATGTCAGTTGGAAATGGTATTTATAGTCTTTCCCGAGTGGCGTCCTACTCGGAAGTTAGACTCCTCAGTGTCATGTCAGCTGGAAAAATGTTGCTCATGGCAACTGGTGGCCAAGCATGTAGGCCGTGTACCACTTTATGAAAATTAATCCATTGCGTGGTTAGGTGTACTCGAGAAAGATACCTGCATCCCCAATTTTAATGAAGACCAGCTTGTGATCCTTATAAGGATATATCCTCGATACCTGGTGGATAAGAGAGATACCCAAACACATGTGTTTAGCAATTAGGCCTTCATGAAGCATATCTATTTACCTCATCGGTTCCTGTTGGTAGCATCAACACTGCGATTTTAACCCAGCCTGCGAGCGGCCCATATTGAGCATGCTACTGTAGAAACTCATATCTTGTTGGCTGCTACCAAATAAGCTGACCTAAACCGACCTACCCATCATAGCTCTATAGAAGTAGCATCCATCGCATGTCAGGACGAGTACTCCTGTTAACACCAAAATTTGGTATGGTTAGTTATCATGTTTGGTTAAGGAAAGAGGCTATATCAGCCGATGGAAGCTAATCCAGAAGAAACCGAAGACCACAGCATGGCAGTTAACTATTTTATCTATAAATTAGGTAAATTTAATAATTTTTAGGAAAACCTGATCTTGTGTCCGATCAGGGCTTGTTAATTTTCCTTTTATAGTTAGGAAACTCCTGTTTCGTATCCGATCAGGACTGTATCAACTCGGGGTATAAATACGTATGCCCGGGGACCATGTAAACTATCTCTCAGATCAATACAACTTCGGTGCATCGCCACCCTTTTCGACGGGTTCTTGCTTCTCGAGCCGGGCTGCATCGGTTAGGTCCGAACTCCTGCGAGAAGGCAAGTCTCGTTACCCTGACTACCTTATCGGCTAGGACTTCCTCGGTTAGGTCCGATATTCTAGCTGATCTATGGTAGTCGGCTTACCACGGTGTATCTATTCTGTCTACGGCTGCATCAGTTAAGTTTGATCTCTTAGGCCGAGTGGATATATCACATCACGCGTGCGTAGATTTATCAGCTTACTGGGTGTAATTTATCGTCAGTTTGTACTGCATCGGTTGGGTCCGACCTACTAAACTGCCTGCGATAAGTTATTCCTACTAGGTTGATAGATTTTATGCAAGCATCTTATCGGAATGTATAGCCGATAAGTTATCATATAGTTCATCACGATTGCATTAGATCTATCAGCTCATTGAGGTTCTTTTATCATTATTAATCTGTGCTGCATTAGTTAAGTTTGACCTACTAGATTGATAATGATAGATTTATCCTTGTTAAGCTGATGGGTGTTTATGCGATGTTTTATCGGAGTGCCTAGCCGATAAGTTATCTTTTACTAGATAAAGCTGACTACATTGTCTTGATTATTATTTCGATTATCTACACTATCATCGGCTTTCCAGCCGATGCACATGTTCTATTGGTAGTCGGCTGATTTACTCATTTATATTGTTATCAGTTTTCTAGCCGATACACAAGTGCTGTTAGCAGTTAGGCAGTCGGCTCAAGGGAAATCGGCTGGTTTTCTATCTTTTATATTATCGGTTCTCTAGCCGATGTACCAGTGCCATCGGCAATCGGCTGGAAGGAGTCTGTATCGGATGTTTGGCCGATTGGATCAGTGATCTAATATTTTCTATCTCCTTGTCAATTGCTAGGTCAAATTGACTGGCACGCCCGCGAACTTCAATTATTTAGGACCTGCACTGGAGCTAAGCAGATCTCCCAGGCCTTCGCATGTCTAGTGCATCGAACCATATCATTGGCTCGTTCCCAACGCTGCCGGTGATTTTCTGTGTCAACAACTCCAGCATTGGTAATTGCAATCAGCCAGAAGAATCCTTGTCTGCAAGCCTTCCCGACTTATGTTCTGGATGCAGCCTGGTTGCCATAGGTGCCTGAGTAGGTATGTTGTAGAATCTGCTTGCCCTCCTCAGGTGTGACGCGGTACATGAGAACTCCGGATGCGCTTGGACGACGTAAGTCTTCTCTGACTTGGGTAAAGCTGAATAAGGTACCCGAACCTTGCGTTAACATAGGGTTCGGCTGGCGACCCCCATGGGGCGTACCATATCCAACAGAGCCATAGCCAAATAAGGTACCCGAACCTTGCATTAGCATAGGATTCGGCTGGCGACCCTCATGGGGCATACCCGATCTGACAGAGTTGTGACCAAATAAGGTACCCGAACCTTGCATTAGCATAGGATTCAGCTGGCGACCCTCATGGGGCGTACCCTACTTAGCCGAGTTGCGACCGAATAAGGTACCCGAACCTAGCGTTAGCGTTGGATTCAGCTGGCGACCCTCATGGGGCGTACCTCACCCAGTCGAGTAGTATACGACCCCCAACTAGCGTCGGAGTTTGGTTGTCAGCTCACATGGAGCGTAGCCAGGGAAGATGACGTCTCGATTGGCGCAGTACTCGGTCAGTAGTCCTCATGGAGCATTCCGAGTGATTCTTGGCAGACTTGTCCAGCCCCCGAGTGTAGGAGATAGGCTCGCAGCCCTGAGTTGCTGTCACGCGTATCCGGAGCTGGCCCTGCACTATAAACATATCGGATGAGTAGCATCTGATGATGAAACCAATCACCCGAATAAAATGTATTTTACAATATATGTAAATATGAGTTCTTCCTCTTATTGATATTAATTTCTCTGAGTAGTTGACCCCTTACGTTTAAGCACTCTGCCCGACTAATCATAGCCCCCGAGCATCGGGAGTTGGCTCATGGCTCTTTCCCAGACACGCGTTTTGGGTGACTTGAGTTTGTCTTTCATGGAGCAAAGTTTCATGGATCAAGTTTATGATACTCGAATACTTTTGCAATCATTTAAGAGAAAAAACAGAAAAAAGTGTAGCTTGTACACCTATTAGGTGTAAGCGGCTGCGGCATTGGCGAGTCCAAGTGAAGAAATATTTATCAGGAAGCAAGTTAGCTGTTCGGTATGTTGGAGTGGGGATGCCATCCTTGCATTTGGGCTTTTGAGCCCCCGAGCATGTCACTTGTTGTTCTGATAATCTTCAGCTGTTAAAGGTTGAAGACGGTTGTGACCAACTGCCACAATGAAGCCGTCTGACTTGCGTTTGCGACTCCCAACTTTAGTCGGGACCGCGTCGTTGGTGCCCTCCCGCTTCTTTTGTCAGGGTGCCTTCTTGTCATTGAGGTCCTCAGCAACAGCGTCAGCCGAGTCGGCGTACTTGTTCGCCATGTCGAATAAAGCCTTGACAGAGTTGGGAGGCTTCCGAGTGAATTTGGTGATGAACGAGGTGTTTTGACTCCTTTTCGAAAGGCGGCGATGACGACCTCGTCCTTGATCTTTGGGATTGAATTCTTCTTTTCAGAGAACCTCTTGATGAAGTCACGAAGAGACTCGTTCTTCCTTTGATGCAACTGATATAAGTCGTACTCAGAAGATGGCCTCTCGTATGTTCCCTGGAAGTTGGCGATGAAGCGTTCCCGGAGATTTCCCCAGGAGCCGATTGATTGCTTGGGAAGTCTCATTAGCCATGTCCTCGCTGAGTCGGCTAAAGCGACTGGGAGGTAGTTAGCCATGACTTTGTGATTTCCTCCAGCTGCTCGGATTGCTAGAGTGTAGACCGTGAGCCAAGACTCGGGATTGGTCTTGCCGTCGTATTTTTCGATGCCTGTAGGCTTGAAACCCGATGGCCAATCGACCTGTTGTATCTCCTGGGTGAAGGCCGGTACTCCTTCATCTTTATGAGGGCTTCGGCTCCGCCTATGACGGCAAAACCGCTCGTGTGGGGGCGAAATGCTGTTTTGTCTTCCGATTGGCGTTGCTCGTCTTCCTCTCGTTCGTGGCACCGAGACTTGAAGCCCCTCCCGTAGGTTCCCAAAAACATTCCACTGGGTATCCCCCGAGGGAGTTGTGGAGAGCTACGAGCATGATGAGGAGGCGGCAGAGAGGGACGTGAAGTTCTTCTTCGTGCCGCAATCGCTGCGTCACAGGGAGTCCAGGTATGACTCTCGCCATAATGAGTCCTTGATGGTCTTCGTTGTAATGGTTCTCTACCTCTTGACTCTATTTTGTTCTGTTCTTGCTCCAAGCAGAAGATAGTCGACCGCTCAGAGAAGGTGAACAAGGTCTTGTCCCTGCTTGCCCCCCATCTCCAACGATTGGGTCAGCTCCAAGTTGCCAAGGCTGACTTGGAGCGGTCTAGTCAGGAGAGGGAGACCTAGCTGAAGGGGGCAATTGACTAGCTCAGGGATGAAAAATGGGCTCTAGCCGAGAGGATCAGAAGTAAGTCTTCTGTACTTATCTTCCTGAATAAATCCCAAGTATACTTCTCTAGCTTTGTTGTTTCCCAACTGCTCGGTTAAGTCTTGACTATAATCTCGAGTTCTTGACTATTCCAATCTACAGCCCTCGAAGCCGAGTTGAAGATCTAGACGGAGGAAAAAGGACAACAAGAACTTGAGCTGAAGAAGGTTAAAAAGGATAAAACTGAACTGGAGAAGGCCAAAGCCAAAGTAGAGGCCGACTATGATAGTAAGCCTTCCCTCTAACAATAACCTTAATCAATCCTCTTGTTACTCCGACTGCAATTTTGGCTAACAAGCATATTTGTCAATGAATCTGAGCAGCTTCGAGAGCCAATGCCCAAACCTAGTTTCAGGCCTTTGCAGCAGAGATTAAGGTTGTCAAGGCATCACGGGAGATTCTTGCCAAATCTGTAAAAGGGTTCCTTGACGTTATGGATCCTCACTACGTCGGGACCAGCTCCAATACAATCTCCCATGTGCATGCACATCTCAGCCAAGCCCCGAGTATCTTGAAAAAGTACTCGGATGAGCACGTGGCTATTGGCATGGCCCAGACCCTGGCCATGACCAAGTCAATCTACCCTAGGGTAGACCATGAGGCCATCGGCGAGGGGTTTGCTAAAGAGACAACGCCTGAGGAAGCACTGGAGCTGATTACCCAGGCGAGGCCAACTGCAGAAGCGATCACAAAGGACCTAGGCATGTAAGAACAAACCATCATGCAGTTGGTGTATATAAAGCTTTTGTAAAAGACATGTGTAAAGATATGTACCATGCCACCGAGTTCTTGGTTTTACTTAGTTATCGTTAGCTTTACCCGACCATATATTCTACGCCGAGTTGATCGATAGGAACTTAATAAAAATCATTCGCCTCAGAAGCTATACTCAAGCAAATAAAACACAGCCATTGTAAAGCTTCATAACTTAGTTAAAACAAGCTCGTATGTTGTTGACAAAGCACATATAATACATGCAGCCCCCAACTCACTACTCGGTTGAAACAAGCGATGTAGTGAGTCAGAGAAAAAATTTTATACAAAGGTACAAAACTCAGGTATAGAAAGGACATAGCTGTTCTATATTCCATGAGTTGCTGACTAGGGCACCGTCTTCGGTCTTCAGTCAGTAGGCACCTGGCCGAGTAACCTCAGCGATAATAAACGACCCTTCCCATAGGGGGGAAAAGTTTATGCCTGTCTTTGGTGGTTTGTATTTTTGTCAAGATGTGATCCCTGACCAAAAAGGCCTGGCCATGGACATTCCGACTGTGATAGTGATGCAAGCCTTGGAGATACCTTGCCGAGTGGATTATTGCGATGTCCCTAGCTTCCTCCAACTAATCAAGTTGAACCAGTCAGTTATCATTGGATGTGTCTTCTGAGTAAGCCCGAACTCGTGGAGAGTCGAACTCTAACTCGGTTGGTAGCACAGCCTCGGCACCATAGACTAGAAAGAAAGGGGATTGCTCTGTTGCCCGACTAACCGTGGTTCTTAGAGACCAGAGAACAGATGGGAGTTCTTGTACCCACCGCCCTGCATATGGCTGTAGTCCTGGCCTTGATACCTTGTAAGACCGTGCCATTGGCATGCTCAACCTACCCATTGCTCCGCGGGTGTGCCACAGATGCATAATAGATTTTGATGCCGAAGTCGTCATAGAAATCTTGAAATACGCCGCCCATGAACTGAGTGCCGTTGTTTGTTATGATGCGGTTAGGAACCCTGAATCGGTATAATATACTCATGATGAAGTCCTTTGCTCTTGCCACTGTTATGGTAGCAACGGGTTTTGCCTCAATCCACTTTGTGAATTTATCCACTGCGATGAACAAGTGTGTGAACCCTCCTGGCGCTTTCTTGAAAGGCCCGACCATGTCAAGCCCCCATACTGCAAAGGGCCAAGAGATTGGGATGGTTTTGAAGTTCTTGGACTGGGAGATTTGTTTGTCTGGCATAGAACTGACAACCCTCGCATGTGCGAACTATGTCTTTAGCATCTGTTACAGCTGTTGGCCAAAAAAATCCCTGCCTGTAAGCCTTTCCAACTAACGTCCTAGATGCGGCATGGTTGCCACATATGCCCGAGTGGATCAATTGCAGAATCTGCTTGCCCTCGCTGAGTGTGACGCAGCGCATGAGGACTACGGATGCACTTCTTCGGTACAGGTCTTCTCCGACTACTAGAAAACATTTGCTTCGACGTTTGATTTGTTCAGCTTGAATGCAATCTTGTAGGAGTTCATCATCCAAGAGGAATTTGAGAACGGGAGTCCGCCAATCTTGAGATATGATCAATACTTCTTCTGTTGTTGGGGTAGGTTCCGCCCCCGACTGTTCTGGTACTGGTTTCTTCTTGACCAATGGCTCCATTAGTTGTTCAACGAAAATCCCAGTCGGGACCACCTCTCTCTTGGATCCCATGTTAGCCAGTTCATTTGCAGCATCGTTGTATTGTCGTAGGACATGAGTTATCTCCAGCCAGTCGAACTTGTTTTCCAGCTTTCTGACCTCCTGATAGTACGCCGCCATGGTATCATTGAGACATGTCCAGTCTTTCATGACTTGGTTGACCACAAGTTGGGAATCCCCGCGCACAACTAGTTGGCAGATGCCGAGTGATACAGCAATACGGAGCCCGTGGATGAGCGCTTCGTACTCGGCGACATTGTGGGAAGTCAGAAAGTGAATCTGTGCAAACATACTTGAGTTTTTCGCCGGTGGGTGACGTCAGAATGACGCCGGCCCCAGCGCCGCCGATCCATAGAGAACCGTTGAAGTACATTGTCCAGTACTCTAGCTTGTCTGTCGTTGTAGTCGTCTGAACTTCTATCCACTCAGCCACAAAGTCGGCTAGAGCTTGAGATTTGATTGCTGTCCGTGGTTGAAAGGTGTTGAGCGCCCATTTAGCGATTCACCGGTGCCCTCGCGGTTGTGCAGGACGTCCCGAGTGGATATGTTGTGACCACTATGACTTGATGCGACTGGAAATAGTGCACCAGCTTCCGGACAGTGATGAGTAGGCCGTATAGCAGCTTCTGGACCTGAGGATATCACATCTTTGAGTTGGCTAGGACCTCGCTGACGAAGTAGGCTGGCCATTGAATTTTTTGTATATGACCCGGCTCGGATCGCTCCACCGCCAACCCCGTGCTGACTACTTGAGTCGTTGCCGCCAGATATAGCATTAGAGGCTTTTGGGGCATAGGTGATGCCAACGTTGGTGGTGATGTTAGAAATTTCTTGAAGTCTTTGAAGGCTTGCTGGGCTTCGAGAGTCCATTGGAAATTATCTGCTTTCTTTAGTAATTTGAAGAAGGGCATGCCTCGTTTGCCTAGTCGGGAGATGAATCGGTTGAGTGCTGCCATGCAGCTTGTCAACTTCTGGACGTCCTTCTGGCTAGTCGAGGGTGCCATGTTCATGATTGCATTGACCTTCTCTGGATTGGCCTCGATGCCTCTATGCGATACGATGAAGCCGAGTAGCTTGCCGGATGGCACACCGAAGGCGTACTTTTCCGGGTTCAACTTCATCTTGAATCTTCAAAGATTTTAGAAGGTTTCCTCCAAGTTGGCGATGAGGTCTTCTTTGGACTTTGTCTTGATTACCACGTCATCGATGTATGCCTCCACGCTGTGCCCGATCTGAGTATGCAAACACCGTTGAATTGCTCGTTGATACATTGCTCCAACGTTTTTCAAACCGAATAGCATAGTGATGTAGCAGTATGTGCCAAACGGCGTGATGAAAGACGTCTTTAGGCAGTCCTCCTCCTTCAGGCTAATTTGATGGTATCCCAAGTAATAGTCAAGAAAGCTGAGAAGTTCGCACCCCGCAGTTGAGTCCACCACCTAATCTATTCTCGGTAGACCAAATGGGTCTTTGGGGCACGCCTTGTTCAAGTCAGTGTAGTCGACGCACATGCGACATTTACTGTTCTTCATCCGAATTGGGACTGGGTTTGCCAGCCAATCCGGGTGGTAGACCTCTTTGATGAACCCGGCTGCGAGGAGCTTGGTTATCTCCTCCCGAATAGCATCTTTGTGGTCTTGTGCGAAGTGCCGTAGCCGTTGCTTGACTGGCTTCGCGTCTGTCTTGACATTGAGGGCGTGCTCGATTACCTCCCTTGGTACACTAGGCATGTCGGAAGGTTTCCAAGAAAAAATATTCCTGTTCTCCTGGAGGAAGGTGACGAGTGTGTATTCCTATTTGGGGTCAAGTCCAGTCCCGACTAGAACAGTCTTGGAGGGGTCGGAAGGGTCCAGGAGGATCTTCTTCGTGTCAAAGTCCACTAAAATTCCTGACTTTGCTGCTTTTTTCACCGGAATTTGATTGTCCTCGACTTCTGCTGTGGCGGCTTGCCGAATGCTGGTGTGTCCGACTGCCGCTTCTTGAGATTGAGCCAACTTGCAGCTCTCCTTGTCACAGGTAAAGGCTTGCTTAACGTTGCTGCGGAGGGAGAGAACTCCGTCTAGCCTGGGCATCTTGAGCCTCATATAGGTATAGTGTGGCACTGCCATGAATTTGGCTAGCACCGGCCGTCTGAGTATCGCGTGGTACGTAGTCTCGAAATCGACGACCTCGAAGAAGATGTTTTCTGTGCGGAAGTTATCTCGCGTGCCGAAGGTGACTGGCAAAGTGATCTGTCTAAGGGGTGTTGAAGACAGGTCGAGGATTACCCCATGGAAGGGTGCCGTACTTGGTCACATCTCTAAACGAGGAATCTTCATCTCAAGGTCATGGCGAACAGAATGTTGAGCGTGATACCTCCATCTATGAGAACCTTCTTCAACTTGATGCTCTTGACGACCGGGTCCAAGACGAGTGGGTAGTATCCTGGGTGTGTAACCCGATCAGGGTGATCTGCATGGTCGAATGTGATGGGCATCTCTGACCAACACAAATATTAGGGGGGCGTCTGCTGTAGAGACCGCGTTGACGTCACATGCTATTAGCTTCTGCTTCCGCTTGGACTTGTATGCAAATGGCCCTTCGAAGATATGGTTGAGCTCAGCCTGGGGATCTTGATAATCGTCGGCTGCGCCCGGATCTAGCTTGTCTTTATCCTTGTCGGCACCAATGTTGAAGCCTGCTCAGAAGCAAACTTCTTGAGCATGAAGCAGTCTTTGACCACGTGCCTACCCTTGGGATGAAATGGGAAGGGCCCGTTCATAACTTTCAGGTACTCGTTGTTCCTTGGGGGCCACGACCGAGTACGCTCCACGTTGGCCACCACGTTATCTGACTTCCGCTTGCGGCTATTGGATTTGTTTTGTGCTGGCTCGTCATTGGCTTTCTAGTCCTTTTGTTGGGCTCTTTTTTGTCGTCGAGGGCCTGAGCGACCGCCCTGGCCAAGTCGGCGTACTTGTTCGCCATATCGAAGAGAGCCCTGATAGAGGTTGGAGGCTTCCGAGTAAATTTTGCGATGAACGGGGCATCCTTGACTCCCTTGCGGAAGGCAGCGATGACGACCTCGTCCTTGATCATTGGGATCGAGTTGCACTTCTTGGAGAACCTTTTGATGAACTCGCAAAGAGACTCGTTCTTCCTCAGGTGCAGCTGATAGAGATTATGCTCAGAAGACGGCCTTTCGTAAGTCCCTTGGAAGTTGGCGATGAATCATTCCTGGAGTTCTCCCCAGGAGCCGATCGACTGCTTTGGGAGCCCTGTGAGCCATGTCCTTGCCAAGTCGGCCAGGGCGACCGGGAGGTAGTTAGCCATGGCTTTGTGATCGCCTCCGGCTGCTCGAATCGCCAGAGTGTAGACCATGAGCCAGGACTCGGGATTGGTCTTGCCGTCGTATTTTTTGATGCCTGTAGGCTTGAAGCCCGATGGTCAGTCGACCTGTTGTAGTTCCTCGGTGAAGGCGGGTACGCCTTCATCTGCATGAGGACTCTGACTCTGATTACGGCGGTTGAACCGCTCATGGTGGAGGCCAAAGCGCTTGTTCTCATCCTCCAGTCAGCGGCGCTCGTCCTCTTCGCGTTCACGGCACCGAGCGTTGATGTCCTGGAGGTTATCACGTCGTAGATGGCTTCGGAGATCTCGGTTGTCGTGGCGGTTGTACTGGGGTTGCCGCTGATTGTTGTCATTGGGGTTGCCGAGAGACATCAGTTGTGGCTCCGCATGCGGCTGGCTAGAGCTAGCTGCCCGGCGCCACGCTGATGCAGACGAGACTGCTATTGGAGAACCTGACCGGTTGGTCAGTATAAGGGTGTCGCCTCACTGCTGGTGCTGCTGGCATGCAGCCACAGTGATCATGGCTTTGATTCTTGTGATAGTTGGGGTGGCCTGGTGATCAGGCCTGAACTGGAGTGTATCCAGCAAAGTCACAGCGGCCATGACGTTTTGTTGAGGCGTGATGAAGATGTCGTGGTCACCGACTCGAGTTTGGAGGATTTGTTGCTGAGCAGTTCACCCAGCCCTGCAGAGCTCGTCGTTGCGAGCATCACGATCTGCCTCCTATTGTTGTCGTAGTCGGCGGGCCTCCTCCTCTTCATGCTCACGTAGTCGGCACGCCTCCTGAGTAGCCGTAGAGCCCTTGGACGCCATGAAGACTTTGCGGGGCAGGAAAAGGCTTGCCAAACTACAGTCCGAACTGCCATTCTAACTGTTGTCTGACTTAGAGTTGGAATTTGAGTAGTTGATCGGTGTGATCACGACTCCGACCTCCCTAGATCCAATATCGGGCAGCTCTGGGCTGCGTCCGAATTGAACCATAGGGGATCAGGTCTGCCACGTCGGATGTAGATTGTAGATGTCCGCGGCGTTGCCGAGTCTACATGGGAGATTGACGATCTCCTCCCTTCCTCGCCCGATCTCGGCTGGCTCGAGGCCAAGTCCAAGTCGAACGCTGAAGGGAAGAGTTGTCCCGAGACCCATACATGTAGAAGACTACCACAGCAAGTCGATGACGGTCACTGCAGCATCATGTGAGCCGACTAGCGCGGAGTTGGCTATTTCCCCGACAGATCGGATCGAGTCTGAGTCGGCCAGGGTAAGTTTGCCAAGCTTGTCGGTGATGAAGTCGAGGCTTCTGAACGTGATCGTGTCTCCAGGGAAGAAGCCGGTGCCATCGACTCTGGTTGTCGAATCCATCGAGCTTGTTGAGATTGATCGCAGAGAAGCCCCTACCTGGCGCGCCAACTGTCGATGTTTTACACCAGCAATATGAATATAGGGCTACTCGTCGGATTGAAACTCGGTGGACTGCAAAGGAACACAGGGAGTTTATACTAGTTCAGGCCCTCGAGGTGAGGTAATACCCTACGTCCAGTTGTGGTGTATTACTTTGAGGAGGTATGGTGGTGATTCTGATGAACTTGATGGATCTTGCCCTCAGGGGGCACCCTGCCTCCCCTTATATACTGGGGTACAGGGTTACAAGATAGGAGTCCCAGTCGGATTATGACCATGGGATCTCCTTCTAGAGATATAATGTGCCCAACTAGGACTGTATTTTCCTTATCGTACAAGGCTAAGTCTGCCGAGTGCTATCATATCTCTAATTACAAGGCTAGGTCTATCCTCTGTCCGAGTGGCCCATATGCTTGTCATGAGGTACTCGGGGCCCATGGCCTCCACTGTACTAGAGCCGGTTCCAACATGGTGATGCTCCATAATGTCAAGGAGCCCTTTCATGGATCTGACAAGGATTTCCCGTGACTCCTTGACAACTTTGATCTCCTCTGCAAAGGAGTTAAATTGGATCTGGGCAATGGCTTTTGAAGCTGTTTAGGTGCATCAACAAGTATACTTGTTAGCCAAAACATGCAGTCGGAGCGACAAGAAAATGGATTAAGGTTATTGTCAGGCAGGAGACCTACTAGCATAGTCGGCCTCCACCTTGGCTTTGGTTTTCTCCAATTCGGCTTTGGCCTTCTCCATCTCCTTTAGCTTGTTCTCTTGTTGTTTTTTCTCCTTTGCCTGGGCCTTTAACTCGGCTTCTAGGGCTGCAAATCAGAACAGTCAAGAACTCAAGATTGCAGTCAGAAGACAACAACGCAGTCAGAAATCAACAAAGCTGGAGAAATATACTCGGGATTTACTGGGGAAGATAACACAGAATACTTGCTTCTGATCTTTTCGGCTAGAGCCCACTTTTCGTCCCAAAGCTTGTCAACTGCTCCCCTCAGCCATGTTTCCTTCTCTTGGCTATTTTGCTCTAGGTCATCCTTGGCAACTTGGAGCTGGCTCAGTCGTTGGAGATGGGGGCCAAGCTAGGTCAGTGTAACAGCCCACTTTTGTTGTTTGGTGCATAAAACCGTTTTTCCATCTGCATGCTCTTCATATCATCTTTCATGCATGAAAAACCCAGCCTTGTCCCCAAGTTTCTTTCGGTTGGAAGCATGCTGCCCCAATCGGACCATCCTCTTGGGGATTGGACGGTCCGAATCCTTCCCATCGGACCAGACGCCTCCCGATCGGACCAGCCGCCTCCCGATCGGACCTTCGCCCGCGCCCGGGCTCTCTCGAGTCCGCGCCCTTTTCTCGTGCCCGGGGACTTGGCTCTCTCCCGAGCTCGCGCCCGGACTCTGCTTCCGAGCTCGCGCCCGGACTCTCTCTCCCGACCTCGAGCTCGCGCCCGCGCCATCGTCTCGCTCCCGAGCCCACGCCCGCGCCCTCGCCTGTTTCTCTCTCTCGAGTCCGTGCCCTTTCTCGCGAGCCCGCCCCCGCGCTCTCGCTCTCCCGACCTCGCGCCCGTGCTTGCCGCGCCCCGCGCCCTCGCTTTTTCTCTCGCGCCCGCGCCCTCTCTCGCGAGCCCGCGCCAGTCAGCTGGCTTTTTACTCCGCCTATGTTGTCATCGGCTTCTAGCTGATGCTCAAGTATGCGAATGCTATCGGCAATCGGCCGGTTTGCTTCTCACTTATAACATCATCGGCTTGTATCAATCTGTATCGGCCGATTGGTTTCGGCGTCAACCCAGAGACAGTCCTGAAGTGTGAATCTTCGACACGTGATGCTATTTGTTGTGCTCTGTCCTCCATCGTCCAAACGAGATCACGCCAGGATCTCTCTCCGCCCGTGCGGCTCGGCCAGGTGGCTTCCTCTGCGCGCCCTAGACCACGTGAGAGGGAGAGGCAGAGCCACCTTGGGACCTCGTGAGATACCCCCGACAGCCTCAGCAGCGCCCTGCCCTGTCCCATCTGTCTGCTGCACGCTTGCCCGCGCGCACGCCATCGCGAGACCGTGGAGCAGAGCAGCGCCCCTCCCCTCTCCTCTCCTTCCCTGCCTTCCTTTTAACCAAGCCTATGCCCTCCTGCCTCCCCAGCTCGCCCTCTTTCTCATGCACCCAAGGACCCAGGCGTTTGCCCCTTGGTTCGCTGAGAACGTGAGGTGCCGCCCATGGCGCCGGCGAGCACACGCTTTTCGTCTGAGAGCTCCGGTGAGTTTTACCTTGTCTCAGCTGTGTCACCACGTGTTCTTGCCCGACCTAACTCCATTTTCGCCCTCGGCGAGCAGCAGGCATCACCGCAGCCCCATTGTCTTTTGCAACGCCGACCGGGTGCCGCCGTGACCTTCCAGCCACTGAACTGCGCCCTGGTGAGTTAGCGCTGTCCTGGCCGTATCACCATCTTCCCTTCACTCTTTGAGCTCATCATAGCACTTGTCTGCAGCCTCCATCACGAGCGACCCTGTTGCTGAGCCGACCACCGCCTCAACGTCGCACCCCACAGCCTGCACTCTTCGGTGAGCTTCTGTTTCTGCATGTACTTTCTTTTTACTCCTGGGAGGCCACTAGTTCTCCCCACGTCCTTGGCTTGGCCTGTCCTGCCATTGTTTTGCCATCCACCCAAGCGTCACCACCGTGGCCGCATGTGTGGATGAGGCTCCATCGGAGCATGGCCGCATGTAGTAGAGCCTTCGATCTTGCATGCAGGACCCCTAGGGCTTCCCCACACCCCTGCATCACTAGCCTTTCACTAGAGCATGAGAGGACAGAGGTAGACAAGCCGTGCATTAGCTTGGCTTTTCATCAAACACCTAAGGTGCGCTTGTGTTTGAGTGAGTAGCAGCCACCCCATCAGCCCCATGCAAGCCGGGTTGGCCCCTCTAGCGTTAGAGCAGGATAAAACCCCGAGTAGAGTAGCTGCGGTTGTTTTCCCGTTTTTGCCGGTTATCGTTAACGTCCGAAGATGTGTAGTTTGCTCGTGCGAAGACATCGTTTTTGGACCGAGGCGTTCGCCACTACCGAAGCCTTCCCGTAGGTTCCACCTGTACATCCAGTGACTCCTAGGCCCTAGAAACCCTCCACGCCCCCAAATGCCTTAGATTAAAACTTCACGCCCGGTGGATTTCACGTGTTAGGCCATTTTAGTGACGTGTGAGCGTGCGCGATTAATATCCTAGCGAGTTGGAGAATATCCACTTTTGGGAGTTGTCCTTAGGTTCACAGCAGCACACATGTAGGTTTCGTACCATAAAAATGCCCTAGAACCGAAAACGTCTCAAATAGACCACCCGTTAAGTCGGTAGAATGTTTTCAGCCGTTTCTGCAGTTCGGTCGAGCGAAAACGCTGTTTCTCATTTATTTTCGATTTTAGGACAGAGCAGACTTCGTTTAGCCGTATCTCCCTCATACGAACTCGGATTCAAGCGATTCTTTTTCCTAAATTCATCTAAAATCATGCACTTGCATATTCTGCAAAAATATTTGTACTTCCTGTTCTGTTAAATATTTTGCCGTTGTTTTCATTGCATTCGTTTGGTATTCTCGTAGAACACGACGTTGTTGACCCGGTTGTGGAAGGATCAGAAGAGTTCCAAGAAGTCCAGGAACAAGGCAAGCACCCCCTTGATCAATTGCTCCTATATTTCAAACTTACAAACTATATTGATTGCAAACTATTATGCATGCGATGTTTTACTTGAAAATGTGTGGGATTCTTGGGTAGTTAACCTCTTGTTGCATATGCCCTATCCTTGTTACTTGAGTATCATGAATTCCTTGTCACTTATGTTGCCACTGAAAATTTGGGTTCATGTGGTTGGGAAGATGTCAATAGGTATGCTTAGTTTGCTTTTTAATCAAGGCTACTTGTTACTTGATTTTGGGATGTTGGGAAAAAGAAGCATTTGCGAAATTATGGAAATGAACAGTGGGTATTCTTCCCCTGTGCTCTTGGTGGAAAACAAAAACTGAAAACAAGCTTTTGGACTTGGGCGAGTGGATGTAGTGTTCGGTGCCTTGTTGTGGTATCGATTAGGTGGTTGTCTCGCCCGGGTCACTAAGGACCGATTCTATGGTGTAGCTAGAACCAAGAAGCACAGTGCAAACCACATGTGGCTCTTGTGGGGAGTTCCTAGCTTAGTATATTGTTGATACCTAGCAATAGACCCGCCGGTGGTAGTTGTAGGTCATTTTTGTTGACATTGGGATAGTGCGGGTTATGGTTTTTGTCCATAGCCCGAAGGTACCTTGATTATTGTTCAAGGGTGACCAGCACATCGTATGAGCCTTGGGGATTTTGGGAGGCCTCCAACTCCCTAGGGATGGATCATAAGCGCGGGATATTGCTAGGTCAACGGTGGAAAGGCTTTGTCATTGATGGTGTGAGCCTCCTGTGTGGTAGCTCATGTTGTCCTTGTCATGTGGGTACAGTTGTACACACTCTCGAGAGTTAAAACTATTCGAATAGCCGTGTCCTCGGTTATGGACGACTTGGGAAATTCTCCACCGTAGTAGTTTTAATTTTTGGGAACTGTTTTGGGGAAAGATTTTGGTGCGAACGGGGAGTTCGCTGGGATGGTTGTGGCAGCGTGTTGCCACTGTTGGCTGGCATGGGCAGGGAGCCCATATGGTTGGAAACACTTGGGGGTTGATGCTTATATACTTGTTTGCTGTGGTAGCTTGATTTTACAAAAATTTCGTTGCAAAACCGCAATGTTTTCGCTATGTATATTATGATTTATGCAAACTGCAGGACCTGAACCATTCCTTGTTTATCTTCGCATATTATGGAATACCATTGCAAACACTATAAGTCTTGCGGAGTACGTATTGTACTCACACACGCTTGTGTGACTTCTTTTTTTTAGAGATGGTTGAGGAGGACCCGACAATCGGGTACTTCTATGCAGCGGGTTTTGGAGACGACGACGACGGTGCTTACTAGGGCTTACCGGTTGGTTGCTGTGGGCGGGCAGAGGCATACTTGCTGGTTTTTGGTGCCTCTATTATCTTGTTTCCGCTGTTGAACTCTTTGTTAATTTGCTGTTCTATTTGGCCGGTCGGCCTCTATGTAACCGCTAAAGTCTAGACTCTTGTACGACTTATGTTTGGTCCGCTGTGAGCTGAACCTGTGATGTATGGATTATGATGCCAATGTTGAATGTGTGTGCTAGCAATTGATCGTGGGACTAGCACGGTACACACATAGGGTTCGGGGTCAAACCCGGGTCCGACAGCGCTTGGTATCAGAGCCATACCGACCATGGTTAAGTCATAGTAAGCCATGTCGTTAGGTAGGTTTTGGTTTGAAAAACACCTGTTCAAAATTCTCATCTATCTTCTAAAAACTCTAAGTAGTCATATTACCTATTTAGCATATCATTTTGCTCCACTTACCTCCCTTTGGACAAAAGATTTTGACTTAAACTTATGCTTCAATGTTCAAAACTGCAGCGGCCCTTGCCCTTGAAAATGGTTTCAAGTACTTTTGAATTTTAGCTCTAAATGATTTTAAAAAGTTGTTAAATCTTAGTGAAAAGCTGCTGCAAAATGTTTGCAAAAAGATGTTACAGCAAAATCTAGACTTCTATCTCCTTACCTACTGTCATTTGGTTTGAAGATGACCCTTGTGATGAACGCTAGACGTTATTAACATTATAGGATAAGGACTTAAGGGGGGTAGCAGTACTAAGATGGGAAGCGTTGCTTCTTCCTTTTATTCTTGTTGTTTATCTCTTGCCGGTTGTGCGATATACTTGTTATGTTCGCATCACCCATGCTTGTTTGGAATCTGAAAACTAATTGCTAAAACTTGTGAAAACTAAGGACTATAACATATATCACTCATCTCATATAGTTTTACTACTAACCTGCCCAACTTTCATTTCTGAAATCATGATTTTATTTTGTGTTGTTGCTAACTTGCTGCAGATGGCCGAGTGGGTTGTTTGCCATTGGACAGTGAGCCGGCCCCACCGGTTTGCCACGTGATTTGTGGAACATGCTGCAGCGTGCACATTATCACCACCCTCCTGAGTATACAGTTGCTCACACCAACATTGGCCCTGCTTCAGTTGAGTACCGTGCACGAGTTCTTATACTCGCCAGGGCTTATGTTGGGAGCCGGCCCTTGGAGTTCACCGGCTATGGCTCCTCCCTCCACAGAGCCATCAATGATGCTGCCTACATTGCTATGGCACACATGCTGCATCTCCATGTGGAGTTGGCTACACAATACCCGTACCATCCGGCACGCCCTTTGGGGGAGGAAGTTCACCTCTACCTCTCAGCTGAGCGTGAGCCAAACCATGTCCTTCGCAACCTGGCGGAGTACGTGCGCTCCTCAGATCGTTACCACCGTGTCATTGGCTTGGAGCTGCGGCAAGCTCGTGGGCGCATCGCTCACTTGGAGCGCCTCATTGAGCCTTATGTCCGCATGGGCCAAATTCCCCGCATCGAGCTGTATGGTGTGGAGAATGTTGCTGCACCTGCCCCTGCTGCGGCACCTAGGCCTGCTGCTACCCATGCTCCCGCACCTGTGCCAACACCCGTTGCCCCGGAGCCGATGGTAGATTTAGCGCTGCCTGCTAACCCGGTGCCCCGCTCAGCCGCTCCAACTCGCGCTACACGCATGACAGCTGCAGAGTATCGTGGCCTCTTCAAGCCGGTTCAATCTGAAAGCTCACGATCAGCTCAGCGACGTCGGGTCATCGCCCCTGCTCCCACATGGAGGTCTGCTGCAGATGAGGAGGATTATGAGTCAAGTGTACCCACTTCGCCAGAAGATGGTGACATGCAAGAGCTTACCCAGGAGTAGGTCTTCCACAGTTGGTAGAGCTCACTAGTAAGAGGTGTTTTGTAGTGAGCGAGTAGTGCTTTTGTTTCCGGCCGTAGGCGTGGGTGGCCGTGATGGTTGATGATGTGATGTAATGACTGATGTTGTGCTGTTAGATGCTTGATTCACTCAGCCCTTGGGCTTTGTATGTTTGTGAATCGACTAAGGCTTGTCCCATGTTTATGTACTGTATGACTTAAGTGTTTCAATGCGGCTTAATGGATCTTATTGGTACTTCAGTTGACATTTTATTTGGAATCTTTTTCTCTGTTCCTGGGCTGTTTAGATTTCATCCTATCAACAATCTAGTAGCACTAGTTTTTGCATCCTTATGCAAGTAGTAATCGGGAGATTGTTGTACAGGATGACTGCAGCACGGACCGTTTCGCAGCTCGAGTGGCTCAAGAAGAAGGTTCCTCTGAACCACAGCACCATGGTCAACCCCAGCAGCAACAGGGTGGCCAAGATCGGCACATACCCGGTGCACCTGCCGGTGGGCAGCAACCCGGTCCTACCTTGGCCGAGGTGCTCATGTTGGCTGAGCAAAACCGCATGGCACAAACTCAATTGCTTGAGAGGATTGAAAGGAACACCGCTGCGCATGGTGCAGCCGCACAAGCCTTTGAAGGAGCACAGCACATGGGCAACAATCAACCATCCAAGTTTGATTTTCACCGCACCAAGCCGCCCGTTTTTGCCCGTTCGGAGGATCCACTTGACGCCGATGACTGGCTGCGTGCAGTGGAGAAAAAGCTCGACTTGGTTCACTGCGACGATGCTGAGAAGGTGGCATTTGCAGCAGAACAACTTCACGGCGCGCTAGTGATTGGTGGGACAATTACCGTGCAATGCAACAAGAAGGCCATGTTGTAACGTGGAATGAGTTTAAGGTAGCTTTTCGCAAAGCACACATCCAGCTGGTATCATGAAGATCAAGAGGAAGGAATTTGAAACCCTGAAGCAAGGCAACATGTCCGTGAGCGAGTACCTCCACCGTTCAACCACCTTGCTCGCTATGCCGCTGCCGACCTACCCAAATGAAGAGACAAAGATGGGGAAGTTCCTGGAAGGACTAGATGAGGAGATGCAGCTGGCCTTTGAGCCATTTGACTTCCCTGATTTCCCACTTTGGTGAACAAGGCCATTGGATGGGAGCACAAGCACCATGGCGTAGTGGAGTCCGCAAACGTAAGTGGGCTGCACGAAGCCGCAGGAGGAAGCTCCTCGCAGCAGCGCGTTATGGCCGTCCCGCAACGGTTCGGCCGCCGGCGCCAGCACCGCAAGGTATCCAGCCACTTCAAGCAAGGCCACAGCCACCAGCCCTCGTGTGCCTCAGCCGCCACCTCGCCGGCTGCACAACAAGCTACCGACTTCAGGCCGGTAGACTGCTACAATTGTGGAGAGTACGGGCATTACTCCAATCGGTGCCCGAAGAAGGTACCCGGTCCAGTTCAGCTTGCGCCTCCCCGTGCTCCAGCGGACCAGCAGCGCGTGGGAGAGGCCGTGGAGCACCACCAGCCGCAACCCAGCCCCAGCCTGCTCAGAACCTTGGGAGGGGCAGGGTTAATCATGTGACGCCGAGGAAGCTCAGGATGCGCCTGATGTGGTGCTTGGTATGTTTCTCGTGAACTCAACCCCTGCAATGGTTTTATTTGATTCTGGAGCTTCACATTCTTTCATATCCAAGAGTTTTGCTGCAAATCATCAATTGAAAGTTGACACCCTAGTTAACCCAATGATAGTACAATCCCCTGGTCAGAAGTTGACAACAAAACTAGTTTGCACCGCGTGACCATTGTTATCAATGGTAATAAGTTTTTGGCAAATCTGATTGTGCTTGGGACACAGGTTTAGATGTGATACTTGGGATGGATTGGCTCTCCAAGCAGACAAGGGTTTGATCAACTGTGAGAGTAGGTCCATCACACTCACCAAACACAGCCGGGGATCGGGTAGAGTTTGTCTCTAATAGACTGTAAACCTCTCATTCTTTCTTCAGCAGCCTTGTTAGTAGGGAAATTACGCCAGGTTCTGGTAGTTTGTGAGTACCTGCATCTTTCCAGATGAGTTACCCGGTATGCACTGACAGAGCCTGGAGTTTGGTGATAGAGCTGCTGCCCGGAACAGCCCCAATCCCAACGGCCTACC
>RYFJ01001191.1:0-34422 GCA_003991445.1 Oryza meyeriana var. granulata | reverse complement strand
CACAAGAGAGAGATCTTAGCTAACTCAAATGACATTTCATGGTGGATGCAGAAGCAGAGAGCTTGAAGACTTCAAACATTTCTACATCACCCGTGTTAGCGTCACCTCTGCCCGGAACGCTAATGGGCTATATCTGCAGCAACAACACAGGTAGTCAGCACGGTGTGGGCGGTTGAGAGCAATCGAAGAGGTCATATTCAAAATACAACGGCAGTCTAACTATCGTTGCAGCGAGGTCTTCGCGACTCCAAACAGATGGGTCGCAGGTCAGAAGCTTCTATATCACGTCCGGAAGCTGGTGATTATTTCAAGCACACAAGTCAGGTGGTCACAGCTTTTCCACTCGGGGGATGTCTTCATAATGCAGAGGCCACGGCAGAATCGCTAAAATGGCCTTGAGTTGATAATGGCGTTCGACTACTTTTTAGCCACGGACGCAATAAGTTCAAGCTTCTAGCGACTTCGTGGCCAGAGTGGACAGAAGTCACTGCCTACACAACAGCAAAGCTAGAGTATAGACTTTACTTCGCGGTTCCTCTAGATCGGTGGGGCGGGGCAGGATCCTATTGAGTCCCCACCGCGGAAACTGATGTCGTCTACAAATCCAGTTCCGGCTTCCCACTTTTTAAGTAGCCGAGTACGAGGACTTGTTAGGGCCGCATCGTTGTACTCGGCATACGTCGACTGGTTGGTGCACGGAGATTCTCACTCGTGGTTAAATTCAAGCATGAAAGACTGAACCTGTCTTGAGATACCATGGTTGCGGCATACTGTGGAAGGTCGCAAGCTGGGAAAACAAGTATGCCGGGCTAGAAATACACAATTCCTGCCCAAACAACGACGTAGGCAGACGAGCTGGCAAACATGGGATCCAAGTGAGAAGCATGTTCCAACTGGGAAACTTTGTCGAGCAATCTTATGGAGGCCATCAGTCAAGAGAACGACCCGGAGCAGTCGGGAGCGAGCCTACCCGACCAAAATAAGGTGTGCATTTATGTAACGATTTGGAGGCTCCTGTTGTCAAATTTTCACGAACGAGAATCAGAAGATATCGCAGTCAAGCCGACCAGATGAACGCCCCACCCGGTCCAAAAGCAAAAAAAAGCCGCCTTCTGCTTAGTCGGGGTAAAAAAGAAACCTGGTAACACGAAAAGGAAAGTGGCTCGGTGTCCTCATGCGTGCGGTCACAACAGAGGGAAGGCAAAGCAGATCTGCATTGATTCACTCGGGCTATGTGGAACACGCCGCATTCAGGAGATGTCGGAAAGGTTACCGCAGTGGATTTTTCTGGCCAAGCAGTAAAGATCGCAAAGAGATATGGCGTTCGCAAGTGCGAGGGTTGCAGTTCTACGCAAAGACAAACAAATATCGCCAGGAAACTCCCAAACATCCCATTTTCCTGGCCATTTGCAGTATGGGGGGGTTCGACATGGTCGGTTTGCCTTTACGAAGCGCCAGGAGGTTTTCACACAATTTATTCGTGCGGTAGATTCAGTTACCAATGTGGATTGAGGCTAACCCGTTTGCAACAATAGCAGCGGTATGAGCAAAGGTTTTCATCATGAGTATACTATACGTTTAGAGTTCCTAACATCATCACCAACAGGTATCAGTTCCACGGGGGCGTATTCCAAGTTTGCGTGGACTGTCGGCATCAGATCTGCTATGCATCTGTGGCACACCACCGCGGAGCAACGGGCAGGTTGAACGAGCCAACGGCATGGTCGTCAAGGCATACAGGCAGATATTTCGACCGACTACAACCATAACGCGGGCGGGTGGGTACATAGAACTCCTCCATTCTCTAGTCTCTCAAGAACTCCGGTTAGTCGGTGCGGACAGGCGAATCCCCTTCTTTTTGGTCTACGGTGCGAGGTAATGCTCCTACGAGTTACAGTTGGCTTCCCACGAGTCCGGCCTACTCAGAAAGATGACTTCAACAATACCCGACTGGTCCCGAACTAGATCAGCTGGAGAAGCCAAGGAACCGAACTTCCGGGGAAGGTATCTTTCAAGGCTACGTGCTACGTGTACAATCGCAATGTCCGTGGCCGGCCTTTTGGTCGGGGATCTCGGTTCTGAGGGAAAATAAACCACCAGACAGGCATAATTATCCCAATCTGGGAAGGGGTGTCATTATAGCTGAGGTCAGGCGGCCAGGGCTCACGTTTGAGACCGAGACGGCGTTTCATCAACACTCTGGAAATAGAACAGCTACGTCCTTTCTATACCTGAGTTTTATAATTTTCATGTGTATAGTTCTTCTGAAATCACTAGTCGTTGTAAACCGAGTAGTGAGTCGGTGGGGCTGCATGTTCTTATGTGGATTTGTCTAATACGAGCTTATTTCCACTTCGGTTATGTTAAGCCTTAATATGACTGTCACGATTTGCCGAGTAAGCCTCTTAACTTCGCAGTTTTTATTAAGTTTACAGACCTAATCGGTGCATTTACGCGGTCAGTAAACTAAATGAAACTGAATAATCAAGCTCGGCGACATTGCACACATATTTAAACTGCGCTTGTTTATACAGTTCAGGATGTCCGACTACTGATATTGCGCTCACCGAACAGGTCTGGTAATTATTTCTACAGTCGGCTTCGCACCGGGCGAGTCAGCTCCAGCGGCCTCTCTGGCGTCGGCTCTTTTTTGGCACCCCTCCCCGTGGTTCAATATCCGCCTGGGGTATTGGATTTGGTCATCGCCAGGGTCTGGGAATGCCAAGCGACACACGCTCATTCGAGTACCTTTTCAAAGGCCCTGGTCAATCTCGAGACGCCCCCACTATCTGAGGGATTCTACTGCAGCTGGTCTCCCTGGCGGGGATCTATAAAGGTCAAGGAGCCTTTCACGCGTGACTCCTGATCAACTTATCTCCTGTGAGATGATACTGGCCCAGACATTATTCTCATGTCTGCACGTCAGTCGGCACGTAAGCTTGTCAAATTCGGTACCACAGATAACTAATGGATTGCTAAGATACAGTCGCGGTTGGGACTTCTTTCATAGTCGGCCTCAACAACGGCAGGTCTTTCTTAGTTCAACATTTTTCCTTACCGAGCTTGACGACGGCCTTCTCCATCAACTCGGACTTCTCCCGGTAAGTTGGTGTTGGCTTTGTCTGGTTGGCCTTGACCTTTCTCGGTCGGCTTGGGCTTTTTCGGCTCCTTCAGCTGCGTTCCCTCTCTGTTTCGGGGTCTTTACTCGTTCGAGGTCTGCATCGAAGATTAGCCAGAGTCCACCGTGCAGTTTCCTGACATCTACTGGGCAGTCGGGAAGCAACGCGCTGCTGAATACCTCAAGTTAGTCGGGAAGATATACTCGAGGATTTTACTCTGATTTTCGGCTAGGGCCATGTCTCGCCTGAGTGATGGCACACTCTTCAGCCAGGCCTCGTCCCGCATGACGCTCCTCCATCTGCTTTTAAGGCCCGGAGTTGTTCCATTCCTGCGAGGTGGGAGCTACTCAACAAAGATTTTGTCATCGCTATTACGGTCGACAAGCTTCTGCTCAGGCTAAAAGACGGATCAAGGAGGGTCAACATGAAAACAAGAAGATTGCTGAGTCTACTAAAGAATCATAACCGCGACCCCTTGGGACCGCTGATGCGCGGAAAGCAGGCTTTCAGCTCTCTTCCTTGCAACGACTTTCATCGAGCTTGAAGCTTTTACAGTACGCGCGAGACTGTACAACGGATAAAGTCGGGGCATCAACGTGGGAACTTATTGATCCAGGCAGATGTGGGATCCCTCCGGCGGCGGCGGCGAGGGACGCACCACGATGGGACGGGGTCTAGTCAGCACGCCTCCACAATGCTTTGGGGACCGGCTTAAGGGCTCTGTCCGCGGTTCGAACGTGCGGCGCTCGGGGGTTGAGGCTAGTTTGCAAGCAGCCACCTCTCGGTGATGCGGCGGAGCAGCCCTATATAGTTGAGCACCTCGGTCTCAGCAACCGGGCTGGCGCCGGTCACAATGCGTTCAAACAGAGCGCTGGCTCAGCCTGGGGCAGGCTCTCAAGTGGAGCGACGGGTCGATCTCCTTTGGTGATATCGCGCTTCTACATTTGACGACCAGACCTCAAGAATTACTTCACACACAAGACTACGAAAGACGAGCAGCGCACCTTTGGAGAACCTCTGCTCTGCGGGGGACCTGCTCCCGGCGGAGGCGCTAGCTCCGGCAGTTGGGCCGGTCAGCCGTCATAAGGGTCGGCAAGAGGCGTATAACTGAGGGTGCGCCCGACTCGGTATGGTCGGCTCGGGCGCCTTCGCCCAAGCGGGTCTTGCTCTAGCGGCCCTTCGGTGGAGCCACTGCCGGGCTCGCAAGTCGAGCTCAAACCGAGGTCTCCAACCTGGGCCTTGCCGCGGTGGGTGGTTTCGGCGGCACGCGTCTTTATTTCAACTTCCGCTCACGGGGCGCGCCGTCATGGCCCCATCGCCCGATATAAAATCGTTTCTTCCCCGTCTCTTAGAGTCAGGTTGGCGCAGAGGGACTCCTGGCTCTTTTTGCGCGACAGCCGACAATGGATGGGAGTCTTCTAAAATTCTTCATGCCACTACATAGATCAACAAAATGCGTCACGCTATGCTGAACAACTAGGTCCCACGGTATTCATCACAGAGGAAGGTTTAAGGTTACCTTGGTCCGAGGCCGAATGAAGCTGTATTAGCACAATCCGGCGCTTGTCGTCTCCCGGTCGCGATCACCCCTTCAGAGAAGTAGCCGAACAGGGTCGTGTCACCTCCCTCTTGTCCGCCGACTCGTTGCTCATCAGGGTCATTTTTGCCTTTGAAGGCCCAGCCGATGAATCCTAAGCTTCAGCGGCTGAACGCGCCTTGTCAGAAAGCGACGAGCCACCCAAGGACCTGTCAAGCCGGCCCTCTTGAGGTCATCTATCTTCGACAACAACAGATGTGCCTGGCCCATTTCTTCAAAGGTCGGCTCTGCAGACCAGTTTGGAAACACCGTCGGCGGCATACCGGTAAACGGGCGCAAGGAAGGAGCCAGATCGGCGCAATAAAACCACTCCTTGTGCCAGCCCTTCAGAGAAGATTTCAAGGGCAAATTGAGATACGTTTTCTTCCCATCGGCTCCTCAGTTTGAAGACCGGCCCTCCAATCACATTGATATTGCTCTTGGAGGGCTGAGGCTTGATATGGAACAGTGTCGGAAGAGGATGAAATGGGGTACACCAAGAAGCACTCGCAAAGAGTAACAAATATAGAGATCTGAAGAATGGAGTTGGGGTTCAGATGCAGCAACTCCAGCCCGTAAAAGTCGAGAATATGGCGGAAGAAATCAAGAAGACGGAAGGCACAAGCTCGATCAAAAAAAGGAGGCAAAAACTACCGTTTCTCCAGGTCGGGGATTTGGGCTCGACTCATCCCTGGCCGACCACCAACAAATCACTTCTTGGCTGGGCAACTTCAGTTCGCTTTCCAACCACTTCAGCTTCACCGAGCCACAATCTGAAATCGGCCAAGGACCCCCTGGCGCACCCACAAGATCCGACGCCTTCGGCATGACTGGAGGTGGTGGGATTTGGGGAAAAAGCAAATGGGGGGCTTGGAGTAGACGACGAGGATTGAAATCATCCGAGTTTGGGTGGGGAATAGCAGCAGCTAACCCTAGCCAGGCGGGAGGCGAAAAGTTGGGCGCGAAGGTGGAAGACGAAGAGATTGGCTGATTTGGGGAGGACGACGAAATCTTTTTCCCTCTCCCCGTCTTTTTTATAACCGATGCGACAAATGGACTTGGGCTATTCACAGTTCCGCACTGGGCCAACAAGATATGAGTTCCTACAGTAGCATGCTCCATGTGGGCCGCCCGCAGGCTGAGTTGAAATTATAGTGCTGGTGCTGCTAACAGGAGCCGATGAGGTAAATAGATATGCTTCATGAGAGCCTTATTGCTAAACATATATGTTTCGATATCTGTTTTATTCACCAGGTCTCGAGGATACATCCCTTATAAGGATCGCGAAGCTGGTCTTCATTAAAATTGGAGATGCAGGTATCTTTCTCGAGTGCACCTAACCACGCCATGGATTTATTTTCATAAAGTGGTACTCGGCCTACATGCGTGGCCATCAGTTGCAATGAGCAACATTTTACCCGCTGACATGATGCGGAGGAGTCTAACTTTTGGAGTGGACGTCCACTCGGCAAAAGACTATAAACTTTTTTCAGCTGACATGACGCTGAAGAGTCCATTCGAGTAGCATTCTACTCGGCAAGACTATAAAATATATTACCGGCTGACATGAAGTCGAAGAGTCTATATATGAGTAGTTTCCTACTCGGCAAGACTATAAATTTTACTCCCGGTTGACATGATACCGAAGAGTCACAATACCATAGTATTCTACTCGGAAAGACTTCTAGGTTAAAGATCTTTGACTTTATGTTTAATTGTCTTTCACATTAAGCACAAAGTTGGGGCTACACCTAATAGGTGCGCCTATTCGGCGCACACTATTCATATATTTTACATGAAGCCCTTCATAGCCTCGCTGCCAGCTGACATGAAGCAGGATCGGAGAAGACTTACTCGGACAAAGAGTACTCGGGGCGCACCGCACTCGGGCAACCTTCACCGTGGAGGACGAGCACTCGGCATCAGCTGTGACTCAACTATGGAGGTCTCAGGGGCTACTCGGAATCTGAGTAGTTGATCGGTGTGATCACGACTCTGACCTCCCTAGATCCAATCTTGGGCGGCTCTAGGCCATGTCCGAATTGAACCGTAGGGGATCAGGTCTACCGCGTCGGATATAGATTGTAGATGTCCGCAATGTTGCCGAGTCTGCACGGGAGATTGACGACCTCCCCCCTTCCTAGCCCGATCCCAACCGGCTTGAGGCCGAGTCCGAGTCGAACATTGAAGGGGAGAGTTGTCCCGAGACCCGGGCAAGTGGAAGATTGCTGCAGCAAGTTGGTGATGGTCGTTGCAGCATCATGTGGGCCGACTGGCGCAGAGTCGGCTATTTTCCCGGCAAATCGGATCAAGTCCAAGTCGGCCAATGTGAGTTTGCCGAGCTTGTCGGCGACGAAGTTGAGGCTTCCGAACGTAATCGTTTCTCCGGGGGAGAATTTGGTGCCATCGACTCCGGTTGTCGAATCTATCGAGCTTGTTGAGATTGATCTCGGCGAAGCCCCTACCTGGCGTGCCAATTGTCGATGTTTTACACCGGCAATAAATATATAGGGCTACTCGTCGGATCGAAACTCGGTGGACTGCAAAGGAACACGAAAGGTTTATACTAGTTCAGGCCCTCGATGCAAGGTAATACCCTATGTCCAGTTGTGGTTTATTCCTTTGAGGAAGTTTGATTCTAATGAATCTCTATGTCTTGCCCTCAGGGGGCGCCCTGCCTCCACTTATATACTAGGGGATGGGGTTACAAAGTAGGAGTCCTAGCTAGACTACGGCCAAGGGATCTCCTCTTAGATATATAACCTGCCTGACTAGGACTGTATATGCCCTATCGTACAAGGCTAAGTCTGTCGAGCTCTATCATATCTCTAATTAAAAGGCTAGGCCCATCCTCTGTCCGAGTGGCCCATATGCTTGTCATGAGGTACCCGGGGCCCATAGCCTCCACAATTATAAAGATTACAACTCCATTACTAGATTGTTTCATCATGCTTGCAAAGCTAAACGTGAATTGCAGGGATGCCAGACGAGAACACGATCTAACTCTTCTGCAGGTCACACAAACTCATGGATGCCGCGCACACCTGCTGCCCAATCCACTGTGGCGCACCCACCACTACCCTCCAACAACAAGCAGCACCCTATGTTAAATTCGGCGTCACGAGTTTCCGAAGCACCCAAATTAGCACCACAACTTTCTGCAAAAAGTTCCTCTTCGGTTGCTTCGACAGGACGAACGAGGGACGTTCAATTCCATCGATGCAAAAGGCTATGGACACATGATGCAGGACTGTCCAAGCAAGCGTGTATTGATTATACACGATGATGGTGGGTATTCCTCTGCTAGTGATTTTGATGATGAAATATATGCTATGCTTGCAAATGATCTTGCAGGACATATTGAAGAATCTAATCATGAGGAGGAGCATGTTGGCGCCGAAGATGCTGACAAGTATTTGAGCATTATAGTGCAACGCATGCTAAGTGCTCAAGTGTCTCATGTGGAGCAAAACCAGCACCATAATTTCTTCCAAATCAAGGGCATTGTCAAAGAACGCTCAATTCGCATAATTGTTGATGGAGGGAGTTGTAACAATTTGGCGAGTATGGATATGGTGGAGGAGCTTGCCTTGCCGACTAAACCTCATCCCCACCCATACCATATCCAATGGTCTAACAGCAGTGGTAAGTTGAGGGTAACACGGATGGTGAGAGTACATTTTTCTATGGGTTCATACCATGATTATGTTGATTGCGACGTTGTTCCTATGCAAGCTTGTTCTTTGTTATTAGGAAGACCTTGGCAATATGATACTGAATGTGTACATCATGGTAGGAATAATCAATACTCTCTCATGTTCAAGGGAAAGAAAATTGTGCTGCATCCTCTAACTCCTGAACAAATTGTTAAAGATGACCTTGCTAGAGCTAGTAGTGTGAAGTGTCAGGAGAATACTGAGAGTGAAAATCAGACTGTAGCTAAAGAGCTTGAGCAACAAAAAAAAGAAAGAACCTAAATCTGTTCATGTGAAGAATAAGGAAATTAAATTGAAAAGTGCTTGTTTCCTTGCTACCAAATCTAATATGACTGAGCTGAATGCTAGTAATTCTATTTGCTATGCATTAGTTTGCAAAGAAGCTTTGTTTTTCTTTGAGGATATAGCTCCTTCTTTGCCACCTGCTATCACTAACATTTTGCAGGAGTACCAAGATGTCTTTCCAAAGGACAAACCGCCAGGGCTGCCACCGCTTCGTGGGATTGAACATCAAATTGATTTAATTCCCAGTGCATCCTTGCCCAATTGCGCCCCATACAGGACTAATCCAGAAGAAACTAAAGAAATTCAACACCAAGTTCAAGAATTGCTTGATAAACAGTATGTGCACGAATCTCTTAATCCTTGTGCTGTTTTGGTCATTTTAGTACCAAAGAAAGATGGGTCATGGCGCATGTGTGTAGATTATAGAGCAATGAATAATATCACCATTAGATATTGTCATTCTATTCCAAGGCTAGATGATATGCTTGATGAATTGAGTGGTTCTTTTGTCTTTTCCAAGCTTGATTTGCGTAGTGGTTATCATCAAATCCACATGAAATTAGACGATGAATGGAAAATGGCTTTTAAAACTAAGTTCGGGTTATATGAGTGGCTAGTAATGCCTTTTGGTTTAACGAATGCACCTAGTACCTTCATGCGACTAATGAATGAGGTTTTGCGTGCTTTCATTGGTAGATATGTGGTGGTTTATTTTGATGATATACTGATATATAGCAGATCATTAGAGGAACATCTTGAACATTTACGTGTTGTTTTAATGCTTTACGTGATGCACGTTTATTTGGTAACCTTGAGAAGTGCACCTTTTACACCGATCGAGTCTCGTTTCTTGGCTATGTTGTTACTCCATAGGGAATTGAAGTTGATCCAGCCAAGGTTGAAGCAATCCAGAGTTGGCCGACTCCTAACATGGTCACACGGGTGCGGAGCTTCTTAGGACTTGCTGGGTTCTACCGCCACTTAGTAAAGGATTTCAGCACCATCGCCGCACCATTGAATGAGCTTACAAAGAAGGGCATGTCATTTGTTTGGAGAGCCGCACAGGAGAACGCCTTCACCACGTTGAAAGATAAGTTAACACATGCACCTCTCCTCCAACTCCCTAATTTCAATAAGACTTTTGAACTAGAATGTGATGCAAGCAGAATTGGTTTAGGTGATGTGTTGTTACAAGAAGGCAAACCTGTAGCATACTTCAGTGAGAAATTGAGTGGGCCTAGTTTGAACTATTCTACTTATGATAAGGAGTTATATGCACTTGTTTGAACTTTAGAAACTTGGCAACATTATTTATGGCCCAAAGAATTTGTTATACATTCTGATCATGAATCTTTAAAGCATATTCAGAGTCAAGGTAAATTGAACCGCAGACATGCGAAGTGGGTTGAATTTATTGAGTCTTTTCCCTATGTTATAAAGCACAAGAAGGGAAAGGAGAATGTGATTGCTGATACTTTGTCTAGGAGATATGCCATGTTATCACAACTTGACTTAAAAATTTTTGGATTAGAGACTATTAAAGAGCAATATGTAGATGATGCTGATTTTGCAGAAATTCTGTTGCATTGTAAAGAAGGGACAATGTGTAATAAATTTTTCATTAATGATGGGTTCGTGTTTAGAGCCAACAGGTTGTGCATTCCTTCTAGTTTTGTTCGTTTGTTGTTGTTATAGGAAGCACATGGAGGTGGATTGATGGGACATTTTGGTATGAAGAAAACAGAAGATATCCTTGCTGCTCATTTCTTTTGGCCAAAGATGAGGCGGGACGTCGAGCGCTACGTTGCTCGCTGCACTACATGTCAAAGAGCTAAGTCACGACTTAATCCTCATGGTTTATACATGCCCTTACCCGTTCCTAGCATTCTGTGGGAAGATATTTCGATCGACTTTGTTTTAGGATTGCCTAGAACAAAGAAGGGGAGGGATAGTATCTTCGTGGTTGTTGATAGATTCTCTAAGATGGCCCATTTTATACCATGCCATAAGAGCGATGATGCTATCCATATTGCTGATTTATTCTTTCGTGAAGTTATTTGCTTACATGGTGTGCCTAATACTATAGTTTCAGATCGAGATGCTAAATTCCTTAGCCATTTTTGGAGAACTTTATAGGGTAAATTGGGGACTAAGCTATTATTCTCTACTACTTGTCATCTCCAAACTGATGGACAAACTGAGGTTGTGAATAGAACTTTGTCTACAATGCTTAGGGTTGTGTTGAAAAGAAATTTAAAAATGTGGAAAGAATGCTTGCCTCATATTGAGTTTGCTTACAATCGTTCTTTGCATTCTACTACAAAGATGTGCCCTTTTGAAGTTGTTTATGGTTTTGTGCCTCATGGTCCTATTGATTTAATGCTTATCCCATCTTTGGAGAAATTGAACCCTGACGCTAAACAATGTGCTGAATTAATTTTAAAAATGCACGAGACAACTAAGGAGAATATAGAGCGCATGAATGCTAAATATAAACTTGCTGGTAGTCAGGGAAGGAAACATTTAACTTTTGAACCTAGGGATCTTGTTTGGTTAAACTTACGAAAAAATAGGTTCCCTGAGTTGAGAAAATCCAAATTGGTGCCACAAGCTGATGGTCCTTTCAAGGTGTTAGAACAGATTAACGATAATGCATACAAGACTGAATTGCTTGCAGATTTTTAGGTTAGTCCTATATTTAACATTGCAGATTTGAAGCTCTACCTGGGAGAAGAGGATGAGTTTGTGTCACGGATGACTCAAATGCAAGAAGGGGACGATGATGAGAACATCCCTTCCATGGATACAACTCATCCATAGCAAGGACCATGTACTCGAGCTCATGCTCGTCAACTTAATTACCAATTCATTCCTAGGTTTATATATTACTGAGAATAGACCGCTACCGCTACCTAATGCAAGTGATTTAATTGTGTTTAGGAACCTAGGAAAGGATGAAGGAAAGGGACATGGAGTCATGGACATGCATGGAAGGAATAATGAAGGATACCACGCCACTTTGGGACCAAGTCAAGCAAGAATTCGAGTTGGACTCGGTTTGGAATCAGATTCGGACTACTGCGATGGTAATAAGTTCAAACGGGCATAACTTCCTCATACGGACTCTGTTTGGGATGTTCTTGTACTTCATGGAAAGCTTATCAAGTCTACTTTCCAACGGATCCAACCTTATCTTCAAATTCCATATAAGCCGGCCGCAATCATCAAAATAGTCTATATTGGTTTCTGAGTTCCAGTCAAAAGGGTGTTGCGTCACTACCATTTGGGCCCCATGGGCCTGGTAACCCTAGGGCGTGCATTGTAGATGCCACCCTTGGTCGTTCCCTATAAAGGAGCCGCCACCTCCTTTGCTAGAAGGGGGATTTCATTGAGTTTAGGTTTAGCCATTGTGCAAACTTCTGTTCTTCAGTTGTGTCAAACGACCACCTATCAAGATAGCTTTGGAATCCCAACCTTGTTTTTACCATACAACCTATGCTTTATTCATATTCGTAATGTCAGATTGCCTATGTCCTATTCTTGCTAGTTCTTCGATTGCTTGCAGGGATTGAACTTCGTGTTCAGTTTGATCGCGCCTCCAGCGAGGTCAATAATATCTCGGAGTTGGTTCAGCGATTGCTAAGGCGTAAGCGATGTCGTGCGTTTGTAGTCGGATTGCCAGGGTCATCTCCATCAACAAATCGATAGTTATCATCTCATCGAAAGATGGGCACTCGTCCCCAGCAGTTTTGGCTTTCGGAAGTGAAGTTTCTCGGACATGTCATCACCGCTGGAGGGATTGCAGTTGACCCAACCAATGTGGAGTTGGTGACCAAGTGGAAGCAGCCGCAATCAGTTTTGGAGATTCAGAGCTTCTTAGGATTGGCAGGATATTACTGTCTATTCATAGAGAATTTTTTCAGAATTGCGAAGCCTATGACCTATTTACTCTAGAAGGATGTGAAATTTTCATGGACACCAGAGTGTGAGCGGAGTTTTCAAGAGTTGAAGAAGAAGCTTGTAACCACACCTGTGTTGATCATGCCAGATCCCAAGAAAGGATTCCAAGTTTACTATGATGTGTCTCGGCAAGGTTTGGGATGTGTGCTGATGCAAGAAGGGAAGGTTGTGGCATATGCCTCCCGGCAGCTACGCCCTCATGAGAATAATTATCCTACTCATGACTTGGAATTGGCAGCTATAGTGCATGCCCTGAAGATTGAGAGACACTATCTTATCGGCAACCGCAGCAAAGTTTATACAGACCACAAAAGTTTGAAGTATATCTTTACCCAGCCAGATCTGAACCTTAGGCAATGAAGATGGTTAGGGTTGATCAAGGACTACGACATTGGAATCCATTATCATCCAGGGAAAGCCAATGTGGTGGCTGATGCCCTTAGTCGAAAAAGTTACTGTAACGCCATGGAAGGCCAGGGGTTACCGTTGGAGTTATGTGAAGATTTTGAATGGTTAAATCTAGGTATAGTTAGTCAAGGATTTGTGGCAGCCTTGGAAGCACAACCTACTTTGGTGGATCAGGTCCGTGAAGTACAGAAAGATGACCTAGATATTTTGGAGATCAAGAAGAACATGAAGAAGGGGAAAGCTACTGGATTCTTGGAAGATGAACAAGGTACCGTGTGGTTCGGAGAGCGAATCTGTGTACCAGACAAGGAGGAACTAAAAAAGCTGATCATGGATGAAGCCCATGGGACGCAGTACTCCATCCATCCTGGCAGTACCAAGATGTATCAAGATCTTAAGGAGAAGTTTTGGTGGTCTAGCATGCGAAGGGAAATAGCCGAGTATGTGGCTGTTTGTGATGTATGTCAGCGTATAAAGGCTAAACATCAAAAACCAGCAGGATTGTTACAACCCCTTAAGGTTCTTGAATGGAAGTGGGAAGAAGTAGGGATTGATTTCATCACCGGTTTACCAAGGACTATGTCAGGATTTGATTCTATATAGGTCATGGTGGACAGACTTACAAAGGTAGCCCACTTCATACCAGTCAAGACAACTTACTCCGGTAGCAAATTGGCAGAATTATACATGGCTCGAATTGTGTGTTTGCACGGTGTGCCATGCAAGATCGTGTCGGTTAGGGGAAGTCAGTTTACCTCTAAGTTTTGGCAGAGACTCCAAGAAGAGATGGGCACACGATTAAACTTCAGTGCCGCTTACCACCCGCAGATGGATGGTCAGACTGAGCGGGTTAACTAGACCTTAGAAGACATGTTGAGGGCTTGTGCCATAGATTTTGGTGGAAGTTAGGAAAGGAGCCTACCGTATGCTGAGTTTTCCTACAACAACAGTTACCAGGCAAGTCTGAAGATAGCCCCGTTCAAGGCTCTGTATGGATGGAAGTGCTGCACGCCCCTGCTTTGGGATCAAACGGGAAAATGTCAGGTATACAGGACGGATATCTTATGAGAAGTGGAAGAGAAAATGAAGATCATACAAGAACGACTTGAGTAGCCCAGTCTCATCAGAAGAGCTATGCAGATAACCGCAGAAGGGATCTCAGTTTTGAGGAAGGTGACTATGTGTATTTACAAGTCACACCACTTCGGGGAGTACACCAGTTCTAGACAAAAGGAAAGTTGGCACCACATTACGTGGGACCGTACAAGACATTGGGACGAAAAGGAGAAGTTGCTTATCAACTAGAGTTGCCCCCCACCCTGATGGGGGTACACGATGTCTTTCATATGTCCCAGTTGAAGAAGTGTTTACGAGTACCAGCCGAAGAAGCTGATCCAGAACAAATCGAGATTCATGAAGATCTGACCTACGTCGAGAAGCCTATTTGTATTCTAGAGACCAGTGAAAGGAATACTTGGAATTGGGTGATAAGGTTTTGCAAAGTACAATGGAGTAATCACTCGGAAGAAGAAGCAACATGGGAACATGAAGATGAATTGAAGTCTGCTCACCCACACCTCTTCACCTGATCTCTCGAATCTTGGGACGAGATTCTGTTTAAGAGGGGTAGGTTTGTAACACCCGGAATTTATCCCCCATATAAAAATAAATGAGAAAAAGGAATTTTTGAAATTAAATTAAAATCCTTAAGGAGTGAGAATAATAAAATCAGAGAAAAATCTATAGCAAAATGGACTTGGAAATAATTTTATAAAATGTTTTGCTTAATTATCTATTTTCTGGAATTTTCTAGGAATTATTTGATTAAGGGAAGTATTTTTGGTGAATTAAATTGTGTCATAGCATTAAAATAAAAGAAAAAGAAAATAAAAACCCCTTCCCTATGCACGGGCCGAATCCGGCCCATTACTGTGCAGTTAACCTCTCTCCGCGCGCGCTCGGCCCATCGCATGCGGCCGCCCGTCTCTCTCGGTGCGCTCGCCGACAGGTGGGTCCCACTTATCGGGATCGTCTGCGACCTCCGGTTGGAGAGCACTATGCTGCTCCGACACTACCGCCATGAAATCTGATCCGATTTGCTCGATTTGGTGGGTTTCTGATCCGATGAATTGAGGGGTTTTGATCCCCAAGGTCTCCTCTCCCTTTCCCGTCAAGAACCACAGCACGAAATCTACAGAATCAACACCGCAACGGACTCATGAAGCTTCAGGACTTCGAGGAGAACCCTAATCCGCCACGCCGCCAAATTCGAGCCGATCTCCCTCCGTCGCCGCTATAAATAGTGCCTTTGGTGCCTCTCTGCCTCCTTCCGTCTCAACCCAAGCTAGTTCGCACCGCCTGAGCCATAGCGCTGTGAGAGCTTCGCGATGCCGTCGCTGCTGACCTTTACTCTAGCGCCGCCGTCGCCATAGTCACCGCCAACGCTCGCCATCGCCTCAGTTAGCACCACCTGAGCATGAGGGAGCTAGGCCACAGTTCCCCGACCACCAAAGACCCCTGGAACCCCATCACCATTGGGAACCCGAAGACCGCTGTCGCTAAAAGCTCACCACCGGCCGCTCTCGTCGCCAATCCCCGCCGTTCTGCTCTCGGTAAGCATCACCGTGACCTCCTCTATCTGTTCCCGTCCTCGCCGAGTGCCACTGTGCCACTGATCGCCGGTGACCATTGGTCCCCGTGCCACCGCCATCGCCGTCATCACCCGTGCTGACCAGCCGTCGACGTGGCTGCCAAGTAGGCGCCAGCTCAGACCCACTCGATCTAATCCGAACCGTCAATTGCCCGATCTAAGCTCAGCTGTCGGATCTTCCCAATTAGATCTTGGCATTAGATCATTAGATCAAACCTCAGCCATTCGATCAAAGTTAAATTAAGTCCTAGCCCTCCGATCTATCTCAAAATCGTGGATCATTTCCGACCGTCCGATCCGATCCCTTAAGATCCTAGCCATCGGATCGATCTATGGACTCCGGTGGACTTGGTCCACTGTGGACTAGAACCCCTCCCTCTCGCTGCCAGCGGGCCCCACCGGTCAGCCGAGAGCTCTCTCTCTCAAATGACGTCATAAAGCCTTTTCTCGAATTAAATTAATTCAGTAATGATGCAATAAATCGGTTTTATTCTTTTAAAAGCTTTTAAAAGGGTTTAAACTTCTAAAATTCATAACTAATTCGTCCGAACTCCGTTTGGGGTGATTCAACTTGCAAAATTCTTTAAAAATTAAGATCTACCCATTAAAAATATAATATTGTACTATTCATGTGTGTTGGTGTACTGTTTTGCTCATTTTTGTTTATTGCATTTAGCCGCCGACATTCAGGAAGAGCCTAGTTTCTACAGGAAAGTTACGAGGCTTGTGAGGTGCAGCAAGGAAAGTCACATAGATTCCTCAGTACCCTTGAGCATATTGTTCCTATGTTTAAAGCTATATTTTTCTCTTCAGCTCTGCATTTATTTTGGAATGTCATCAGTAAAGGGAAACCCTAATCCTTTCCTATGCGCTCTTTGACTTGATCAATGGACCTTGTACCTATGTGACAAAGGTGACTAGCTAGCTTTATTTACTGGTTAGCTAGAATAACTCTAGGACTCTGTTTACCCATGCTTAACAAATTATAGAATAATTTCTGGGCTATAACAGTAACTTCAATTATAATATTTAGTCACATGAAATGATGATTCCATTTACGACTGTGGTCGTGCAACGATAATTTAATGGTCCACTAAAACAGATTTAAAAGGTGGGTTGCGAGCACCAGGATTGTGAATGTTGCTAGCGGTGCTCGTGATAGTTAAGGACTAGTTCACAGACTACTTGTTGCAAAGCAACACTCGTGGTAACCACAAGCTAGAATGGGATAGCAGGAGTTTGAAGTGTGCCGAGTTCAGTAGGAGGCACTAGGGCGTGTTTGTGGCTAATATAAGTCCGCACATGTGTCGATGTTTTACACTGGCAATATGATTATAGGGCTTGTCGATGTTTTACACCGGCAAAAGAACTATAGGGTTACTCGGCAAGTGAAAACTCGGTGGATTGCAGAGGAACGCAAAGAGATTTTATACTGGTTCAGGCCCTCGATGTGAGGTAATACCCTACGTCCAGTTGTGGTGCTATTCCTCTGAGAGGTTATGTCGATCAATGATCTCGTTGCTCTTGAGAGGCACCCTGCCTCCCCTTATATACTGGGGGACAGGGGTACATGATAAGGATCCCAGTCGGATATGGCCAAGGGATTCACTACTAATTTTTGACCCTATCGCATTATTTCTCTTTGCATCAAACACAAATATGATGCAATAGCTGGCTTCTATTGCATCAATGTTGCAAATCTGATGCAATAGGTGGTCGTTATTGCATTGAGAAGGAGTTGGATGCGATAGTAATTGATGTTGATGCAATAGGTATGATCTATCGCACCGGATTCGAACAAGAGATGCAATAGATAGAAATTATTGCATCGAACAAATTTGGTTGCGTTAGTGTTGATTTTTGATGCAATATGTAGGTGGTATTGCACCGATCTAGAGTATGGGTGCAAGTAGATAGTACTATTGCAACGGTTTGATTGTGATAAACTCTGTTGCAATATGTGTTTTTTATTGCATTGGTTGAGGATTTTTTTGATGCAATACATTGCCACTATTACATCAAAAGTTTTGCGTTGCAAGATGCTAAGACATTAGCAAAGATTGGTCATAGTATACATAGTTATCTAATACATAGATAATATGAAACGTTTTCAACCTACTGAACCATGTAATGAGAGCGAGAGAATTTTTATGAGAAAAATTGGTCTTAGTAAACATGCATGACCGACTAATAAAGATATCTTTTAATTCTGTTCATACAACAATCATGCAAATAAAATCAGAGTAATTCAAAGTGCACTCCCATATAAAATAAGAGCTTTGCAGACAATAACTCATAAGACACTAATTCATGGAAACTACCAGGGAATAGCATATATACATATATAGTGGTTCCATTAGGTCTTACAATCTACCAGCACATACAGTGCTTCCATTAGGTCTTACAAACTAGGAAACACCAGCACATACAGTGCTTTCATTAGTTCTTACAACTACCAGCACATAGTGCATCCATTAGTTCATACAGTTCTTCCACATCACATGCATATATATGTACACTACAAAAGATGACCACCTTTTACAATGCTTGGAAGGTACCTGACGTACCTTTTAAACCAAACAGTATTAGCCATTGATGTTTAAAGGGTAAATTAGGAATAGGAAATAATATTAACAGGGGTAATTAGGTAATTGATTAATTCCATCTTTTCTTCTTCTGCCGAGCCTCATCCCGAGTGCCTCCATCCTTTCTCTGCCAATCTTAGCCGTCTTCAATCCTCGTCCCTTTGCCCCCATCCTTTGCCCTAAAATCCCCCGAGCGAACCCGGAAGCAGAGGCCGAAGAAGCAGGGGCGTGGCAGCGTGGGCGTGTACGGCCGGCGGGTGTCGGACCCGGGTTTGACCCCGAACCCTATGTGTGTACCGTGCTAGTCCCACGATCAATTGCTAGCACACACATTCAACATTGGCATCATAATCCATACATCACAGGTTCAGCTCACAGCGGACCAAACATAAGTCGTACAAGAGTCTAGACTTTAGCGGTTACATAGAGGCCGACCGGCCAAATAGAACAGCAAATTAACAAAGAGTTCAACAACGGAAACAAGATAATAGAGGCACCAAAAACCAGCAAGTATGCCTCTGCCCGCCCACAGGCAACCAACCGGTAAGCCCTAGTAAGCACCGTCGTCGTCGTCTCCAAAACCCGCTGCATAGAAGTACCCGATTGTCGGGTCCTCCTCAACCATCTCTAAAAAAAAGAAGTCACACAAGCGTGTGTGAGTACAATACGTACTCCGCAAGACTTATAGTGTTTGCAATGGTATTCCATAATATGCGAAGATAAACAAGGAATGGTTCAGGTCCTGCAGTTTGCATAAATCATAATATACATAGCGAAAACATTGCGGTTTTGCAACGAAATTTTTGTAAAATCAAGCTACCACAGCAAACAAGTATATAAGCATCAACCCCCAAGTGTTTCCAACCATATGGGCTCCCTGCCCATGCCAGCCAATAGTGGCAACACGCTGCCACAACCATCCCAGCGAACTCCCCGTTCGCACCAAAATCTTTCCCCAAAACAGTTCCCAAAAATTAAAACTACTACGGTGGAGAATTTCCCAAGTTGTCCATAACCGAGGACACGGCTATTCGAATAGATTTAACTCTCGAGAGTGTGTACAACTGTACCCACATGACAAGGACAACATGAGCTACCACACAGGAGGCTCACACCATCAATGACAAAGCCTTTCCACCGTTGACCTAGCAATATCCCGCGCTTATGATCCATCCCTAGGGAGTTGGGAGGCCTCCCAAAATCCCCAAGGCTCATACGATGTGCTGGTCACCCTTGAACAATAATCAAGGTACCTTCGGGCTATGGACAAAAACCATAACCCGCACTATCCCAATGTCAACAATAATGACCTACAACTACCACCGGCGGGTCTATTGCTAGGTATCAACAATATACTAAGCTAGGAACTCCCCACAAGAGCCACATGTGGTTTGCACTGTGCTTCTTGGTTCTAGCTACACCATAGAATCGGTCCTTAGTGACCCGGGCGAGACAACCACCTAATCGATACCACAACAAGGCACCGAACACTACATCCACTCGCCCAAGTCCAAAAGCTTGTTTTCAGTTTTTGTTTTCCACCAAGAGCACAGGGGAAGAATACCCACTGTTCATTTCCATAATTTCGCAAATGCTTCTTTTTCCCAACATCCCAAAATCAAGTAACAAGTAGCCTTGATTAAAAAGCAAACTAAGCATACCTATTGACATCTTCCCAACCACATGAACCCAAATTTTCAGTGGCAACATAAGTGACAAGGAATTCATGATACTCAAGTAACAAGGATAGGGCATATGCAACAAGAGGTTAACTACCCAAGATTCCCACACATTTTCAAGTAAAACATCGCATGCATAATAGTTTGCAATCAATATAGTTTGTAAGTTTGAAATATAGGAGCAATTGATCAAGGGGGTGCTTGCCTTGTTCCTGGACTTCTTGGAACTCTTCTGATCCTTCCACAACCGGGTCAACAACGTCGTGTTTTACGAGAATACCAAACGAATGCAATGAAAACAACGGCAAAATATTTAACAGAACAGGAAGTACAAATATTTTTGCAGAATATGCAAGTGCATGATTTTAGATGAATTTAGGAAAAAGAATCGCTTGAATCCGAGTTCGTATGAGGGAGATACGGCTAAACGAAGTCTGCTCTGTCCTAAAATCGAAAATAAATGAGAAACAGCGTTTTCGCTCGACCGAACTGCAGAAACGGCTGAAAACATTCTACCGACTTAACGGGTGGTCTATTTGAGACGTTTTCGGTTCTAGGGCATTTTTATGGTACGAAACCTACATGTGTGGTGCTGTGAACCTAAGGACAACTCCCAAAAGTGGATATTCTCCAACTTGCTAGGATATTAATCGCGCAAGCTGACACGTCACTAAAATGGCCTAACACGTGAAATCCACCGGGCGTGAAGTTTTAATCTAAGGCATTTGGGGGCGTGGAGGGTTTCTAGGGCCTAGGAGTCACTGGATGTACAGGTGGAACCTACGGGAAGGCTTCGGTAGTGGCGAACGCCTCGGTCCAAAAACGATGTCTTCGCACGAGCAAACTACACATCTTCGCACGTTAACGATAACCGGCAAAAACGGGAAAACGACAGCAGCTACTCTACTCGGGTTTTTATCCTGCTCTGACGCTAGAGGGGCCAACCCGGCTTCCATGGGGCTGATGGGGTGGCTGCTACTCACTCAAACACAAGCGCACCTTAGGTGTTTGATGAAAAGCCAAGCTAATGCACGGCTTGTCTACCTCTGTCCTCTCATGCTCTAGTGAAAGGCTAGTGATGCAGGGGTGTGGGGAAGCCCTAGGGGTCCTGCATGCAAGATCCAAGGCTCTACTACATGTGGCCATGCTCCGATGGAGCCTCATCCACACATGCGGCCACGGTGGTGGCGCTTGGGTGGATGGCAAAACAATGGCAGGACAGGCCAAGCCAAGGACGTGGGGAGAACTAGTGGCCTCCCAGGAATAAAAAGGAAGTACATGCAGAAACAGAAGCTCACCGAAGAGTGCAGGCTGTGGGGTGCGACGTTGAGGCGGTGGTCGGCTCGGCAACAGGGTCGCTCGTGATGGAGGCTGCAGACAAGTGCTATGATGAGCTCAAAGAGTGAAGGGAAGATGGTGATACGGCCAGGACAGCGCTAACTCACCAGGGCGCAGTTCAGCGGCTGGAAGGTCACGGCGGCACCCGGTCGGCGTTGCAAAATGCGATGGGGCTACGGTGGTGCCTGCTGCTTGCCGAGGATGAAAACGGAGTTAGGTCGGGCAAGAACGCGTGGTGACACAGCTGAGACAAGGTAAAACTCACCGGAGCTCTCAGACGGAAAGCGTGTGCTCGCCGGCGCCGTGGGCGGCACCTCACGTTCTCAGCGAACCAAGGGGCAATCGCCTGGGTCCTTGGGTGCGTGAGAAAGAGGGCGAGCTGGGGAGGCAGGAGGGCATAGGCTTGGTTAAAAGGAAGGCAGGGAAGGAGAGGAGAGGGGAGGGGCGCTGCTCTGCTCCACGGTCTCGCGATGGCGTGCGCGCGGGCAAGCGTGCAGCAGACAGATGGGACAGGGCAGGGCGCTGCTGAGGCTGTCGGGGGTATCTCGCGAGGTCCCAAGGCGGCTCTGCCTCTCCCTCTCACGTGGTCTAGGGCGCGCAAAGGAAGCCACCTGGTCGAGCCGCACGGGCGGAGAGATCCTGGCGTGATCTCGTTTGGACGATGGAGGACAGAGCACAACAGATAGCATCACGTGTCGAAGATTCACACTTCAGGACTGTCTCTGGGTTGACGCCGAAACCAATCGGCCGTACAGATTGATACAAGCCGATGATGTTAATAAGTGAGACAGCAAACAGCACCGATTGCCGATAGCATTCGCATACTTGAGCATCAGCTAGAAGCCGATGACAACATAGGCGGAGTAAAAAGCCAGCTAACTGGCGCGGGCTCGCGAGGAGAGGGCGCGGGCGAAGAGAGAAAAAGGGCGCGGCGCGAGAGAGGGCGCGTGCGCGAGCTCGGGAGAGAGAGAGCGCGGGCGCGGGCTCGCGAGAAAGGGCACGGACTCGAGAGAGAGAAACAGGCGAGGGCGCGAGTGCGGGCTCGGGAGCGAGAGGGCGTGGGCACAGGCGAGGGCGCGGGCGCGAGGCCAGGAGCGAGGGCGCGGGCGCGAGGTTCGGGTGTCGGGACGATGGGCGGGGCGAGCTCGAGGTCGGGAGAGAGAGTCCGGGCGCGAGCTCGGAAGCAGAGTCCGGGCGCGAGCTCGGGAGAGAGCCAAGTCCCCGGGTACGAGAAAAGGGCGTGGACTCGAGAGAGAGACTGGGCGCGAGCAAGCGCGGGCGCGGGCGAAGGTCCGATCGGGAGGCGGCTGGTCCGATCGGGAGGCGTCTGGTCCGATGGGAGGATTCGGACCGTCCAATCCCCAAGAGGATGGTCCGATTGGGGCAGCATGCTTCCAACCGAAAGAAACTTGGGGACAAGGCTGGGTTTTTCATGCATGAAAGATGATATGAAGAGCATGCAGATGGAAAAACGGTTTTATGCACCAAACAACAAAAGTGGGCTGTTACAGCGGGTGAGGCGCAGTCGGCCGGCAAGGAGGACGGAAGAGGATCTATGAGCAGTGGGTGAGGCGCGGTTGGCCGGCGGGGAGGACGGAAGCAGAGCAGTCGGCGTCTTCAGTCGCGAAGTCCAAGTCTACCGCGGCCTCGACGTCGGCTCCGCCAAGCCCTCTCCTTCCGGGACTGTGCATCCACTAGGCAAAACTGTCGCTGTTGGCTTACAAAATCAATAGACACATTTCAAAAACGACGAAATAATCAGAGGTTACATGTGTTTCGCCGGTAAATAAAATCTGAATGTTCAATTGCTATGGAGTATGCCTATGGATCGGACCGTTCGAAACTGCCGATCGGCCCTTCCGAATCCCCAGATCTGCTGATTCGGACAGTCCGATCCGCAGTCGGATGGTCCAATGTGGGCACGGTTAGTCTGATCAACGGTCCGATCAGGGGGATTCGACGGTCCGATCCATAAGACGGACCGCGATCTCTGGGATCGACTGGTCCGATTGTGGGTTTCGGAGTCCGATCCGTAGACGACGGTGTATCTGGGCAAGTCCAAAAAAAGTGCATTCATTCATCAAGGTATAATGTAATAGGTGACATACAATGAAATGTTCAAAAATACATTGACCGATTGAGAACCAATATTTTTTTGTAAAAAGCAACTGATTTGTCTCCCCACGCTGTAGTCCATGAGGCAGCAATCATATTTGTTGCATCGAACCTCATGGCGATGCAATAGTATATGTTGCATCGAACCTCACGGCGATGCAATAGTATATGTTGCATCGAAGCTCACGGGCGATGCAATAAGTTGTATTGCACCGATCGTAATGTCGATGCGATATGATCTATTGCACCGAACGTTAGTCATTGCAATAGGATTTCTTATGCATGAAATTTATGCATGTATTACATCAACAATGTTTTGATGCAATAACCTTTCGCACCACTCTATTTTGATCCAAGAGACATACATGGCCGATGCAACAGTGATCTCGCATCAACACGATTTTGATGCAATAACCATTTTGCATCAAAACTATCCGATGCAAGAGACAATGGATGGCCGATGCAATAGCAAGCATCTCGCACGGTCACAGCAAACCGAGCGATAGCTATTGCATCAAGGTTCTTGCATCGGCTCGCATCAAACAGAAATTAATGCCACACCAAGGTATTGCATCGATTTTGGCCCTATTACAACAAAATTGTGCCGATGTAATAGGGTAAAAAATTAGTAGTGATTTCCTTCTTAGAGATAGAAACATATCCGACTAAGACTGCTATTCCTTATCGTTCAGCATGGTAAGGCCTACGGTGCTATCTTATCTCTAATTACATGATTTGGCCCATACTCTATCCGAGTGGCCCATATACTGATGATGAGGTACCCGGGCCCATGCCTCCATAGTAGCCCCTGAGACCTTCATAGTTGAGTCACAGCTGATGCGCGATGCTCATCCTCCACGGTGAAGATTGCGCCGAGTGCGATGCTCCCGAGTACTCTTTGTCTGAGTAGGTCTTCTTCCCGAGTCCTGCTTCATGTCGCTGGAGCGAGGCTATGAAGGGCTTCATATAAATGTATGAATAGTGTGTGCCAAATAGGCGCACCTTTAGGTGTAGCCCCCGACTTTGTGCTTATTGTGGAGAAATTAAACATAAAGTCAAAGATCTTTAATTGATAAATCTTTCCAAGTTAGATTTCTACTGGTATATGAGATTCTTCACGGTATCATGTCAACGAAAAAATCCTTATAGTCTTGCTAAGTAGGGAACTACTCGTATATAGGACTCTTCGTACTTCATGTAGTCGAAATGTGTGTTTATAGTCTTTGTCGAGTAGGATGCTACTCGTATGGGACTCTTCAGCTTCATATCAGCTGGAAAAGCTGAAATTTATAGTTTTCCCGAGTGGCGTCCCACCAGAAGTTAGACTCCTCCACATCATGTCATAACGGGATAAGAGATTTAAATAGTCTCTCCGAGTAGTGCAACTACTCGAAAGTTAGACTCTTCTCTTCAGTGTCATATCGGCTGGAATATATGTTGCTCATGCAACTGACGGCCACTGCATGTAGGCCGAGTACACTTTATGAAAATAAATCCACGCGGTATTAGGTGTACTCGAGAAAGATACCCTGCAATCCTCAATTTTACTGAAGACCAGCTTGTGATCATGTAGGATATATCCTCAGAGACCTGGTGGATAGAAACAGATACCCAAACACATATGTTAGCAATAAGGCTCTCATGAGCATATTTGTTTACCTCATCGGCTCCTGTTAGTAGCACTAGCGCTATAATTTCAACTCAGCCTCGGCGGCCACACATGGAGCATGCTACTAAGGAACTCATATCTTGGTGGCCAGTGCTGTGTAGGCCAAGCCCATTTAGTCGACATTGGCTCTATAAAAGGGGGAGAAGAAAAAGATTCCTTCATCTTCCCTAAATCAGCCAATCGCTTCGACTTCCACCTTCTCACCCAACTTTTCGATCTCCCCTCGGCTAGGGTTAGCTGCTGCTGCTCCCCACCCGAACTCGGCGATTCCACTCCTCTTCGTCGTGTTCCAACCCCCGATTCTCGCTTTTCCCCAAAGTCTTTCCGCTCCCAATCATGCGAAAGCTTCGGATCCTGAGTGCGCGCGGAGATAGAGCTTGGCCGACCTCGGATTCCGGCCTCGGTGAAACTGAAGCTGCTAGAGAGTCAACTGAAGTTGCCCAGCCTAAGAAGTGATCCGCTGGTGGCCAACTAAGGACAGTGTGTCAGTCCAAATTCCAATCTGGCGAAACAGTAGTTTTCGCCTCTTTTTCGATCGGGAGTTTGTGCCTTCCCTCTTCCGATTTTTCCACCGCATCGTTGACTTCTATATGCTAGAGTTGGTGAATTTGAATCCCAATCAATTCTTCAGATCTGCCATATTTGTTACTCTCTGCGAGTGCTTTTGGGTGTGGAACCCCATTTTAATTTCTTCAACATCTGTTCCATATCAAACCCCAGCCCTCCAAGAATAATATTAGTGTGATTGGGGGCTTCTCTAGCTAAGGAGTGTATGGGAAGAAAACAATCTTGATCTTCCTTGAAATCTTCCTTGAAAGGCTAGCACAAGGATGTGGTTCTAATTGCGCAGATCTGGCTCCCTCCTCCTGCGTCCGTTTCACCGGCTCGCCACTCGGTAGTTTTACCAATGTGTCAGCAGATCAAACCTTTGAGGAGATGGGCAAGTGCACCAATTGTTAGGAAATTAGATGACTCAAGAAAGCTGGCTGACTAGACCTTGGGTGGCTCATCGCTTCCTGACTCGATCCAGCGCTGAAGCTGAGGAGCGCATTTGGCTGGGCTTTTAAAGGGCAAAAATGATCCTGACACCGAGTGAGCAATGAGTTGGCTAACAAGCGCACGGGTGACTGGACACTGTCGTTACTTCTCCGAAAGGGTGATCGTGCACCGAAATGACTCGCCAGGTTGCGCCTATAGCTTTGATGGCAACGGAGTGCCCCGATCTTCTGTTAGTAAAGGTAACTATCGATTGGTGGAGAATCGACACTCACGATCCGGCTTCTGATCACCAAGACCCGAACCCTGCAATCGCAGTACCACGTCTCCTCTCGTTATCAACCGTGCGCTACCCAGTTACCTCGCCAGAAGGCTATCCCTGCATGCGAACTCGAAGAACACAAGCAAGAACAAGAAAGATTTGCAACTCAATTGCAAATGAATGATTATACTCTCGAGTTGGGTCTCACAAAACCGATAAGTGGCGAAACTGTTCAAGGACAGAATAATCTAAGCAAACCCACCTCTAACAACGATGGCTACTGTAATATATATATGTTGCGGAGTCCTAGGGTTATCCCTAGGGCGCACACCACTTGGTTTAGCCCACAACAGCGTTACAAGGCCAAGCGCCCAAAACAGACTCGGACTGGAGAGAGGTATATGTCTTATTTTGACGATTCCGGACAAGCTCAGGAGAATTTTGATGTGAAACAAAACCATCTGAAAGTAGACTCATAAGCTTTCCAGCAAGTACTTGTAGGCTCTGTAACTCCTTCTGGATCAAAAGTTATGGCCGTTTGAAATTGACGCTGTCTCCCAGTCCGAAACTGAAACGGTCTCGGGAAATAGGAGTTTACTTCACTTGTTGTCTCCACTTCAATATGTGGTTTCTTGAGCTATTCTCCATGGTCTTCTCCCAGGTTCCTAAGAACAATAAAATCATCACAAGAATTAAATAGCATGCCATTCATAGAAATATTCACATGTAAGCTTAGGAACGCATTCACCTGGCGATTAAGTTGACGAGCACGTGCACGAGTAATTGGTCCTTGATCGGTTGCACATCTTGTCATCATGAAGAGATTGTACAGTGTGTATCCTAAAGACATGATGTCCTCATCAACCTTCATTCGGCCCCATACCAAGGTAATCTTTAACCTTCTTCTGTGACGAACGCCTATGGGCCTGTATGTTTGATTGCCCGGCATTGTGTGATGTATTTTGTGGATTCTTCTATAGTGGTGCGAGGAGTTTGATGAGGACTCGCGCCTGTTGTCAGCCGTCAAATTAAAGAAGAGGCCGAGAGCCCTCTGCTGCCCCAACCCGACTCCAGGGAGAGCGGAAGAAGCCTATTATGTATCGGGTGAGGGGGCCATGACACCGTGCTCCTGGCTGGAAGCCTGAAGATAAAGGACATCGTCGCCGCGGCGCCCAGGCGATCAAGTCCCAGGTTGGGACCTATACGGCGAGCTTGACATTGCGAGCCAGCAAAAGCACCGCGGTGCACAATCCGAGCGGGATCCGCCAAGCAGCGGGTGCCCGAGTCGGCTACGCCTCCAACAGGGCCACCTCCAGCTGCCACGTCTCCGCCGACTGATTCGCCCGCCGGGCCGACAACCGGAGGTAACGCTCCACCCAGGACCTGGATCCGCGGCAGGAAGCCTGGAAGTTCTCCCCAGAGGTATGCTGCTCGAATCTTCTGAGGGATTCTTTGTCTGTTGCAGTAGTGCGTTGATGTGTGTTTCGGTATGCAGGAAGGGTGCCAATATTGATCTCAAGGAGACCGAACCGACTGCTCCTCTTGAAGAGCCCGCCCCAGCAGAGCCAGCGCCGGCGAACACACCCGCTGAGCCGGTGGTACCCCCAGTCACGGAGACTGAAGTGGTCCCGACCGCGGGGCCGCAGGCGCTGCCCGACCAAGGGGCGGTTGCTGAGGTCGCTACCCCAGCCCCTGAGCCGACGCCCCCTGCCGAGGCCGTTGTCGGAGCCCCCGAGTCGACCCCTGAGGCCGCAGAGAACACCAATGTGGGGGCCGGGACCCCGTCTCATCGTGGTCGTCGTCACTGCCGCCAGAGGTCCCGACCTTCCTCGGATTGAAGCTCCTCCGTGTAGTTCCCTCGAACGTTCACCTGGACGGCGCCCAACGGAACCGTGAAGAGTTTCAGGCTTGATGAGGCCGCGGCGAGAAGGGAACATGAAAGCTTGCTTCGCGCCGCCATCACCGGGTCCCAGGGAGTCGGAGTATAATTCTTGTGGCAGAGTCGTGGTGGTCTTCTTGTTTTGACGTCTGACTCCACTCCTGGCTTGTTCTTTCCTTGAGCAGAAACTTGTCGATCGCAACGAGGAGATGATCGAGATGTTGGTCGAAATGGCCCCCCACCTCACGGAATTAGGCCACGATGGAGGAGCGCAACGTGGGGAGGGAAGCCTGCGCTGAAGGACGCCGTCACCTAGCTCAGGGATGAAAATTGGGCCCAAGCCGCAAAGATCAGAGGTAAGTCCGTTGAATGCGCCTTCCTGACTGAACTCTTAATGTATTTCTCCAGCTGCGTTGTTCCCGACTGCCCAGTTGCGTCTTGGCCGCAAGGTTAAGTCCATGACTAATCTGTCATGCAGCCCTCAAAGCCGAGTTGAAGACCCGAACAGAGGGGGAAGCCCAGCTGAAGGAGGCCGAAGAAGCCAAGGCCAGTCTTGAGAAGGTCAAGGCCGACCTGATAGAGGCCAACGCCGAGCTCGAACGGGAAAAGGCCGAGTTAAAAGAGGCCACCATCAAGCTCGACGAAGAAAAAGCCGAACTGGAGAAAACCGTAGCCAAGTGGGCGGCCGACTACGAAAGTAAGTCCCCAACCTGACCGTGATCTTAACCAATCCATTAGTCATTCCATCTGCAACCGAGCCTGACAAGTTTACTTGCTGATGGACCTAGACAGACATGAGAGCCAGTGTCTAAGCCCAGTATCGGTTCTACACAGAGGAGATAAGAGTCATCAGGGAGTCACGGGAAGCCCTCGTCGGGTCCATGAAAGGGCTCCTTGACCTGATAGATCCCAACCCTGTGGGAACCAGCTACAGCAGGATCCCCCAAATAGAGGTGCGTCTTGAGGATGCACCGAGTGCCTTGAAGAAGTACTCGGATGAGCAAGTCACTGCCGGCGTGGCCCAGACCCTGGCAATGACCAAATCCATCTACCCGAGGGTAGACATTGAAGCCATCAGGGAGGGGTTTGCCGAGGAGACGACGCCTGAAGAGGCACTGGAGCTGATTGCCCGGGCGAAGCCGACTGCTGAGATAATTACCCGAGACCTGGGTCTGTAGGCGCAGCATATCATGTAGTTGGTGTGTATAAACTTTTGTGGAAAACATGTGTAAATATATGTGCACTGCCGCCAAGTTTATCACTCAGTCGTCATTAGCTTTACTTGACCATGTGTCTACACCGAGTTAGTCTGATCAGAACTTAATTAAAATCGTTCAATGTAAAGAAGCTGTACTTGGGCAAACACGACAGTCGTAGTAAGCTCATAATGGAGTGGGATAAGCTCGTAGATACTAAACAGAACACATATATAACATGCAGCCCAACTCACTACTCGGTTGACACAAGCGGCGTAGTGAGTCAGAGAAACTGTACACATGGAAAATTGTAAAACTCAGTTATAGAGAGGACGTAGCTATTCTCTTATGTTCCATGAGTTGCTGATAGAACGCCGTCTTCGGTCTTAGTCAGTAGGTGCCTGGCAGCGTGACCTCGGCTATAATGAATGCCCTTCCCAGATTGGGGATAATTTGTGCCTGTCTTGGTGGTTTTGTATTTTTCCTCAAAGACGAGATCCCTGACCAAAAAGGCGCGGGCCATGGACATTGCGGTTCCTGGTAGCAACACAGGACTTGAAGAATACCTTGCCGACTGGTTGTTCGGTGTCCTTGCTTCTTCCAACTGATCTAGCTCGACCAGTCGTGGTATTATTTGAGAGACGTCTTCGGAGTAAGCCCGGACTCGCGGAGAGTTGAACTGTAACTTCTACGGTTAAGCATAGCCTCCGACAACCGTAGACCAGAAGAAAGGGGATTGCCCTGTTGCACCGACTAACCGTGGTTCTGAGAGACAGATACAGAAACAGATGGAGTTTCTTTTGTACCCCATCGGCCCGCGTATGGTTGTAGTCGGTCGAATATCCTGGCCTTGATGCCAACTGTCGATGTTTTACACGGCAATAGAACTATAGGTTACTCGCAAGGGGAAACTGTCGGACCGGTTTGACCCCGAACCCTATGTGTGTACCATGCTAGTCCCACGATCAATTGCTAGCACACACATTCAACATCGACATCATAATCCATACATCACAGGTTCAGCTCATAGCAGTCCAAACATAAGTCGTTACAGGAGTCTAGACTTAGCGAATACATAGAGGACCGACCGGCCAAATAGAACAACACAAATAAACAAAGAGTTCAACAGCCGAAAACAAGAGAATATAAGCACGAAAACCAAGCAAGTCTGCCTCTGCCACCCACAGGCAACGACCATGTAAGCCCTAGTAAGCACAGTCGTCGTCCCCTCAATCATCTCTTAAAAAAAAAAGAAGTCACACAAGTGTGTGTGAGTACATATACGTATTCTGCAAGACTTTTTAGTATTTGCAATGGTATTTCCAATATGAGAAAGATAAACAAGGAATGGTTCAGGTTCTGCACTTTGCATAAAATTATAAATATATATGGTGAAAACATTGCCGGTTTTGCAACGAAATTTCTAGTAAATCAAGCCGCACAGTTAAATCAGTATGTAAGCATTGACCCCAAGTGTTTCCAACCATCTAGGCTCCCCGGCCCATGCCAGCCAACCGTGGCAACACGCTGCCACAACCAGCCCAGCGAACCATCCCCCATTCGCACCATGATTTTCCCCAAAACAGTTCCCAAAATTTAAATCTACTACGGTGGAGAATTTCCCAAGTCCATCCATAACCGAGGACATGGCTATTCGAATAGTTTTTTAACTCTCTCGAGAGTGTGTACAACTGTAACCACATGACAAGGGACAATATGAGCTGCCACACAGGAGGCTCACACCATCAATGACAAACCCTTTCTACCGTTGACCTAGCAATATCCCACACTTATGATCTATCCCTAGGGAGTTGGTAGGCTCCCAAAACCCCAAGGCTCCACACGATGTGCTGGTCACCCTTGAACAATAATCAAGGTACCTTCGGGCCATGGACAAAACCATAACCCGCACTAAACCAATGTCAAAAATAATGACCTACAAACTACCACGGCGGGTCTATTGCTAGGTATCAAACATTATACTGAGCCAGGGACTCCCATAAGAGCCACATGTGGTTTGTACTATGTTTCTTGGTTCTAGCTACACCATAGAATCGGTCCTTAGCGACCCGGGCGAGACAACCACCTAATGGTACCACAAACAAGGCAACCAAACACTACACTCCACTTGCCCAAGTCAAAAGCATGTTTTCAGTTTTTTTTATTTTCCACCAAGAAGCACAGGGGAATTACCCACCGTTCATTTCCATAATTTGTAAATGCTTCATTTCCCCAACATCCCAAAAAATCAAGTAACAAACTGCATTGATTAATGAGCAAACTAAGCATACCTATTGACATGCTCCCAACACACATGAACCCAAATTTTTCAGTGGCAACATAAGTGACAAGGAATTCATGATATTTCAAGTAACAGGAAAGGCATATGCAACAAGAGTTTAACTACCAAGAATCCCACACATTTCTAAGTAAAACATCGCATGCATAATAGTTTGCAATCAATATAGTTTGTAAGTTTGAAATATAGGAGCAATTGATCAAGGGGTGCTTGCCTTGCCTTTTTGGACTTCCTGGTACTCCTCTGGTTCCTCCTCAACTGGGTCAGCAACGTCGTGCTCTACGAGAATACCAAAGCGAATGCAATGTGAAAACAACGGCAAAATTTAACAGTACAGGAAGTACAAATATTTTTGCAGAATATGGAAGTGCATGATTTAGATGAATTTTAGGAAAAAGAATCGCTTGAATCCGAGTTTCGTATGAGGGAGAAATGCTAAAACGAAATCTGCTCTGTCCTAAAATCGAAAATAATTGAGAACAAAGGTTTTCGCTCGACGCTCGAACTGCTGAAACGTCTGAAAACAGTTCTACCGACTTAACGGGTGGTCTATTAGGGAGTTTTTGGTTCTATGGGGCATTTTATGGTATGAAACCTACATATGTGCTACTGTGAACCTCAGGGGGAACAGCTCCCAGAAGTGGATATACTCCAAACTCGCTAGGTGTTAATCGCACACAGCTCCACATCGTTGGCTAAAACGGCTAACAGTGAAATCCACCGGGCCGTGAAGTATTAATCTAAGGAATTGGGAGCGTGGAGGTTTCTAGGGCCTAGGGGTCAACTGTGAATGCCACAAGTGGAACCTATGGGAAGGCTTTAACGGTAGCGGCGACGACGCTCAGTCACAAAAAAAACGATGTCTTTGTACGCGCAAACTACACGTCTTCGCACGTTAACGATGACCGGCAAGAAATCGGGAATCCAACAGCAGCAGCTCTACTCTGGTTTTATCCGTTCTAATGCTAGTGGGGCTAACCTGGCTTGCATGGGGTTGATGGGATGGCTGTCGCTCTCACTTCCAACACAAGTGCACCTAAGGTGTTCGGTGAAAAGCCAAGCTTAAAGTACAGCGGTGCTTGTCTACCTCTGTCTCTCTCATGCTCTAGTGCGAGTGGCTAGTGATGCAGGGGCACGGGGAAGCTCTAGGGGTCCTGCATGCAAGGTCGTAGCACGGTTCTAATAACATGCGGCCATGCTCGATTGAGCCTCATCCACACATGTGGCCATGTGGTGGTGTCGCTTAGGTTGGTGGATGGCAAAACAACGGCATGAAGGCCAAGCAAGGACGTGGGGAGCACTAGTGGCTCCCGAGGCTCGCCTAGGAATAAAAGAAAGCCATGCAGAAATAGGAGCTCACCGAAGAGTGCAGACGGTGGGTGCCATGTTGAGGCGGTGGTCGGCTCGGCAACAGGGTTGCCACGCGATGAGGCTGCAGACAAGCGCTGCGATGAGGTCATGAGTGAAGGGAGATGGTGATACAGTAGGATCAGCGTTAAACTCACCAGGGTGGAGTTTAGCGCTTCAAGGTCACGGCGGACCAGTCACGTTGCAAACACGATGGAGGTCTGCGGTGTAATTGCCTGCTGCATGTACCGAGGGCAAAAACGGAGTTAGGTCGGGCAGGAACACATGGTGACACAGCTGAGACAAGGTGAAACTCACCGGAGCTCCCAGACGAAGGCGTGTGCTCACCGCGGAACCATGGGCGCAACTCAGTTCCGGGCGAACCCAAGGGGCAATCCCTTGGTCTTGGGTGCAGTGAGAAAGAGGGCGGTTGAGCTAGGAGGCAGCTCGAGGAGCCATGGGCTTGGTTTAAGGAAGGAGGGAGGGAGAGAGGAGAGGGGGGGGGCGCTGGTCTTCTCCATCGTAGGTCTCCGAGGATGGGTGTGCGCGGGGCAAGTGTGCAGCAAGACAGATGGGACTAGTGGCAGGGCGTGTGAGGCTGTCGGGGGATCCTCGTGAGGTTCCCAAGGTGGCTTTGCCTCTCCTCTTCATGTGGCCTGGGGTGTGCAGGGGAAGCCACATGGTCAAAGCTGCACGGCGGAGAGAGCATCCTCGCCGTGATCCCTGCTCTGGGCGATGGAGAACAGGGGGAACTCCCTGAGTTGGCTGGGGCTGTTGGGCGGTGGAGGTACCGAATTAGAGGTGGGGCCCAACATAAAGAAGTGTTGTCCAAAGGGGTTACCTACCTTGCCAAGTGGAAATATTGGTAACAGTCGAGCGAAACAGTGAGAAACGAGAGCGCACAGGAGTGGGAAAAGAGACTCTTCTTGTACGGCTGTGAACAGGTACCCAGATTTTGTGAAGGATGGTTTGATGGGCCAACTTGCTTCAAACTAAATGACAAACCCGAGCAAGGCTGGGTAGTCTTAAGGTTATGGAATTTTAGAATTTTTCCAGAATTTTTGTGAAGATTAAAAATGGAGGGTCAGAGAGGGCGTGCGTGCGGGAAAAGTCGGTATATAGATTGCATGAACTTTAACCCGTGGCGGCGAATTTTTCACTGCATCTGAAGCTCACGGCGAGCACCCCGACGATGACAGCCAGGCATGCAGATGAAAAAATGTGTTTTAAATGCACCAATGAACAAAAGTGGGCTGTTACAAAACCTCGATGGAGGCAAATAGAACGCAACAGAGATTTCGCGCTATTACTAGGTTCAAGCCCTCGATGTGAAACCCTCTGTC
>RYFJ01004191.1:0-43202 GCA_003991445.1 Oryza meyeriana var. granulata | reverse complement strand
AGTAATGCTAGTCCTCTACAATCAAGAGTACCAGTGTTCACTGATGCATAAAGCGGATTTTATTCTGAGCATGGAGTAATACATTTAAACATAAGCTATTGTAAAAATAGCCCAAATCGACATAATTCAGGACAGCAGCTTATAGTCCGAAATCGTAATAAAAATGAGCATCAAACCACTGCCTCAATCATCTATCCATGGGCCACCACCCAATTATACTATGCTACACAAGCATACCACCTCAGAACTAAACCAATAGTCATAATTAGCATCAAAAAATCCTTCATATTAAACCCATCCACATGACTATCCTAAATCATGATAAACACATACCCATAACACATTTTTCAAGTTTGATGCTAACATGAAGTGACTACCAAAACAAACGCCGGTCTCCGGTAACTTGACCGCACTCAAATAGTCTACTCTGATAGAGTTAACATCTTTACCCACACATGTCATAGAAGCCAAAGCAAACCTCATAGTTTGACCGTACCCGATCGTATTCCACACTACTCCTACATGAGTCGACCAGAGGTCATAAACAAAACCTTTGCACCTTACCCCAACCACCTAAAACACGCTGGCCCACGATAGCCCCCACACATGGTACTAAGCGGCCAACCGCTCCACACCCGGCAAAATCCAGCCTCAAGACCTCTCCGAAAAACAGGCATCAACTCCCTCACGCACACGCTATGCCAGATACCACAGCCTCCCGTTTATTGATTAAGCCATCCCGTTTTTCCCGCCCCTTTTTTTGGGAAAGGTTAAACCGTTTTTAGCCTGCATGTAGACGTCACATATTCGTCCTTAACGACCCATGACGAGAGGCTACGTGACATCAGAAACACCATCCCATCAACTTCTATCATCCGTCCAAGTCAAAACATATTCTCAATGAGAAATTAGAAATATTCTGGTCAATTTTAAACCCATCCATCGCATTAAACTAGTTGAACGATAGCTCCATTCTATCGATCTTTCAAGTCTAGTAATAAGCATGGCTAAGCATTTGGCCGATACGTAAAATAAATATCCCAAATACCTGAACAGCTGACAAGTATAAACATGAATTCCAATAACCAAGATGGAAAATGCATACAATGATATAACTCTACCCGTTTTTCCCATTTAACAAGACCAAAACATGCATAAGATAATTTCCTCACAAAACAAATCCCAATTTATAAAAATAGGTCAATGCCTTAAATGCTTGCCCTTGCCTGTACCGATGCATGATGGTCACTCCAAGCTCTCGGTTAACCTCACGTACTCGTATTCGCTCAAATCTATCGATACGAATGCAATATGCAAAAAGAGATTCAACAAAAACCAACACGGAATAACCAATATCCAAAAAATTATGGGATAATTACATAAGGTAGAAGATTCCTAAACAATGCTTTAGAAAAAAACCAATGCTCATTTGCAGACTCCTGGGTGCGAGATACAAAAAAACAATACCGTAGAGCGCCTGACACAAGCATATACTCGAAAATCTCATAGGAATAATAATCCTACGGTGAAAACATAATATTATATTCTACTAGTAGGATTTTAGCAGTCGTGAAGCCATTTTATGTGAAACTACATTATCTTTCCTGGTGCAACAAAGTGATTGATCTGCATGTATTAAATGCATTAATTGGGATTCTAACAAATCATAGAAAAGAAAGGTAGAAGAAATTACTTAGCCATTTTAGATGGTAGTTTGGTCAAATACATTTAATTCACAGTAAAGTACAATTTATGCCGGTTAAACGAATGGTTCATATTTACAATTAGATGAAATAGCTTATAGAAATTTGCCATTAAAAAGCACAAAGATAATGTATTTCTCAATTAGCACATTTAATGACACTTTATGAAAAATAGTCCTCTTTATTTCACAGGATTAAAGTTCACAACAATTTACAAAACTGACAAAATGGTTTCACTCAAAAAGAGCATAAATGAAAAGTTATGGATGTCAAAGGTTCGCGCCCATTTTTTTTTTGTTGGAAAATTAATCAGTCATGTTTCTTTTCTTTCTCTAATTATCCGCCAGCCGGTCTCCCCACCCCTGCGCGGACAGAAGCGGGAGAGCAGGCAACTGCCGCGGCCTCTTTCGCGCGCGGACGCGAAACGCCGTCTTCGGATCGGCCACAGAGAAAAGAAGATACCGCCATCCATCGCGACAGGTCGCGTGCGGCAGACGGCCGAGCAAACGCGGCGAACGAGCCGCGACGCCGCTCCGGGTGCGCGTGCACACTGTGCCGATTAAGCCGCAAACGAAGCCGGAGAAACAGTAGAAAGCATTCTGGCCTCCGAAATCAAATGAGAACATTCCGCAGCCGCGCACTCTGCACGCGCAAGCGCGGAGAGGACATCGAGCGCAGCGTCTAGCCGGGAGAGAGGGAAATGGACGTCGATCTCCTCGTCGCTGCACCGTTCGGGGATTCTAGGTGGCTGCCCTATTCTGAGCGGCGGTTGGCGAAAGCAAGTCAGCCCGGCTCCTCTGAGGTGCTGCGAACGCCCGCCGACGTCATGCTGCACGCAGCGGCCTCCAGGGCGCTCCCGGGGCTCGCGCGAGCGCCGTGTCCCCGCGGTCGACTGCCAAATAGAAGCGGAGTAGGAAAGCTACGCATCAAGGACAGATGAGAGCATGGTCAGCGAGAGGAGTTCGACATGCGATGGCTCGGCGCCTTGCCTTCCTGCAGCCTCTCTCCTTTGTTTCATTTGGCTATGCGTGATGGACAGACAGCCGACGCTGGCTAGGGAGCATGGAGGCAGAGAAAATAAGTAACAAAAATAACAATAAAAAATCAAAACAAAAAAAAAAAATAAAAAGAAAAAAAAAAAACTAAAAAAAAAATATAAAAGATAAAAAAAAAAAAAAAAAAAAAAAAAATAAAATCGAATATAAATAAATAACACAAAAACAAAAAAATAAAAAAAAAAAAAAACGTCGCGGCCCATCGACACCGTGCAACGCGTGGCAATCGAGCGTCCGACACTGTTATGCCCACATCTGGCTCACCAAGTGCAGCTAGCAGCTCAGGTGTCAGGAGGAAACATAGTATGAGAAGCAACAGGGTGAAAAAATTACTCGATTTTCACTCATCCCCCTCACAATTAGATAAAATAGTTGTGCTAACATTATGCAAATTCAGATGTATAACTATCCATTTTTCAATTCAAACTAAAATCCCATATTTACCAGCAAAAAAAGTGAAAATTCTCTCTGCAACTTGGATTTTTAAATCCAAAAACCCACCAAAATCCTGAATATATACTGATAATAGAATCTAGATTTAAAAAAATTATTTTCCATATATCTCTTGATTCTTTCCTTTTAGAGTCCATTTTCCGGTATTTTACTAGTATCTAGAACAAAACTTATGATGTATTTAATTAGCTGCTCAGAAGGCAAAAATTAATGAAAATTTTACGGGCTTACCTCATCACTGACAGGTTTAAGAATTTTTTTTTCTAGGATTTTTAATGAACAGAACTTGAGAAGTAAAAGCCTAGCACAAAGCAAAGGATTATTAAGGCTATTAAATCGAGTTCCACAAAAATGGATTTCAATATTATTAAAGAAACATTTATGGATTTAGAAACTTATAATTACCTCTATTATGGGAGTTAATTTTATTCATCAAACTATTTTTTAACACATGCAGCCCCCAACTCACAACTTCGTTGGACAACGATTGGTGAGTCAAAGGAAGAACTACTTATGCCTATTAAAATGAATAAGAAGACTCATGATAGAAATGGCGTACTGTTCATATTCCAGAGTTTGCTGATGAGACGACGTCTTGTCTTAGTCGGTAGCCGCCTGACGTGTTACCACCGATAATTAAAAGCCCTTCCCCACAGAGGAGATAGTTTTATGCCTCGTTGTCGGCGAATTGGACTGGGGCCCCCAATCCCCGGGACGCAGAGGCTTCCGGCCGCGACAAATTATCGAAGTCACATGCTGCACAATAGACTGCTGCCGTAACACCGTCACTCGCCGCTGTGTGCCCCGGGCGCACCGCCGGACTTGCAGGCAATCAAATCGCACCTCCGGCCCCGGATTTACAGGGGTAGCCACCAGTCGGCCCGGCCCCTCGCCCTCCCGCTGGTGCCCTGGTCACGCGCCACGGGCGCTGCCCTTCGGGCGCCCATCGTTAGCTACCCGGACCCGGGCACCCGATAGCCCCGGCACCGCGGTCGATCTCCCGTCCGTGCCGACTGCACTCCGGCCCCCCCCCGTGTTAATGCGACCCTTGCCCCGGCCGTACACCTCGACGGGCCGAGTCACTCGACAATACCCGGCCGACCAACTCCAAAACTACTGCACGCCGATTTAAATGGTGATGCGACATGCGACGGCCTTACCGCCTTCTCCCCGCAGACAGCATCTCCAGGAGACGCCGGCAAAACAAGGTCACGAACAGCCAGCCTACAGCAGTTCGCAGACAGGCGACCAAACAGCCGCCCGCGCCGGAATAGCCCGCTCCTCAGCTCGTGCCACCAGACCACGCGACCCGCCGCGGCGTGCAAAATCACATCTCCGTGCTCCAGCCGCACCAACAGCAGCTCCAGACCCACGTGCGGGAAGCAGACCACAATCTAGCGCCCGCAAGCCCGGGCAAGCGCGACTAGTACGTTCCCTCCGGCAGAGCGCAGCAGGCGGGCCACGAACGTGCACAAGATCGTAGTATCTGGACTCTCCTCCGAGTTCTCGCCAACTGACTTCCCCTGATTCTATGAAAAGAGGATCCGACCAACGAAGAAATCCAGAATCGGAAGCTCGAGCATATCAGCCACTAATAGCCCTCCTCTGCTAAGCGACCGCTCTCTAGCTCACACCTCGCTACTGTTTGTCTTCCTCACTCCGGCGCAGCCAAACGCCTCAGCTATGTCAAGTATAATTGTCATTGAATCTTCAACTCTCGTGCGCGCTCGATATTCTGGTACAAGATTTTTTTGTTCCAAGTAGACCTTATTCTTCATCTCTACTCTCAATACCATAACAACACAGAGCTACGCTATACCCCCGCCTCCTCAAGCCCGGTCACTTCCTGTCCTCTTGGTCTTCTTCCTGTCATCCATCCATCGTCCGCATCCACGATGCCCATTCTCTGAAACTACCCTGCCAATCCCCCCAAAGCAGGGTCCCACTATCCACCAGCTCGAGTTATCACCCTACCACACTGTCTTTGTATTTTTCTCAATACGAAGCACTACCAAAAAGATTGGAACATTCGATGATAAGTAACCCTCAATACCTGTTACGAGTGTATTAAGGTCCCATCCCTCTAATATTGATCGACCACCGGCTAGTATGTCTTCTGAGTGGCCTAACCTGGAGAGCTCAAACTCATCTAATCGGACACATAGACCCGCAACCATAGACAGAAGAAAGGCATCCCTGTGCTCGACTAAGCCATCCTTAGCAGACCAAGAATAGATTGGGATTCTTGCACCCAACCCCTGATACGCTTGTACTCAGTCGAAGTATCCAGCCTTGATACCTTGTAAGGACCATGCCAGCGCCACCTGCCCATTGCTTAGTGGTGCTGCCACCATAAGCATAACAATCTTATCCGAATCCACGAAGGAATCTTGAAAAACGCGCAATGTAACAGAGTACCGTTGGCCCTTATATCGGTTCCCTACAAGCACTCGCCAATGTATCATGATGAAGTCCTTTGCTCCTTCGCTGTATCATAGCAACGGTTTGCGATCCCTTTATGAATTTCCACTACGACGACAAGTGTGGAACCCTCCTGTCCTTTTTGTGAAACGGCCCGAACATGCAACCCCAAACCAACCAACAAAGACCAAGAGATAGACTTGTGGAGTTCTTGGGCATGAACATGATCTTCGTGTTCGCAAAAAATTGATCCCTCGTCAGGGCGAACAATTCTTAGCATCCTTTACTGCAGCTCCCATATACAAACCTTTCAGTAAGCCTTTCCGATAATGTCCGATGGATGCAGCCTGTACCACAGGACTCCCGAGTGGATAAGTACGTAGGACACCTCTGCTTGCCCTCCTCCAGTCTGTGACGTTAGTGATAGAGGACTCCAGTTATGCGCTCGACGATAGAGTCTGTTCAACTACCAAGAAAACAGATACTTCATGATGGTTCTCTCTGCTTCATGGGATCTTCGAGTATCTCAAGGAGGAAATAACCGATGAGGCGTCAGTCTAGAAGAAATTCAATACTTCATTGTTGCTGGAAGTCAGCCCCCGATCGGTCTATATTGTCTTATTGATGATCTCCACAGTGTGTCGACAAAACCCATCCGAGAAGTCCCTTTATCCCATGTCACACATCTATAAGCTCATTTATTGTCCTTAATACGGTGTAATTTCCAGCCGTCAAACTATTGTCAGCCTTCACTCCTACAGTATGCCGCCATGTTTCGCGAGACATTCTTATCTGTGCGATGACTAAGACCACGAGATGAGAATCCTCACACCAAAACCAGCGCGGATGCCGACTTATTATAGCTTATGCGAGTTCGTGATGACTGCCCTACTCGTACTTGTGCGGAATCCGAAAGATTGCAGAACACTTTATATTTCACCCAGTAGTACGCAGACCCCAGCCCGCGCCGCACCTCTAAGAGCGTTCCAATACACATACTAGCTGTCTGTTCCACGGACCGTCAACTCATCCATCACGATGAATGCGCACTGAACTGATTGCTGTCCGGTTGGAAAGAAACAATATCAAATGCCATCAGCTCTAGCGCCATTTACGATTCTTAAGTAACTCCGGTGTATAGACGTCCCCGATATACGATATGAACAACATAGTTGATTGACTAAAATAGCCACCAACTCCGACGATGAGACCATATAGCATGCCTTACATGAGATCTTATCAAGTCAATAGGGACCGCTACAAATAATTGACTCTGTATTCTGAATATTGGCCTGGTTCTTTCGCTCACTACCCAACACCATATACCTGACATCCGCCAAATATAACATGAGTCTTCCTGGGATAGTACCCAACACAGTGTGATGTAAGAAATTCTAAGTCTTCGAAGCTTTCTTCGGGTCTATGAAAATGCCGTTCCCTATTTGCGAGATGAATCGCCGGGGGAGAGACCCCATGTCAACCCTTAGCTTCTGAATGTCTTCCGCTGGTTGGGTGCCATGTTCATTACAAGGTATTTCTCGGTTGGCCTCGAGCTCTGCTATACCATAAGCCGAGTAGTTTCGGATGGCACTCCGAAAGCGCATTTTTCTGCATCAACTTCATCTAAATTCGAACTTTAAATTCCTCTACTGTCGCGTGATAGGTCTTCCTTTTTGGTCTGATCACCACGTCATCCAAACACCATCCATTTGCGGCCCGAGCTGACTGAAGAACCGCTGATGCTCCCTTTAGTTATACATTCTCTAGTGTTTTTCAAACCGACAGCACAGTGACAAAAGCAGTATGCTCAATAACTGCGAGAAAGAATCTTCACAGTCCTCCTCCTCAGCTATTTGGTGATATCCGGAAGTAGCAGCGATGAAAGCTGCAGTAGCTCATTACTCGCAGCGATCGACTTGCCTGATCTATTCTGGAACCAAATGAATCCTGGGCACGCTTTAAGTCAGTAGTCAACGCCACATGCCCACTACCATCATTCTTCTGGACCAAGACTGGTTGCCACCAATTCGGGACAGACCTCCATGATGAATCTGCGCGTAGAGCTTGCTTATTCCTCCCGAATAGCATCTTTCGGTCTTGTGCAAAGCACTTAGTCATTGTTACTGGTTTGCATCTGCTTATCATGAGTAATGCTCAATCACATCCTTGTACACCAGCATTCGAAGGCTTCCAAGCAAATATATCCCGCGGCCTGGAGGAAGTGACAGCCCGTCTTCCTATAGTCAGTCCGTCCCGACTAGCGAATCTTGAGGGGTCAGAACCCAGACTATTGTTCGAGTCCGCTGAACATTCCCGACTTGGCTCTTTTAAACTGAATTGGTATCTCTTGTTGTTTGTTGAAGCTAACATTGGCCGCTCGACTCCGCTCTTGGATCTGGGCCCAACTCAAACTTCCTTGTCGCAGAGTGAAGCTTGCTGACGTCGCTCCTCGTAGAGAGACCACTGTCCGCATCTGGAGCTATCAATACATGTAGTTGCACGCCATACTTGCGAGTCGGCCATCGATGATCTCATACCAGTCTCGAAGTCGCAAACCTTCAACAAAATCTCGCTGCTGAAATTTCCGCGTGCCGATGAACGCAGATGAATCTATCCGAATAGAGAGAAGATACAGATAACCCGTGGAAGCGGTTACTCGCAACCGAGAGATCTTCAATCTCATCAGCTCTTGCAAACAGATTTGGACCTTCTCCGCAATGAGAACTTCTCTAGCTATGCTGTCTGATGACCGTCCAGACAATACATCCGATGATAACCCATCAATATCTGTTCGGTCGAAACTTATGCTTTCTAACGAACTGATCTTGTTGCGGAGACCGACTTATTCACGTCTAGCTTCTCTTTCTCTTGGACTCGTATCAGTCGGCCTCAAAAAAGTAGCTCACTGGATGGCTGAATCACATACTCTCCATCTACATTCATGCTTTCTAACCAATTCGAATCCTCTGAGGCAAACTCTAACATGGAACAGTCTACCCAGTCTTGCCCTTGGGTGAACCCAAGCCCTCAAAACCTTACATCTGTCTCGGTGTCGCACGAATATCTCCACACTCCACACATTGTCACTTGCGCTTTGATGCCGATTTTCGTGCTCGTCGTTGTTTCCTTCTGCCTATACTCGTTTGTCTTCAAGGCCTCAGTACAGGTTCAAACCGATCGGCACTTGTTCACCATGTCAAACAAACTTAACAGATAAGGGCTTCTGAAACTTGGCGATGAAACGGTCCCGACTCCCTCTGCGAAAGCAGCAATACACTGCCTATTGGGAAGAATTCTCTCTCGGGAACTCTTGTAAAATCACAGGAGGTCTCATGCTCCTCTATAACTACTTATCTACTCAGAACCGCCTTCTCATACTCCGTGGAAAAATGGGCGAAACATCCCCAGTCCCCCCAAGAGCCATTTGAAGTTGAAAGTCATTAAGCCATGTCCCGCCGAGCAGCTGGGCATGCAGATATAGTCATCCTGTTCTCCAGCTCTAGGATCACCCGATATAGGAACGGTAGCCAGATCGTTGGTTCCCGCTACTTCTCGATCCCAGGTGTCACACTATGAGTTTCCCTTAAACAAAGCCACACAAAATTATACCAAAAAAGGCCAATATTAAAACCAAACTGAATAAATAATGGGGTAAAATGCAAAAAAAATTACATGCTGGAATATGGATATCCCTCAAACATACTTAACATGATTTAGAACATTTAGAGCACAGAAGTATTGAATATCAAAACTCATTATCGAAATAAATCCCTCCTGGAAAAATTCTTGCTTTTCCCTCATTCTATTTTTCTTCCTCATTCTCTTTTCTTTCTTCTTTCCTCTACCGCAGCCCACACCAATGTCCGGCTACTCGCGCGGCCCCCTGCCCCACCTCCCCCCCGCACCGCTATCCCGGGCCCCGGTCAGCCCGTGCTGCCCAGACCTCCACCTACATGCCGCCCGCCCACAGTCGACTGGTCTTCTCCTTCTCCATCGAGCGAGGAAAAAAAATCCCTCACCTCTATCCGTGCCCCCCGCCCCCCGGTGCGTCCTCATCCCTTGTTCAAACTGCGCGACATAGGTCCCCCATTCCCCAATCCCCGTGCCACTCCCCTACTCCCGTGGGAGATCTCGCCACCACCACCGCAGACGCCGCCCTCAATCCCATGAAAAATTAAGCCGTTTCAGCCACGATCTCTCCCGCCTGAGCCCTTAAAAACTTTCATCATCCTCCCTCTCGCTTTTGCCTCAAACGCGACGCTTGCCGAGCACCCAAACCCTTCTACACCGCAAACCCAACCGCCGCTGCCTCCAGCCTCCAAGTCGTGCCTCCACCGTATGCAGCAGCTGACCAGCGCTCGCCACCGCCAGCTCAGCCGCACGCCTGCGAAGCCGGGCCGCCGCACCCGAGGACCCCTATGCCGCCGGAGGCCCATCCTCTCCGTCATCCCCCTCGGTGAGTTCAGCCACGGGCCTGCGACCGCGCTTTCTTGCCGCCCCAGTTGGCTTTTCGTTCCCTAACCCCTCCATTTCTTCTCTAGGACCTCCCGAGCATCGTCCGCTCGTTAATCACCGGTGATCTTCACTAGAACACCCCTTTCGCCATCGTCCCGAACTCCGGCCGCCACCAATCCGTCCCGTTCGCCACCATCCATCGTCCCACGACCGCCGCACTCCCTCAGTGAGAACCCCGTGTCCTCGCCATTCTTTTCCGCCGCTTGTTGGCGTCTCCCAGGGGCCGGATGGTCGCCGACGGAGACTATCGGCTGCTCGCCCCCGCGGCGGCGGCCTTCGCCGCGGGGGCGATGCCTCTTTCGTCAGGGCGTCCGATCTGCTCTGGGCAGATCTGGACTGGCCACGTGGTGCCCCCATCCCCTCCACATCAACGTCACCTGGGCGCCGCGTCGGCTCATCGACCCGCCGTGGCTGCCGCGTAGCAGCACGTGGCCATTCCCCCGCTGGGCCAGCGGTGGACTTGTCCACCGTGCCCGCCCGCCCCGGTGTCACTATGCCCGCCTATAGGTGCTGCCCCAGGGACCCTGTGACCCATAATTCAAATCATTGCGCAATACAATTGTTTAATAATTAATTTACATTGGAAATCACTATAAAACTTCAAAAATTCATAACTAATTCATACGAACTCCGATTAAGTCCATTCAAATTTCATTAAATCCAGAAAAATGCCAAGAATCCATTAAAAATACTTTCAACTCCTTTTTTACTGCTCACATGTACTATTTTTTAATTGTTTGTCCATTGTTCGCTAATAAAGTCGACGCCGTCGACCTTCCCGTGTACTACGAGATTGTTGCGGAGTACGTCGGTCCAAAGCAAGGCAAGTCATATCGTAATATTGATCATCTCGTACCAAGTTTTTGCTAAAATGTTTTGTTTATTTAAATAAACATGCATGTTTTATTATTTCATGTGGTATGGATATGACCTTTATATATATATGTTGATGCCTTAGTTGTTGAACCTCGTCCTTTCACCTGGTAACAACATGATTAGAATATTGTTTTCTAGGATGCTTAGAAAACTAATTAGTTCCCTGGGAATTTAATATACTCTCATTGCATTTATGGTTCGACTCATATGTTGGGAAGGTACTTTGGACATATTGTTATTATTACAAAATTATAAATGTGACCTAAATGTTGGGCTGTGGGTGCATGGTTTTGCTGGCCGCACCCATAGCACTTAAGGACCGGTTCGCAGGACCCCCTTGGGCAATTAATCGTACTTACCACAAGCCAGCGTGTGCAATGGCTGGGCTTGTAGTGTCTCTTCTCCCTCTCCTTAGTACCCCCTTGGGCAATTAATCGTACTTACCACAAGTCCTGCTTCATGTCAGCTGGCAACGAGGCTATGAAGGGCTTCATGGAAGAATATGAATAGCGTGCACCGAATAGGCGCACCTATTAGGCGCTGCCCCCGACTTTGTGCTTAATTGTGAAACAATTAAACATAAAGTCAAAGATCTTTAACCTTTTAGTCTTTCCCGAGTAGTATATCACTCGAAAATAAGACTCTTCGGCATCATGTCTACCAGAAATATTTTTGTGGTCTTCCCGAGTAGTATATCACTCAGAATTTAGATCCTTCAACATCATGTCAGCCGGAGGCTTTTATAGTCATTTCCGAGTTAGTATGTCACTCGGAAATTAGACTCTTCAGCGTCATGTCGCTGGAATAATCTTTAGTCTTTTCCTGAGTAGTATGCTCACTCGGAAGTTAGGACTCTCAGCGTCATATATAGCTGGAAGAATTTTAGTCTTTTCCCGAGTAGTATGTCACTTGGAAGTCAGACTTTCAACATCATATCAGCTGGAAAATTTATCGAGTCGATCCGAGTAGTATATCACTCGGAGTCAGACTCTTCAGCACCATATCAGCTGGAAGACTTTATAGTCTTTTCCGAGTAGTATATCACTCAAAAATAAGACTCTTCAGCTTCATGTTAGCTAGAAATATTTTATAGTCTTTCCCGAGTAGTATGTTACTCGGAAGTTAGACTCTTTAGCGTCATGTCGGCTGGAGTAATTTTTTAGTCTTTCCCGAGTAGTATGTCACTCGGAAGTTAGACTCTTCAGCGTCATGTCGGCTAGAGTAATTTTTAATCTTTCCCGAGTAGTATGTCACTCGGGAGTTAGACTCTTTAGCTTCATGTCAGCTAGTAGAATTGTTGCTCATGGCAAATTTTGGCTAAGCATGTAAGCCGAGTACCACTTTATGGATTTTAACCCAATATGTGGTCAGGTGTTCTTGAGAGATACCTGCATCCCCAATTTTAATGGAGACCAGCTTGTGATCCTTATAAGGATATATCCTCAATACTTGATGAATAATACAAATACCTGAACACATGTGTCCAGCAATTAGGCTTTCATGAAGCATATCTGATTATTCAATCGGTTCTTGTAAAATAGCACCTGCATCACGATTTTAACACGCCCAGCAGGAGACCCAATAGGGCATGCTATTTAAGAACTCATATCTTTGGCCTACTACTGAATAAGTCGGCCCAAACCGACCAACCCAGCGTAGCCCTATAAATTGGTATCCCTCACATGTCTGAACAATGTCAATGGCGTCAATAACCGTAGTCGGCCAAAGGAACCCTTGTCTGCAAGCCTTTCCGACTTACGATTGGGAGGCAGCATGGTTGCCACAGATGCCCAAGTGGATAATTTGCAGGATCTGCTTGTCCTCCTTAGACGTGACGCAGTGCATGAGAACTTCGAATGCGCATTGACAATATAGGTCTTCTCCGACTACAAGAAATCACTTGCTTCGACGTTTGATTCATTCAGCTTCGCTGCGGTCTTCTAGGAGTTCGTCATCCAAGTGGATTCTCGGTCTTGGGAGATAATTAGCACTTCACTTGTTGTCAGGGTGGGTTCAGCCCCCGACTGCTCAGCTGTTGGTTTCCGCTTGACCAATGGCTCCATCAGTTGTTCGACGAAAATCCCAGTCGGGACTGTTTCCCGTTTAGATCCCATGTTGGCCAATTGGTCTGTGGCTTTGTTGCGATCTTTAGGAAGTTCATCTTCTGATAGAAACAAAATGATTGGGGTCTACCAGTCTTGAAAAATAATGAGCACCTTCGTAGGTTTTGGGTTTAGTGCTGCCTCCGACTGAAAGCTCTAGTAATGGCTTGTTTCCTTGTTTTGGCCAAAATTTTTTGTAGATGTCCGCAAATATAAAGTTTGCCCGATTCTGAGTCCGTATGTGAAAGTTATGGCCGTTTTACGGAAGGATACACAGAACAGGGGCTGCTTCTTGTGTTCTCCCAAGGTAGGCCCTCACGCAATGCAGCTGGAGGAGAATCGCAGTGTTGCCGAGTCCGTATGGGAGATTGACGTCCTTTTTTCCTTCTTAGCCCATTCTCGGATGGCTCAAGGCCGAGTCTGAGTTGAACACCGAAGGAAAAGGTTGTCCCCAGACTCGTGCAGGTTGAAGATCACCATAATATGTTGGTGATGAACGTTGCGGCGTTTGGTGTGCCGACTGGCGTGGAGTCAACTTCGTCCCCGGCCAACTGGATCGAATCCGAGTCAACCAAGGTGAGGTTGCCAAGCTTATCGGCGATGAAGTCAAGGCTACCGAAGCTAATGGTTTGCTCCGGGGAGAAGTTGTCACCATCGACTCCGTAGATTGGATCCATCAGGCTTGTAGAAGATATTGATCTCGGCGATGCCCCTACCTGGCGTGCCAACTATCGATGTTTTATATCGGCAATAATTATATAGGGCTACTCGGGGGATCAAAACTTGATGGATTGCAAAGAAACACGAGCCGATTTATCCTAGTTCAGGCCCTCGAGGTGAGCTAATACCCTACTTCCAGCTGTTGTATATTGCCTTTGAGGTTATCTCTGGTGAGATTGTATGATTTCCCACAGGGGATTTCGGTGTCTGCCCTCAGGGGCCGCCCTACCTCCCCTTATATACTGGGGGACAGGGTTATAGGTAGGAATCCCAGTCGGACTCCGACCAAGGGATTTTCTTCTAGTGAAACAACGTGCCCGACTAGGACTATATTCTTTCCTTATCGTACAAGGTAATGTGTGTTGAGTCCTATTGTATCCCTAATTACAAGGGTAGGGCCGTCCACTGTCCGATTGGCCCAATAGCTCTCATGAGGTACCCGGAGCCCATGGCCTCTATAGGGGGTAGCCTGGGAGATATGGTGTGCCCTATTGGCAGGTGCAACCTTAGCATGGTGTGGATGGTTAGGGAGAGGTTGCGTGAACGGTCCTGTCACAGCCTCTAACGGGGTGTCGTGGTGACACACTGGCACACGAGGACGTGTGTGGGGCTATATCTTGTGGGTATAGTTGTACACCTCTGGCCAGAGTCAAAAATCTATTCAAATAGCCCCGCCCGCGGTCATGGGCTAATTGGTCAAGACTCACTGTAATTAGTCTCATTATAATAAATTGACTTAAAATTTGCTATAGTGATAGGATGGATGGTTGGGCCTGGTTAACGTGGTGTAATGTTGATCAGTGTAGGATTAATATTGCTTAATTAACCAACCATTTTTACTGTTTGTGTCGATGTTTTATATCGGCAATGGGAATATAGGACTACTCGGGAGATCGAAACTTGATGGATTGCAAAGGAACACGAAAGAGTTTATACTGGTTTAGGCCCTCGAGGTGAGGTAATACCCTACTTCTAGTTGTTTGTGTATTGCCTTTGAGGTTGTATGAGTTGATCCGCCCTTAGGGGGCGCCCTGCCTCCCCTTATATACTGGGGGACAGGGTTACAGATAGGAATCCCAGTCGGACTCTGACCAGGGGATTTCCTTCTAGGAATACAAAGTGCCCGACTAGGACTGTGCCTTTCCTTGTCGTGCAAGGTAATGTATGTCGAGTCCTACTGTATCCCTAATTACAAGGTTAGGCCCATCCTCTGTCCGAGTGGCCTAATAGCTCTCATGAGGTACCCGAGGCCCATGGCCTCCATAGTAGCCCCTGAGACCTTCATAGTTGAGTCACACCTGATGCCGAGTGCTCATCCTCCTTTGTGAAGCTTTCCCGAGTGCCTTGCTCCCGAGTACTCATCGTCCGAGTGCTTCTTCTCCAAGTCCTGCTTCATGTCAGCTGGCAACGAGGCTATGAAGGGCTTCATGGAAAAATATGAATAGTGTGCGCCGAATAGGCACACCTATTAGGTGTAGCCTCCGACTTTGTGCTTAATTGTGAAACAATTAAACATAAAGTCAAAGATCTTTAACCTTTTAGTTTTCTCCGAGTAGTGTATCACTCAGAAATGAAACTCTTCGGTATCATGTCAACCGGAATTTGTTTTGAGTCGTCCCGAGTAGTATGTCACTCGGAATTAAAACTCTTCAGCATCATGTCAGCCAGAAATAATTTTTGTGGCTTTCCCAAGTAGTATATCACTCGGAATTTAGACCCTTCAGCATCATGTCAGCTGGAAAGGTTTTATAGTCGTTTCCGAGTAATATGTCACTCGGAAGTTAGACTCTTCAGCGTCTTATCGGCTGGAATAATTTTTTAGTCTTTCCCGAGTAGTATGTCACTCAAGAGTTAAACTCTTCAGCTTCATGTCAGCTGGAAATATTATTGCTCTGGGCAATAGTCGGCTAAGCATATAAGCCAATTACCACTTCATTGGTTTCAACCCAATATATGGTCAGGTGTACTTGAGAGATATCTACATCCCCAATTTTAATGGAGACCAGCTTGTGATCCTTATAAGGATATATCCTCAATACCTGGCGAATAGTACAGATGTCTGAACACATGTGTCCAGCAATTGGGCTTTCATGAAGCACATCTGACTATTCAATCGGTTTCTGTAAAACAGCATCTGCACTGTGATTTTATCACAGCCAGCGAGCGGCCCAATAGGACATGCTGTTTAGAAACACATATCTTGTGGCCCAATACCGAATCAATCGACCCAAGCCCACTTATCAGCACAGGCTCTATAAGTTGTGGTGAGAGAGAAAAGATTCCCCCTTCTTGTCCACAGCACCAAAACGCTTTGCCTCCTTTTCTCCGCGCCCAAATTCGTGCTCTTGCAAGATAGGGTTTACTGTAGCCCCCGCGCCTGCTCAAAATCGACATGAATCCAAGGCAGATCTGGTTCAGCATTTCCAATCCGAATCTCCATGAATCTTTCCCCCAAACTCCCAGTCCTCAAAAATGCCTAAATGCTCATCTGAGATCCCAGAAACATCTTTGGGGATTTGGCCAATGTCGGACTGCAGCCCAACAAAGTTGCGGCTCCTGGAGAAGCGGCTGATCTTGCAACAGCAGGAAGTGATTCATGGGCGGACGGCTGAAGGAGAATCGATCCCATGGCCCCAATCGGGTGAGACTATTGTTTTCACCTCTTTCTTTGATCGTGGTCTCGCTCTTCCGTCTTCTAACTTCCTTCGCCGCCCTTTATACTATTACCAGATAGAGCTGATCCATCTGAACCCCAACTCCATTCTCCACATATCCCTTTTTGTTACTCTTTGTGAATGTTTTCTCAGCGTTGAACCCCACTTCAATCTGTTTAGACACCTCTTCCATATCAAACCTCACCCATCCAAAAATAAGATCCAGGTGATTGGGGGAGCCGATATTCAGTTGAGGAACGAAATGAAAAAACTTTATCTTCATGTTCCTCTGAAAACTTCTCTCAAAGGCTGGCACAAGGAATGGTTTTATTGCCAAAATCTGGAACCTTCCTTGTCCCCTTTCACCGGTGCTGCACCTTCAATGCTTCCTTCCAGGTCAGCCACACCAAACTTCGAAGAGATGGGGCAAGTTCATCAATTGATGGAAAAAATTGACCTGTGGAAGAATCAGGGATTGACTGGGCCATGGGTGGCAAGGTGTTTCCTGAATAGGCGGACAAGGCTGTTGAAGCTTCGGAGTCACTTTGGCTTTGACTATCAAGGGAAGGATGACCCCACTCGGGAATATCCCGACCTCCTTGAAAGGAGCCAAGTCACAGAAACCCTTTTTGGGTTCTTTGCTAGCAGGTTTGTGGAAACAGAAGACAAAGAACGCGTCCCCAGACCATACTGCGAGAAACGACCTAGGCCCAAGGTAATCCTGAGACATTGCCTCTGATTTGCTTCTAACTTTGTCATCTTGTCTGTGGAGAATGATTGCTGAGTATGTGTGATCTTGTTTTGCTGTGATGAGCAGCTTTGTCATACTGCTGAATTCAATTCTGTCTTGTCCTGCAATGTTGTAATGCATATTCTGCCAAAAAATATTGCAAGACTGTGAGGAATTTGATAAAGATTCCAAGAACCAGTCGGCTGCTCCCTCAAGGAAATGGCTGGCAAGCCCTTTTGCCACCCAGCCAAGCTCCAAGAGGGCTGGGAAAAGGCCTATTGATGACTCGGGCAAGAAAAAAGGAATGCCAGGTACCACGCCGGCTAGGAGCCTGAAGATCAAGGAGCCTGCAGTGCCTACTCCCAAACCATCCAACCTGACGAGGACACCAGTCAGCCCAAGGACTAGTCCGACGAGCCCCAGGCCAGCTCCTCCACCGAGTACCAAAACCCCCTAGCCGACTGCCTCAAGGGCAAAGCCGACTAGGGTAAAATCGGCCACACCAACTGCTACGCTGAGTAGCCCAACGACTGGCACATCACCACTGTCGAGTAAGCTTTCAAGCCCACCTACGGCGTCCTTAGGGGTTCCCTTGTGGAAGCAAGACTTCCAAGAGGTAGGAAATCTCGAGCTTTCTGAAAATGCCAAGTTAATCTGTTGAATCATCTTGATGTTGTGCTTGCTATGTAGGAAGCTGGTTGACATAGACCCCAAGGGGACTGCGCCTCCCACCCCAACTACTGATCTGACTCCAACTAATCCCGAAGCGCCAGCACCAGTAATCAAGCCTGAGTCTACCTCGACTGTTGCGATCGAGGTAGAGCCAATTCTTGAGCCACCAGCGCCAGCCATCCCAGAGACAGAGGTTGAGGATGTAACTCCAGCCCCTGAGGCAATCCCCGAAGTCGCTTCATGTACTGAGGTTGTGGCCAGAATTCCCTCTCCAGCAATATCGCCATCGTCAAATGTTGAGGATATCCCCCGATTGGAAACCCCTCCGCCGACTTTCTCCAAGACTTTCTACTGGACAACTCCAGAAGGGGAGGCGGAAAGTGTCAATGTTTTACACCGGCAATATAACTATAGGGCTACTCGGCAAGGGGAAATCCGATGGATTGTAGAGGAACGCAAGGATGTTTTATACTGGTTCAGGCCCTCGATGTGAGGTAATACCCTACATCTAGTTGTGGTGTTATTCCTCTGAAGATTTGTGGTGATCGATGATCTCGTGCCCTCAAAGGGGCGCCCTGCCTCCCCTTATATACCAGGGGGTAGGGGTACAAGGTAGGAGTCCCAGCCGGATATGACCAAGGGGTCTCCTCTTAGAGATAAAGCTTATCCGACTAGGACTGTATATTCATTACTATATAAGGCAAAGTCTGTCGGATGCTATCTGATCTCTAATTACAAGACTCGGCCCATCCTCTATCCGAGTGGCCCATATGCTTGTGGTGAGGTACCCGAGGCCCATGGCCTCCACAGTAGCCCCTGAGACCTTCATAGTTGAGTCACAGCTGATGCTAAGTGCTCATCCTCCACGATGAAGATTGCCCGAGTGCATCTTCTTCCCGAGTCCTGCTTCATGTCAGCTGGCAGTGAGGCTATGAAGGGCTTCATGTAGATGTATGAATAGTGTGCGCTAAATAGACGCACCTATTAGGTGTAGCCCCCGACTTTGTGCTTAATTGTGAAGACAATTAAACATAAAGTCAAAGATCTTTAACCTGATAGTCTTTCCCAAGTAGTATACTACTGGTATATGAGACTCTTCGGTATCATGTCAACCGGAATGTAATTTATAGTCTTGCCGAGTAGGATGTTACTCATGTGCATGAATCTTCGACCTCATGTCAGTCGGAATATGTATTTATAGTCTTGCCGAGTAAGATGTTACTCGTATATAGGACTCTTCAGCTTCATGTCAGCTGGAAGGGGGGTTTATAGTCTTTCCCGAGTGGCGTCCCACCTAGAAGTTAGACTCCTCCGCATCATGCCAGCGGGAATAGATATTTATAGTCTCTCCCGAGTAGTGCACTACTCGAAAGTTAGACTCCTCAACGTCATGTCAGCTGGAATAATGTTGCTCATGGCAACTAGTGATCAAGCATGTAGGCCGAGTACCACTGTATGAAAATAAATCCATGGCGTGGTTAGGTGTTCTCGAGAAAGATACCTGCGTCCCCAATTTTAATGAAGACCAGCTTGTGATCCTTGTAAGGATATACCCTCGAGACCTAGTGGATAAAACAGATACCCAAATATATATATTTAGCAATAAGGCTCTCATGAAGCATATCTGTTTACCTCATCGATTCCTGTTGGTAGCACCAGTGCTATAATTTCAACTCAGCCTGCAGGCGGCCCAGATGGAGCGTGCTATTGTAGGAACTCATGTCTTGGTGGCCCAGTCCGACTGCGTAGGCCCAAGCCCATCAGTTGGCACAGGCTCTTTAAAAGGCAGGGAGAGAGAAAAAGATCCTTCATCTTTCCCAAATCAGCCAATCGCTTCGTCTTCCGTCTCCCCGCCTAACTTTTCGCCTCCCGCTTGGATAGGGTTAGTGCTTGCTGCTGTTCCCTGCTCAAACTCAGGCAACCTCAATCCTCTTTGTCTGTTCCAAGCCCCCAATCGCTTTTCTCCCAAATCTCTCCACCCCCAACCATGTCGAAAGCTTCGGATCTTGCAGGTGCGCCGGGGAATGCTTGGCCTATATCGGATTGCGGCACAGTGAAACTAAAGCTGCTGGAGAGTCATCTGAAATTGCAAAGTCAGGAGGTGATCCGTTGGCGGCCGGCTAAGGGTGAGTCGGTCCCAAATCCCCAACCCGGCGAAACAGTAGTTTTTGCTTCTTTTTTCGATCGGGGTTTGTCCCTTCCTTCTTCCGCATTCTTTCGCCGTATCCTTGACTTTTACGGGCTGGAACTAGTGAACCTGGATCCCAATTCCATCCTTCAGATCTCCATCTTTGTTACTCTCTGTGAGTGCTTTTTGGGTGTAGAACCCCATTTTAATTTCTTCAGGCATCTGTTCCACATCAAACCCCAGCCCTCTAAAAATAATATCAATGAGATTGGGGGGGCTGGCCTCCAGCTGAGGAGTGACGGGAAGAAGTCTTATCTTGATCTCCCCTTGAAGTCTTCCTTGAAAGGTTGGCACAAGGAGTGGTTTTATTGCGCAAATCTAGCACCCTCCTTGCGTCCGTTCAGCGGCTTGCCACCAGTAGTTTCCCCAAATTGGTCATCGGATCCGACCTTCGAGGAGATGGGCTAGATACACCAGTTGCTGGCGAGATTGGATGGGCTCAAGAAGGCTGGCCTGACCGGGCCCTAGGTGGCCCGGCGATTCCTGACTCGGCATATCCAGCCGCTGAAACTGAACAGCTCGTTTGGCTGGGACTACCAAGGTAAGTACGATCCCGACCGAGTAAGCGAAGAGTCAGCCGACGAGCAGAAGGTGACTGAGACCCTGTTTGGGTACTTCTCCTACGGGGTGGTCGAGACCGAAGACAAGAAGCGCCGGATTGTGGCTTACAGCTTCATGCAGCCCCGCCCCAAGGTGATATTTGTCCTTCGTCTATGCTGAATGCTGGTGGTCTTGTATCTACGTTTGCCCAGCGTTATGTGACATGTGATTGAATCTTCTGTAGGAGTGCGAAGAGTTTGATGACGACTCCCGCCCATTGTCAGCCGTTAAATCGAAGAAGAGGCCGAGGAGCCCCCTGCTGCCCAACCTGACTCTAAGAGAGCGGGGAAGAAGCCTGTTCTGTATCAGGGCGAGGGGGACATGACACCGCATGCCATGGTAGGAAGTCTAAACATAAAGGACACCGCCGCCGTGGCGCCCCGGCGATCAAGTCCCGGGTTGGGACTACCACGGCCGAGCTCAACATCGCCGAGCTCGGCAAAAGCTCCACCGAGTACACGATCCGAGTGGGCACCGCCAAGCACACGGGTGTCCGAGTCGGTCACGCCACTAGCGAGGCCGCCTCCAGTTGCCACGCCGCCGCCGACTGCTTCGTCGACCAGGCCGACAACCGGACACAGCGCTCCACCGGGACTCAGGTCGCCCGGCTGAAAACTTAAGTTCTACAAGAGGTAAGCTGCTCTGGATCTTCTGAGATTCTTGTCTGTTGTAGTAGTATTTTGATATCTGTTTTGCCATGTAGGAAGCACGCCGATATCGATCTCAAGGAGACCGCTCTGACCGCTCCCCTTGAAGAGCCCGACCCAGCCGAGCCGGCGCCCGCGAGCACTCCCGCGGAGCCGGTGGCCACCCTAGTCACAGAGACTGAGGTGGTCCCGACTGCAGGGCTATTGGTGCCGCCCGACCAAGGGGCAGTTACTGAGGTCGCTGCCCCAGTCCCCGAGCCGACGCCCACTACCGAGGTCGTTGCCGGAGCCCCCAAGTGGACCCCCGAGGCCGCAGGGGATGCCGGCATGGGGGCCAGGACCCCGTCGCTATCATGGTCGTTGTCGTCGTCATCGTCATCGTCGTCGTTGTCGCTGGAGATCCCGCACCTTCCCCGGATTGAAGCTCCTCCTCGTAAGTTCCCCCGGACGTTCACCTGGACGGCGCCGGATGGAGCCGCGAAGAGGTTCAAGCTCGATGAGGCCGCGGCGAGAAGGGAACGCGAAAGCTTGCTTCGCGCCGCCATTTTCAGGTCCCGGGGGGTTCAGGTATGATTCTTGTGGTGGAGTCCCGGTGGTCTTCCTATTCTGACGTCTGACTCCGTTGTTGACTTGTTCTCTCCTTGAGCAGAAGCTTGTTGATCATAATGAGGAGATGACCGAGATCCTGGTCGAAATGGCCCCCCATCTCACGGAGTTAGAGCAGCTCCGTGCATTGAAGGCCGTGATGGAGGAGCACCACGCGGAGAGGGTGGCTTGGCTGAAGGATGCCGCCAACCAGCTCCAGGATGAAAATTGGGCCCAAGCCAGGAAGATCAGAGGTAAATCCCCCGAAGGCATCTTCCCGACTGAACCCTTATTGTATTTCTCCAGCTGGGTTGTTCCCGACTGCCCAGTTGTGTCTTGGCTGCACGGTTGAGTTCTTGACTAATCTGTCGTGCAGCCCTCGAAGCCAAGTTGAAAACCCAAACAGAGAGGGAATCCCAGCTGAAGGAGGCCGAAAAAGCCAGGGCTGAGCTGGAGAAAGCCAAGGCCGACCTGACAAAGGCCAACGCCGAGCTCGAACGGGAAAAGGCCGAGTTAAAAGAGGCCACCATCAAGCTCGGCGAAGAGAAAGCTGGAATGGAGAAGACCGTGGCCGAGTGGGAGGCCAATTACGAGAGTAAGTCTCCGTCTCGACAATGATCTTAACCAATCCTTTAATCATTCCATCTACAGCCATGCCTGACGAGTTTACTTGTCGGTGGACAAGGGCAGACCTCAGAGCCAATGCCCAGGCCCAATATAGGGCTTATGCAGAGGAGATAAGGGTGATCAGGGAGTCACGGGAGGCCCTCGTCGAGTCCATGAAAGGGCTCCTTGACCTTATCGGTCCCAGCCCTGTGGGAACCAGTTGCAGCAGGATCCCCCAAATAGAGGCACGTCTTGAGGATGCACCAAGTGCCCTAAAGAGGTACTCGGATGAGCATGTCATTGCCGGCGTGGCCCAGACCCTGGCGATGACCAAATCGATCTACCCGAGGGCAGATATTGAAGCCATCGGGGAGGGGTTTGCCGAGGAGACAACGCCCGAGGAGGCACTGGAGCTGATAGCCCAAGCGAGGCCGACTGCTGAGATAATCACCCGAGACCTGGGTCTGTAAGAGCAACATATCATGTAGTCGGTATGTATAAACTTCTGTGGAAAACATGTCTAAATATATGTGCAATGCCGCCGGGCCTTAAGTTATAACTCAGTTGTCATTAGCTTTACCCGACTATGTATTCTGCGCCGAGTTAGTCTATAGGAACTTAGTAAAAATTATTCACCGCAGAAAGCTATACTCGGGCAAACGTGATAGGGTCGTAGTAAAACTTCATAACTTAAGTAAAACAGGCTCGTATGTTATTGACAGAGCACATATGATACATGCAGCCCCCGACTCACTACCCATTTGGAACAAGCGGGGTAGTGAGTCAGAAAAGAACTGTACACATGGAAATTGTAAAACTCAGGTATAGAAGGGACGTAGTTGTTCTATGTTCCATGAGTTGCTGACAAGGGCACCATCTTCAGTCTTCAGTCGGTAGGTGCCTGGCCGCGTGACCTCGGCTATAATGAACGGCCCTTCCCAGGTTGGGGATAGTTTGTGCCTGTCTTTGGTGGTTTGTATTTTTCTGAGGACGAGATCTCTGACCAAAAAGGTCCGGCCACGGACATTGCGATTGTGGTAGCGATGCAGGCCTTGAAGATACCTTGCCGACTGGATTTGTGCGATATCCCTCGCTTCTTCCAACTGATCTAGTTCGACCGATCGGGTGTTGTTGGAGATGTTTTCTGAGTAAGCCCAGACTCGTGGAGAGCCGAACTCTAACTCGGGTGGTAGCACAGCCTCGGCACCGTAGACTAGGAAGAAAGGGGATTGCCCTGTTGCCCGACTGACCGTGGTTCTGAGAGACCAGAGAACGGATGGGAGCTCTTGGACCCACCAGCCCGCGTATGGTCGTAGTCGGTCGAATATCCTGGCCTTGATACCTTGTAAGACCATACCGTTGGCTCGTTCAACTTGCCCGTTGCTCCGCGGATGTGCCACAGACACATAGCAGATCTTGATGCTGAAGTCTTCACAGAAATCTTGAAAAACGCCGCCCATGAACTGAGTACCGTTGTCGGTGAGGATGCGGTTAGGGACCCCGAACCGGTATATTATACTCATGATGAAGTCCTTTGCTCGTGCCGCTGTTATAGTTGCAACCGGTTTTGCCTCAATCCACTTGGTGAATTTATCCACTGCGACGAATAGATGTGTGGACCCTCCTGGCGCTTTCTTGAAAGGCCCAACCATGTCGAGTCCCCATACTGCAAATGGCCAGGAAATAGGGATTGTTTGGAGTTCTTGGGCTGGGAGATTGGTTTGTCTTGCGTAGAATTGGCAGCCCTCGCACTTGCGAACAATATCTTTTGCGTCTGTGACTGCTGTGGGCCAGAAAAATCCCTACTGGTAAGCCTTTCCGACTAACGTCCTGGATGCGGCATGGTTGCCACATATGCCCGAGTGGATCGACTGCAGGATCTGCTTGCCCTCCTCGGTGGTGACGCAGCGCATGAGGAAACTGGATGCGCTCCTGCGGTACAGGTCTTCTCCGACTAGCAGAAAGCTTTTGCTTCGACGCTTGATCTGCTCGGCTTGATTGCGATCTTCTGGGAGTTCGTCGTCCAGGAGGAATTTCATAACAGGAGTTCACCAGTCTTGACATATGTTGTAACGCCCTGAAAATCGCCTTCAATAAAAATTATCGCGGGTAAATGGAAATACAAGAATACACTAGAAAATCTTTGTTTGAGAAAAGAGTTTGAATAAAATTTTGAAATTTCAAATATTAAAAATCCCGAGTTTAAATCTTTAAATAAATACTTGGATGCTTTTATATTCCATGGTTTTGTCGGAGTATTTTAAGCATTTGAGTATTTACAATACTAAATTCTTCATGTTTCGTGGTGGCATTTACTTCTGGTAAATTCCCCGTGATTTAATAAACTCTCTGAAATTTTCTCGGATTTTTCGGAGCTACAGAATTAATTTTAATGCTATAAAGATCACTAAAGTAATTAAATAAATATAAATAAATTCCTTTTCCTTTTCCCTGTTCGGGTCATTTCTAATTCAGTCCTTTGAAGTCTCCCCCGTTCATCGTGAACTCTGACTCCATTTTCCTCTAGGGTTTTGTATCGTTCCCAGAACCCTAAAGTCACCTCAAAAACCTAAATTCGGAGTTACCGGATTTATTCATTGTTGAAATCCTAGAACTCTTTTGGACTCCCAATCCGAGATCCTTTGTGTTCGAAATATCTATATGTACCTTTGGGATAAATCCCAGATATTCCCTTAAACTCCTTTTCTGTCAAAATAAATCCAAATCTCCAATCGTCCAAGATTTCTCCAAATTCTGGTCCCAATAAAACACCCTTGTCAATTCTCTAATCCCAAGATATTTTATTCGGAATATTCCATTTTCCAGTTCTCGGGAAAATATTCTTCATTCCCCGAATCCCACAATATATTCCGTCTCCCGGACCCCCACTACATATATTCTTTTTCTATTTACTTCCAAATACTGTTCGATTCCCAATATATATATTTATACCTATGTATATATACGTATGTATATATATATGTATGAATGTATATACCCTCAATATTCAGAATAGTCGTTTCATCCTAAAACCCCTTGGTCTCCTCTATTCTAAATAAATATTCCAATCCCAAAAATGTCTCGTTAATCCTAAGTTCCAAAAATAGTTCACAAAATCCCTCTCCTTTTTCCCTTTCCTCTTTTATTTTCCCTTTATCCTTTTTCCCTTTTCCCTGTTTACCTTCTTGCTCCTGGCCTCCTCTTTCTTCTCGTCTCTTTCCTCTGTCTCTCTCAGCGTCCAGCCCGAGCCGGCCTGCTCCAACCCAGAGCCGCCCGGGCCGAGCCCCTCCTCGGCCGAGCTCCTCCAGGCCCGGCCTGCGCTCGGCCTACCACCGCTGCTCCCTTGGCCCGCCGCTGCCACCGCCGCCTGGCCCAGGCCAGCGCCTGCGCCTCCTCTCCGCAACGGCCGCTGCCGAATCCGCCGCCGCCCCTATACAGGTATAGCCGCCAACCCTGTGCCCTAGCCGGCTCTGCTCCTCTCCACACCACCAGGCTACCGCCGCCCCGAGGCAGAGCGCCGCCGCCACCCCGTCGTGCCGCGCCACCATCTACACCTGCCGCCGCGCTGGCGCCTTGCGCTGCTCCCAGCCGTCGCCGCCCTGCCTCTGCTGCCTCCGCCGGAGCCGCTGCCTCTTCCGCTCCTAGCGCCGTCGCCTGCGGAGTCGCCCCTGTTTCTCATCTGCCACCGTCGCTGTCCCCTCCGACGCCGGCTGTCGCTGGGAGGCCCCAAGCCGTCATCGCCGTCGTCTCTTCACGGTGAGCATCCTCGTAGCCGCCTCCCTCCTCCTCTGCCTGTTGTCGCCGTCGTCGTCGTCTTCGATCCCCGCCGCTGGTGAACTCTAGACCTGCCGTCGCCGTCTTTGTCTCTGCCACCCACCGGCTGCCTAGGACGCCGCCCCCTCCCGTCGCCGGTGAGCATTCGGACTAAAGCCATCCTTCTTTGATTCATCGCTGCCATTGCTCTTTTTCAATCGGCATTGTCGCCCATCCTCCTCTGCCTCCTGTTCGTCGTCGCTGTTGCCAGGTAGTCGTCGTCGTCGTCTATCGCCTGTGCGCCGTTCTCTCTAGTGCCGACGTCGTTGCCTCTGCCGTCCTCTGTCTTCCCCCATCTGCCACCGTCGCTTGGAGTCCGCCGCCTCGCCGTCTGCCTCGCACCGCTTCTGCTCCCCGCTCGGCATTGTCGCCGCCGTTTACAGCAACGCCCGTCGCGTCCTCATCTGCTTGCTGTGCGCCGCCGGTTGGTCGCCGCGCCAGCGGCAAGGCCATCTCGCCGCACCCACCTTTGCTTCGTCGTCGCCGGCATCTAAGCCTCCTCTCCGGCCGTGTTCCCCCAACGGCGCCTCCCCTCGTCGCCTCTGCCTCCTGCTCCTAGTCGTTTTTCGCCAAGCGCCGCTACGTCCCCCGCTGTTGTCATGCCGGCCGTCGCCTGCTCCCTCCTGGCCGTCCGCCGTCGCGTCGCCCGGGTCGCTGCTCCATCACCGGTCCGCCGCACCGCCTTCAGGCTGTCTTTTCCGCCACCCGGTGTCGTCGCCTGCCGTCGCCATTCCTGCTGTTGCCTGCAGCGCCACCATCGATACGCCACCTCATCCCATCCCTGCTCTACTCCCCATCTGCCGTCGTCCCAGCCGACGAGCCGTCATCGCTGTCTCTGTGATTCAGTGCCGCCGGTGAACCCGAAGTCCGTCGCCATCGCTGTGTCCCTCCGGCTCGTCTTGGCCACGCCGTCCCCGGTCCGTCTCCCTTGTTGCCTCTGTATGCCACGGGACACCATCATCACATCGTCGGACATCCTCAGCAGTACTCTCCTTTGTGACCTCTGGGCCCGTTGTTTCTCCCAGTGCATGACTAGGGGACCCGAGGCACAGTGCCCCAATAAATCTCAATCGTCCGATAATCCGAAGTCGATCCGAGCCACCTTGGCCGTCTAACCCTTTTAATCGGTCAAAGCCATGTCAGCCCTAGCCACCTCAGCTGCCACTTCGGTTGCCACCTCATCCCCTTCGGCCACATGTTATCCACCTCAACATTCCATTCACCCCTCCTATTTCTAAATCCATGAACCAACCACCATACGCCTGGTCACTGATCATGGATCCCATATCTCAGCATTTATCCAAAATAATTAGTTTTAATCCGAAAATTTAGAGAATATTCCCAAGAATATTCTTTTCCAATTCTTTTCGGATTTATTCCGAATTTTATTTTCCTAAAGCCGTATCCTTTCCATCCGAACTCCGATTCGACCCGTTCTTCTTTCTAAACTTATATAAAATCATAGTTTACTTGTTTATGTTTTTTTATGTATTGTTTATTGGAGTTTCTTAGGATTATTGTTGTTTTATGTGTAGTTACGTATATTGCCGTTTCGGAAGATCGCGGAGTCTGCGGAAGAGTTCGGAAGAGTATTTGAAGACTTTTGCGATTGCAAGGCAAGTCACACGACAATCTCCTTGAGCATGTTGATCCCGTTTGCGAAACCTATTTTATTTTGAAGTTATTGCATGAAATGCTTTAGAATGACATTATTACGGGTAATTATTTAATAGCCAATATTCCTTGATAATTATGGCCATTTTGGTTATTGCTATCTATACCTTGATACCTTGGGTGAATAATACTGACTAGCTGGATGTTTAAATATTTATCTGGCTAGATTATTTAGGAGTTGCTTAGCCATGCCTAGAAACTGTAGTGTCATTTTATATGGGAAACTATTCATTCATTCTGATTAATTAATGATTAATGGTGATATTTTCACGACGCTTGGTCGTGGTTGATTAATTAACTATATCGACTAAAACTTGACTGAATGGTGGGTTGTGAGCACCAGGGTTGTGTTTGTTGCTAGCGGTGCTCATGACAATTAAGGACCGGTTCGCGGACTACTTGTTGTGAAGCAACACTCGTGCTAACCACAAGCTAGTATGGGCTAGCAGGAGTTTGAAGTGTGCCGAGTTCAATAGGAGGCTCCAGGGCGTGTTTGTGGCTGGTATAAGTCCACACATGGCAGTGACAATAAGACCATGCTTCGGGCGTCGGACCGTCTTGCGGGGAGGGCATTGATCACCCCTACCGGAGACCGGAGGTTCGGCGGGAGGCTCTCCTATTGTGCGAGTTACATGAATGACCCTGTCACAATTCCTTTCCAAGGTACCGTGGTGGTACTTAGGCGCACATTGATGTGTTGAGGTACCGTGGTGGTATTGAGGGGCACAGTGATGTGTTGTGGAGTTATGTCTTGTGGGTAAATTGGTACACCTCTGGCCAAAGTAAAACTATTCGAATAGCCGTGCCCACGGTTAAGGGCGAGCCTAGCAATGTTTCTGTGATTAGTCCCACACTACTCATTAATGGAAATAAATGATGGAAGATTGATAGCTCCTGGTTGGAGAAGTTATGGTTTGGGCCTGAACTGCGTTGGAGCGCTGTTCAGTGGTTGATTCAATACTGATTAATAATTAAACTATACTGTTTTTAATGATTTTTAATGCAAATGTTTTAAATGCTGTTTTACGCAAATAAGCCATATTATGCCTTTCCTTTGGTATCTTGTTGCATTACATTGCATTCCCTAGTGTGGCTTGTTGAGTACAGTGGGTGGTACTCAGTCTTGCATTATTGCAATCTTTAGAGTGAAGCCTTGCGAGGAGGAGAAGATGGTGTTTGGCTTATACCCCAGTTGAGCTGCCTGTGGCTTGGTGTTGAAGCTACGCTAGTTGCTGTTCCGCTGCTGTTTTCTTCTGTGTGAGGACTAGGTGCCTCTGTTGTAAGTATTTATCGTTATTTCGTATTTGGTTATGTTTATCAAATTGTCGGTTTGTGTACCTCGGCTGATTCCTGGACGAGGATTTATTGCACAAATTAGCTTTGGAAATTCTGGTGAATTTCTGGGCGTGACATATGTGTAGTACCTCATTTGGTGCCGGGGTAGGTTTGCCTCCCGACTGCTCCGGTACCGGTTTCTTCTTGACTGATGGCTCCATAAGTTGCTCGACAAAGATCCCTGTCGGGACCGCCTCTCGTTTGGATCCCATATTTGCCAATTCGTTTGCCGCGTCGTTGTATTGGCGCAGGACATGTGTTATTTCCAGCCCGTCGAATTTATTCTCCAGCTTGCAGACCACCTGATAGTATGCCGCCATGGTGTCGTTGAGACATGTCCAGTCCTTCATGACTTGGTTTACCACGAGTTGCGAGTCTCCGCGCACAACCAGTCGACGAATGCCGAGTGATATAGCGATGCGAAACCCGTGGATGAGTGCCTCGTACTCGGCGACGTTATGGGAAGCCGGGAAGTGGATTTGTAGGACGACTTGAGTTTTTCGCCGGTGGGGGACGTCAGTATAACGCCAGCCCCGGCGCCGCTAATCCGTAGAGAACCATCGAAGTACATTGTCCAATACTCTAGCTTTGCTGTTGATGTGGGCATCTGGACCTCCGTCCACTCGGCCACGAAGTCGGCTAGAGCTTGTGATTTGATAGCTGTCCTTAGCTGAAAGGTGATGTCGAACGCCATCAACTCGAGCGCCCATTTAGCGATTCGGCCGGTGGCCTCGCCATTATGCAGGACGTCCCTGAGTGGAAACGATGTAACCACCGTGACTTGATGTACTTAGAAATAATGCACCAGCTTCCGGACGGTGATGAGTAGGCCATAAAGCAGCTTCTGGACCTGCGGGTATCTCGTCTTGGAGTCGGCAAGGACCTCGCTGACAAATTAGACTGGCCTTTGAATTTTTTGAATGTGACCCGACTCGAATCACTCCAGCACCAGGGCCGTGCTGACTACCTGAGTAGTTGCCGCCAGATATAGCATTAGCGGTTCTTGGGGCATAGGTGACGCCAATACGGGGGGTGATGTGAGAAATTGTTTGAAGTGTTCGAAGGCTTGCTGGGCTTCCGGAGTCCATTGGAAATTGTCTGCCTTTTTGAGTAGCTTGAAGAAGGGCATTCCCCGCTCGCCCAGTCGGGAGATGAACCGGCTGAGTGCCGCCATGCAGCCTGTCAGCTTCTAGACGCCTTTGAGGTTAGTCGGGGGTGCCATGTTCGTGATGGCGGTGACTTTCTCCAGGTTTGCTTCGATGCCGCGATGTGAGACGATGAAGCCGAGTAGCTTGCCAGATGGCACTCCGAAGGCGCACTTTTCGGGTTCAACTTCATCTTGAATCTTCGAAGATTTTGGAAGGTTTCTTCCAGGTCAGTGATGAGGTCTTCTTTGGACTTGGTCTTGATCACTACGTCATCGACGTAGGCCTCCATGTTGCGCTTGATCTGAGTGTGTAGACACTGCTAAATTGCGCGTTGATACGTTGCTCCAGCGTTTTTCAAACCGAACGGCATAGTGATATAGCAGTACACTCCAAACGGCGTGATGAAAGATGTTTTTAAACAGTCCTCCTCTTTCAAGCTGATTTGGTGGTATCCTGAATAGCAGTCGAGAAAACTGAGAAGGTCGCACCCTGCTGTTGAATCTACCACCTGGTCTATTCTCGGTAAACCAAATGGGTCCTTGGGGCACGCCTTGTTGAGATCGGTGTAGTCGACGCACATGCGCCATTTACCGTTTTTCTTCCAGACCAGAACTGGGTTTGCCAGCCAATCCGGGTGATAGACCTCCTTGATGAACCCGGCTGCGAGGAGCTTTGTTATCTCCTCCCGAATAGCATCCTTCCGGTCTTGAGCGAAGCGCCGTAGCCGTTGCTTGACTGGCTTGGCGTCTGTCTTCACGTTGAGCGTGTGGTCGATCACCTCCCTTGGTACGCCCGGCATGTCGGACGGTTTCCACACGAAGATATCTTTGTTGGCTTGGAGGAAGGTGACGAGCGCATCTTCCTATTTGGGGTCGAGTCCGGTCCCAACTAGAGCAGTCTTGGAGGGGTCGAACGGGTCCAGGGGATCTTCTTCGTGTCCGAGCCTGCTGAAATTTCCGACTTTGCTGCTTTTTTGGCTGGAACTGGGTCTTCCTTGACTTCTGTTGTGACAGCTTGCCGAATGCTGTTGCGCCCGACTATCGCCTCTTGTGATTCAGCCAATTCACAACTCTCCTTGTCGCAGGTGAAGGCTTGCTTCATATCGCTGCGGAAGGAGAGGACTCCTGCTGGCCCTGGGATCTTGAGCACCATATATGTATAGTGCGGTATCGCCAAGAACTTGGCAAGCGCCGGTCATCCGAGTATCGCGTGGTACGCAGTCTCGAAGTCGGCGACCTCGAAGCAGATGTTCTCCGTGCGGAAGTTGTCTCGCGTGCTGAAGGTGACTGGCAAGGTGATCTACCCGAGTGGTGTTGAAGACAGGCCAGGGATTATCCCGTGGAAGGGCGTCGTACTCGACCGCAGATCTGAATGAGGAATCTTCATCTCGTCCAGGGTCTTGGCGAAGAGGATATTGAGCGCGCTGCCTCCGTCTATGAGCACCATCTTCAACCTAATGTTTTTCATGACCGGGTCCAGGACAAGTGGATAGTGTCCCGGGTGGGAAACCTGATCTGGATGGTCGGCGCGGGTGAACGTGATGGACGTCTCTGACCAGCGCAGATATTGGGGGGTGTCTGCTATAGAGATTGCGTTGATGTCGTGTGCAGTTAGCTTCTGTTTGCGCTTGGACTCGTACGCCGACGACCCTCCGAAGATGTGGTTTAACTCGGCCTGAGGATCATGAAAATCGTCGGCCGGGTCTTGTTCTGGCTTGTCCTTGTTTTTGTTGGCACCAGGTGATGAAGCCTGCTCGGAAGCAAACCTCTTGAGCATAAAGCAGTCTTTGGCCGCGTGCTTGCCCTTGGGGTGGAAGGGGCATGGCCCGTCCATGACCTTCTGGTAGTCGTTGTTCCGCTGGGGCCGCGGCCGAGTGCGCTCCATGTTGGCCACCTCGTTGTTTGACTTCCGTTTGCGGTTGCCGGACTTGTTTTGTGATGGCTCATTGTCGGCTTTCGCCTTCTGGTCCTTTTATCGGGGCTCCTTCTTCTCGTCGAGGGCCTCAGCAACTGCTTCAGCCGAGTCGGCATATTTGTTCGCCATATCGAAGAGGGCCCGGACAAAGGATGGTGGCTTCCGAGTGAACTTCGCGATGAACGGGGTGTCCTTTACTCCCTTGCAGAAGGCAGCGATGACAGCCTCGTCCTTGATCATCGGGATCTGGTTGCGCTTCTTGGAGAACCTCTTAATAAAGTCACGTAGAGACTCATTCTTCTTTTGGTGGAGTTGATATAGATCATGTTCCGAAGATGGCCTCTCGTAGGTCCCTTGAAAGTTTGCGATAAACCGCTCCCTGAGTTCACCCTAGGAACCGATCGACCGCCTCGGGAGCCCTGTTAGCCATGTCCTCGCCGAGTCGGCTAGTGCAACCGGGAGGTAGTTAGCCATGGCTTTGTGGTCACCACCGGCAACTCGAATTGCCAAGGTGTATACGGTGAGCCAGGACTCGGGGTTGGTTTTGCCGTCGTATTTCTCGATCCCCGTAGGTTTGAAGCCCGACGGCTAGTCGACGTCCTGGAGCTCGTGGGTGAAAGCTGGAACGCTTTCGTCTTCATGAGGGCTCCGGCCCCGACCGCGGCGGTTGAACCGCTCGTGGTGGAGACCGAAACGCTTGTTCTCGTCCTCCAGCAGGTGGCGCTCGTCCTCTTCTCGTTGTTGGCGCCGGGCATTGATGTTGTATCTGAGGTCGCGTTGTAGTCGTACTCGGAGGTCTTGGTTGGGCCGGTGATTGTGCTGGTGACGCCACCGGTTGTAGTTATTGGTGTTGCCGAGTGAAGTCTGGCGCGATTCCTCATGTGGCCGACTTGAGCCAGCCGCCCGGCGTCGTGTTGATGCAGATGAGCCCACAGCCGGAGAACCCGACCGGTTAGTCGGAATAACTGTGTTGCCCAACTGCTATTGCTGCTGATAGGCGGTAGCTGTAATCATCGCCTTGATCTTGGCGATAGTCAGGGTGGCCTGGTAATCAGGCCCAAGCTGGAGCGTGTCCAGCAGAGTTGCAGCGGCCACGACATTCTGTTGGGGCGTGACGAAGACGTCGTGGTCGCCGACTTTAGTCTGGAGGATCTATTGCTGAGTGGTTCGCCCAGCCTTGCGTAGCTTGTCGTTGCGAGCCTCGCGGTTGGCTTCCTCCTGTTGTCGTAGTCGGTGCGCCTCCTCCTGCTGCTCCTCTTGTAGTTGGCGTACCTCGGGTGGTGGTGTTGAGGCCATGAAGATCTCACGGGGCAGGAGGAAACTTGCCAAACTGGAGTCCGAACCAGTGTTCGAACCGTTGTCCGACTTGGAGTCGGAGTCCGAGTAGTTCATCGAAGTGAGACCGACTCCGACCTCCCTAGATCCAATTTGAAACGGCGCTTGGCCGTGTCCAAACTGAATCGCACGAGATCAGGTCTGCCGCGTAGGATGTAGATCTACGGCGTTGCCGAATCCGTCTGCGAGATTAACGATCTCTCCCCTTCCAGGCCCAGCTCAGGCTGGCTCAAGGCCTAGCGCGAGCTGGACGCCGAAGGAGAGAGTTGTCCCATGGCTCGACAAAGCGTAGAATTGCCGCATCAGATTGATGATAGTCGGTGCAGCGTCTTGTGAGCCGACTGGCACGGAGTCGGCTGGTTCCTTGGCCAGCTGGATTGGATCTTCTCCGACCAAGGTGAGGTTGCCGATCTGGTCGGCGATGAAGTCGAGGCTTCCGAAGGTTATTACGTCTCCTGGAGAGAACTTGCCGCCGTCGACTCCTGTTGTGGGATCCATCGAGATTGTAGACATGAAACTCGCCGGAGCCCCTACCTGGCGCGCCAACTGTCGATGTTTTACACCGGCAATATAACTATAGGGCTACTCGGCAAGGGGAAATCCGATGGATTGCAAAGGAATGCAAGGAGGTTTTATACTGGTTCAAGCCCTCGATGTGAGGTAATACCCTACGTCCAGTTGTGGTGTTATTCCTCTGAGGATTTGTGGTGATCGATGATCTCGTGCCCTCAAAGGGACGCCCTGCCTCCTCTTATACACTGGGGGGCAGGGGTACAAGGTAGGAGTCCCAGCCGGATACGACCAAGGGGTCTCCTCTTAGAGATAAAGCTTATCCGACTAGGACTGTATGTTCCTTACTGTATAAGGCAAAGTCTGCCGGATGCTATCTTATCTCTAATTACAAGACTCGGCCCGTCCTCTATCCGAGTGGCCCATATGCTTGTGGTGAGGTACCCAGGGCCCATGGCCTCCACAGAAAGCTATGAGCACAATGCACAAGCAGCGCTGAGGGAATGAGAAGTTTTATTGCGTGCCGCTATTGCTGCATCAAGGGGAGTCTAGGTACTCAAATAGTCTCGCTGGATGGTTAATAGCTTTCTGTTGATTTGCCTTCTTGTTGACTTGACATTTGTTGCTATCTTGAATTTTCTTTTGTCAACACCGAGCAGAAAATAGTTGATCTCTCAGAGAAGATTAACAAAGTCTTGACTCATCTGGCCCCCCAACTACAAGAACTACACCAACTCCGAGTGACCAAAGCCAATCTGGAGTGGGCCAATCAAGACACAGAAGCTTGGCTCAAAGGGGCAGTAAACAAGCTGAGGGATGAGAATTGGGCCCAAGCCAAGAAGATAAGAACTAAGCCTCCTTTTTTGTCTTCCCGAGTGAATCCTAAGCCTCTTGTTTTGTTTGAATAATTCCCTGACTGCCTTATGAGGTTTTGTTTGCAATCCCGAGTTCATGACTCGTTTTGTTGCAGTCCTCAAAGCTGAGCTGAAGGCCCAAGCAGCCAAGAACGAAAAGCTCGACAAGGAGCTTAAGGAGACAGAGAAGGCCAAAGCCAAGGTGGAGGCCGATTATGCAAGTAAGCCCCAGACCTAACCTTGACACTGGTCCGACTTCCTATCTTGTATAACCGACTTGTTCGCCGGTGTATTTATGTAGCTTCGAAAGCCAATGCCTGGGTCCAGTTTGACACCTTCGTAGAGGAGATCAAAACAATCGAGGCCTCTAGGGAAGCCATTGCTAATTCTATGAAAACGCTACTGGACATCATGCAGCCCCACTATCCTAGCTCGAGCTCCAGCTCTGTTATTCAGGTGGCAGAACACCTGAGTGAGGGCCCGAGTATCCTGAAGAGGTACTCGGATGATTGTGTCGTAGTCGGTGTCGCCCAGACAATCGCCATGACCAAGTCCATCTACCCTAGGGTAGATATGGAAGCCATTGGAGAGGGCTTTGCCGAAGAGACGACACCCGAAGAAGCAATGGAGCTTGTCAGCCAAGCAAGGCCGATTGCTGAAGCCATCACCAAGGACCTAGGCATGTAATAGCAAACAGTTATGTAGTAATTGCCTGCCGATCTGTAATATAATTGTAAATATTTTTGTGAATGTCTATGAAGTACTGCTGAGTACTTGTTTGCTACAAGCATCCATTAGCCTATCCGATTGCCTAGTCTTTCCCGAGTGTGTTGAGATAAACTTAGTAAAAAATCACTTGTCTCGCTTAGCTGTACTCAGGTAGACATAGACGAGATCGAGATAAGACTTCATGACTCGGATAAACAAGACTCAAATTTTATTCATCAAGACATATTACACATGTAGCCCCTGACTCACTATTCAGTTGGAACAAACGACGTAGTGAGTCAGAGTCTAATTTATATACATATATGGAAAAGAAATACAAAACTTAGGTATAGAAAGGACGTAACTGTTCTATATTCCATGAGTTGCCAAGTAGGACACTGTCTTCTGTCTTCAGTCGGTAGGCACCCGGACGTGTCACCTCAGCGATAATGAATGGCCCTTCCCACAACGGGGATAGTTTATGCCTATCTTTGGTGGTTTGTATTTTTCTCAAGACGAGATCACCAACCAAAAAGGCGTGGCCACGGACATTTCGACTGTGATAATGACGCAGGCCTTGAAGATACCTTGCCGACTGATTAGTTGCGATGTCCCTTGCTTACCCCAACTGATCGAGTTCAACCAGTCGGTCTTCATTAGATTTGTCTTCTGAGTGGGCCTGAACTCGCGGAGAGCCGAACTCCAACTCGGTTGATAACACAGCCTCGGCACCATAGACTAGGAAGAAAGGGGATTGCCCTGTTGCCTGACTAACCGTGGTTCTTAGAGACCAGAGAACAGATGGGAGTTCTTGTACCCACCGCCCTACATAAGGTTGTAGTCGGTCAAACACCCTAGTCTTGATACCTTGTAAGACCATGCCATTTGCACGCTCGACCTGTCCATTGCTTCGTGGATGTGCCACAGAAGCATAACCAATCTTGATGCCGAAGTCATCACAGAAATCTTGAAATATGCCGCTAATGAACTAAGTGCTGTTGTCTGTTATGATGCGGTTAGGAACTCCGAATCAGTATAATATACTCATGATGAAGTCCTTTGCTCGTGCCGCTGTAATTGTAGTAACGGGTTTTGCCTCAATCCACTTTGTGAATTTATCCACTACGACGAATAAGTGTGTGAACCCTCCTGGTGCTTTTTGAATGGCCGGACCATGTCAAGCCCCCAAACTGCGAAAGGCCAAGAGATTGGGATTGTTTGAAGTTCTTGGGCTGGAAGATGTGTTTCTCTTGCAAAGAGTTGGCATCCCTCGCAGGTGCGAACAATATCTTTAGCATCTGTTACTGCAGTCGGCCAGAAGAAGCCCTGTCTGTAAGCCTTTCCGACTAACGTCCTGGATGCAGTGTGGTTGCCACAGATGCCCGAGTGGATCGACTGCAGAATCTGCTTGCCCTCCTCAGGTGTGATGCAGCGCATGAGGACACCGGATGCACTTCGACGGAACAGGTCTTGTCCGACTGCAAGAAAACTTTTGCTTCGGTGTTTGATTCACTCGGCTTCACTGCGATCTTCTGGAAGTTCATCATCCATAAGGAATTTGATAATTGGAGTCCGCCAATCTTGTGATATAATGAGTACTTCGTCTGGTGCCGGGGTAGGTTCAGCCCCCGACTGTTCGAGCACTAGTTTATTTTTGATAGTCGGCTCCAGTAGTTGTTCAACGAAAATCCTTGTCGGGACCATTTCTCGTTTAGATCCCATGTTGGCCAATTCATCTGTAGCTTCGTTGTATTGTCGTAATACATGAGTGAACTCTAGCCCGTCGAACTTGTTCTCCAGCTTTCGGACCTCCTGGCAATATGCTGCCATATTGTCGTCGAGACATGTCCAGTCCTTTATGACTTGGTTGACCACGAGTTGAGAATCGCCGCGTACAACCAGTCGGCGAATGCCAAGTGATACAGCAATGCAGAGCCCGTGGATAAGTGCCTCGTACTCGGCAACATTGTGGGAAGCCGGAAAGTGGATCTGGAGAACATATTTTAACTTTTCGCCAGCTGGTGACGTCAGTACAACGCCAGCACCGGTGTCACCGATTCGTAGAGAACTGTCGAAGTACATTGTCCAATACTCTAGCTTGTCCGTGGTTGGAGTTGTTTGGACTTCTGTCCACTTGGCCACAAAGTCGGCTAGAGCTTGAGACTTGATTGTTGTTCGAGGTTGAAAAACGATGTCAAACGCCATCATCTCGAGTGCCCATTTAGCGATTCGGCCAGTAGCCTTGCAATTGTGCAGGACATCCCCGAGTGGATATGATGTGACAACAGTTACTTGATGCGATTGGAAATAGTGCAGCAACATCCGGACAGTGATGAGTAGACCATATAACAGCTTCTGGACCTAAGGATATCTCATCTTTCAGTCAGCTAGGACTTCGCTGACAAAATAAACTGGCCGTTGAATCTTCTGAACATGGCCTGGCTCAGTTCGTTCGACCACCAGCACTGTGCTGACTACCTGGATAGCTGCAGCCAAGTATAGCATGAGTGGTTCCTGGGGCATAGGTGACGCCAAAACGGGTGGTGATGTCAGAAATTTTTTGAAGTCTTCGAAGGCTTGCTGGGTGTCGATGCTTTGCACCGGCAATAATACTATGGGGGTACTCGGCGACTTGGAATTCGGTGGATTGCAGAGGAACACGAGGGAATTATACTGGTTCAGGCCCTCGATGTGAGGTAATACCCTACGTCCAGTTGAGGTGTTATTCCTCTGAGGTGGATTTGTGATCAATGATCTGGTCTGCCCTCATGGGGCGCCCTGCCTCCCTTTATATACTAGGGGACAGGGGTACATGGTAAGGATCCCAGTCGGATACGACCAAGGGATTTCCTTATTAGAGATAGAATCCTATCCGACTAAGGCTATGTTTCCTTATTGTACAAAGCACAGCCTGCCGGGTGCTATCTTATCTCTAATTACATGATCTGGCCCATCCTCTATCCGAGTGGCCCATGTGCTTGTAGTGAGGTACCCGGGGCCCATGGCTCCCACAATAGCCCCTGAGACCTTCATAGTTGAGTCACAGCTGATGCCGAGTGCTCATCCTCCACGGTGAAAGGTTTCCCGAGTGTGATGCTCCCGAGTACTCTTTGTCGAGTAAATCTTCCGAGTCCTGCTTCATGTCAGCTGGCAGCGGGCTATGAAGGCTTCATGTAAACTATAAGAATAGTGTGCGACCGAATAGGCGTAAACACACCGTATTAGGTGTGCCCCGACTTTGTGCTTATTGTGAAGAAATTAAACATAAAGTCAAAGATCTTTTAACCTGGAAGTCTTTCCCGAGTAGATTACTACTGGTATATGAACTACACTCTCTTCGGATCATGTCACCGGAATATAATTTATAGTCTTACGAGTAGAGACTACTCGTATATAGGACTCTTCGACTTTATGTCAGTCGGAATATGGGTTTATAGCTTTTCCGAGTGGCGTCCCACTCAAAGCTAGACTCTTCCGATATGTCGGGGATAGATATTTATAGTCTCTCCGAGCACAGTGCACTACTCGAAAGTTAGACTCTTCAGCGTCATGTCGCTGGAATAATGTTGCTCTTGCAACTGACGCCATGCATGTAGCCGAGTACCACTTTATGAAAGTAAATCATTACGTGGTCAGTGTTCCCGAGAAAGATACTGCATCCCCAATTTTAATGAAGACGCAGGCTTGTGATCCTTGTAAGGATATTCTCGAGACCTGGTGGATAAAACAGAACCCAAACATTATATGTTACATGAGGCTTTCCATGAAGCATACTCTGTTTACCTCATCGTTCCTGTGGTAGCACCATAAAGCGCTATAATTTCAACGATCAGCCTGCGGGCGGCCCACAGTGGAGCATGCTTACTGTAGAACTCAGTGTCTTGTCGGGCCAATAACAACTTGCAGGCTGGCCATCTAGTCGGCTTCAGGCTATAAAAGGATGGGGAGAGAGAAAAAATTCATCGTCTTCCCCAAAGCAGCCAATCTCTTCGTCTTTCACCATCGCGCTAGACTTTTTCGCTCCCGCCCGCTAGGGTAGGCAGAGTTGTTCCCCACCGGACTCGGGGCAGATTTCAATCCTCTTCGTTTGTTCAAGCCCCGATTTCTTTCCCCCAAATCTACACCTCCAATATGGCGAAGGCGATGAATCCTGCGGGTGTGCAGGGAGTTTTGCCAATCTCGATCTGCGGCTCGGTTGAAGCTGGACGGCTGTGAGAGCGAGCTGAAGTTGCCCACCAAGAAGTGATCCGGGCGGTCGGCAAGTGGGATGGAAGTCAAGCCCCACCCCGACCTGGTGAAACGGTAAGTTTTCGCCTCTTCTTTCTTTGAATCGGGGCTTTGTTCTTCCTGTCGGTCTGATTCTTCCGCCGCATCCTTTTGATTTTACGGGCTGGAGTATGGTGCATTAAATCCCAACTCGATCCTGTCATGATCTCCATATTCGTTACTCTTTGCGAGTGTTTCTGTGTGTTGAGCCCCATTTCATCCTCTTCCGACATTGTTCCATGTCAGGCCCCAGCCCTTCCAAGAGTAATAGTGTGATTGGGGGGGCTGGCTTCCAACTAAGGAGTGATGAAGAAAACATATATCGATTGCCCCTTGAAAGCTTCTCTGAAGGCGTGGCATCAAGGAGTGGTTTACTGTGCCGATCTACGCTCCTTCTCTTACAGCCATCTTACTGTATGACGCGGCGTGTTGCCAAGCTGGTCTTCGGAGCAACCTTTGAAGAACTGGGGCCAAGGCACATATATTGCTGACGAAGATAGATGACTCAAGAGGGCGGCTTGACAGCCCTGGGTGCTCGCGTTTCTAACGAGACGCGTCCCAGCCGCTGAAGTTGAAGAAGCGCTTTCGGCTGGCCTTCAAAGTAAACAGATCTGACCGGTGAGAGCGAGACAGCGGACAAGGGGCAGTGACGACCTGTCGCTACTTCTCTGAAGGGTCGTTCCACCGAAGATGAACACGCCGAGTTGCCGCCTATAGTTCATAATCGAGACACCGCGAACCAAGGTAACCTTCACCTTCTTCTGTGAAACGCCTGTGGAACGGTGATTGTTCGCCTTGCGTATGGTTTTTCGTCTTGTTGTTGGCATAGGGGAATGATGAAAAGATCCCCATTGTCTACGGTCGCGTCGAGGAAGAGACCGAGGATCCCTCTTATGAGGCCCAACCCGACCAAAGCAGAGCGGGGAAGAAGCCAATTTATATCGGGCGAGGGGGCCAGACAGCGCGCCGACGAGAGCGCACTTGAAGAGTATAAATGACACCTTGCCACAACGCCCAAGCGCGTCGAGTCCCAGGCTAAGATCAACGGGATTTGGGGCTCGACGTTGTCGTACTCTGCAACACCGCCGCGAGGGCCGGACCAAGCGAGGCGATGGGCGAAAAACCAACCAACATACCAGAGCGAGGCCATCCAGCTGATATGCTGCATCGATGAACACCGACCGGGTCGAGTGCCGATATGCTAGGCGTTCACCGGGAGCGCAGGTGCAGGAAGTGAGTTCTCAAGAGGTGCGCTACTCCGGCTTCTGCTAGTTTCGTATGTTAAATGCATCGAGTTCTGATGTCTTGCTTCGTGTGCAGGAAGCGGCCGATATCGACACTCAAAAGTTGATCCCATCTGCAGCATTTTGATGAGTCTGCCCCACCGAGCCAGCGGCAGTGGACACGCTGCTGACCGGCGGCCAGCTCGGTCCGCAGAGACGAGGGTCTTCCAACAAAGGCCATACTGCCCTTAAACGACGGTGAGGTATGTTGAATGAAGCCAGCCCGCGAGGCAGACGTGCGTCGCGACGCGGGGGACGACCCGAGCGGTCCGATGTTGTAGGGGAGAGGCGGTGCCGAGCAAGGACCCGCGTCCCCCAGTCATGGTTAAGCGTGTCGCAGGTGCGCCGGCGCACTCGGAGATCGATTTGCCTCGGATCGAAGTTCTCCACGGGTGATGTCCCGGACATTAGAGTGGACCACTCGCGACGGTACTTATGAAAGCTTCAGGCTCGATAAGTGTCGCAAGGAGATGACGCGAGAGCCTGCGTTCGTGCGATCACGGGTCCCAAGGGGTCTGGTATGCTTCTTGTAGGAGCTTATCAGCAATCTTTTTTTCTTTGATGTTTGATATGTGTCGGTTTGTTCCTTGTCGAGCAGAAGCCGGTCGACGAACGAGGCGATGACCGAGATCCTGGTGAGATGGTCCACCTCGGCGGAATTGACAACAGGCTACGGTGCATTGGAAGGCCGAGATGGAGACGCGTCAGACGAGGAGGGTAGGCCTGGTGAAGAGGGCGGCGCTCGATCAGCTTCAGGCTGAGACATGGTAGCGAGAAGGATTAGAGGTAAAATCTCGACATATCTCCGAACTGACCGTTTGGTGTAATCTTGCAGCTTATGTGATCCGACTGTTGTGGGTATAGCTTGTGACTGCGTGATTGAGCTCTTGGTTAATCTAATGGTGCAGACTGAAGGGAGAGGAGTCGCAGCTGAAGGAGGCGAAAGAAGCAGGCCGAGCTTGAAAGGGTCAAGGCGACCTGACAAGGCCAACCCGAGCTTTTGACGGGAGACGTCCAAGTTGGGAAGCGTCGTAAGCTCGGTAAGGAGAAGGCCCGACTGGGAAGACGTGGCCGGGGGGAGGTCCGCTAGAGAAGTCTCACGCCAACTGGATGTCAGCCAATAGTCGGTTCAACTGTGTGTACCGAATTGAAAGTTATTGCGGCCGATTGGGCAGCATGAGAGCAATGTATGGAGGGCAGGCCCAGTATCGGTTCTACACGGAGGAGATAGGGTCAAATCAGGAGTCAGGGAGGCCCTCGTTGGGTCCGTGAAGGGGCTCTTGACTTGTGATCCCCGCAGTGGGACAGCTGGCAGGATTCTCCGATAATGTGGGCGTCCTCGAGGATGCGCGAGTGCCCGGAAAAGTACTCAGCGAGCGGGTGTCGCCGGGCGGTGGCAGACTCTTGGGGAATGAACAAGTCCATCACCCGAGGCGGACTTGAGGCCGATCGGGGGAGAGGGTTTCGAGGAGACGACGCCGGGAAGCGCTGGAGCTGGTCTGAGGGAAGCCGATGCTGAAAGGATTACCCGAGACTGGGTCATGTAAAGGCAATACTTTGTAGGTCGTGGTTATACATATGCTTTCATATACGATATGTGAATATGTGTCGTGCACCAAACATTACTCGACTGTCATTAGCTTACCGACAATGTTAGACGCACCGAGCTAGTTCCGATTAGAGCAAACTTGATACAAACGTTCGGAGGAAGATGCTAATACTCGGCACGCGTCAGTCGTGCAAGGCTCATAACGAGATAGATAACTTGTATGTTAACTTGACAGAACACATATTACATGCAGCCCCGAACTCACTACTCGATTGGAACAAGCCGG
>RYFJ01004190.1:25000-50617 GCA_003991445.1 Oryza meyeriana var. granulata | reverse complement strand
AAGAGAGAGATGAAGTCAGAGAGAGACTTACATCGTCGCGCATCCGGAGTTCTCATGCACCACGTCACACTTGAGGAGGGCAAGCAGATCCTGCAATATAACCTACCTACAGATTCTGTGGCACCAGGTTGCAATTGGAATAAAGTCCGGAAAGGCTTGCGAATAAGGAATTTCTCTGGGTTTGTTTTGAATTTGCGGTTATAACGATACACCAAAATACTCATCCTGACATGCGAGGGATGGTGATTTTATAGAGCCTACATGGGTGGGATCGGTTTAGACCCGGGCGTACTCGGTAACGGGGCTACAAGATATGAGTTCCTACAGTAGAATGCTCCGCATTGTGGGCCGCTCCAGCAGAGCTGAGTTGAAATTATAAGCGCTGGTGCTACACAACAGGAGGCCGATGAGGTAAACAGATATGCTTCATAAGAGCCTTATTGCTAAACTATATGTTTGGGTTATCTGTTTTATCCACTAGGTCTCGAGATATATCCTTATAGGATCAAAGCAGAGTAGAGAATCTTCATTAAAATTGGGGATGCAGGTATCTTTCCTCAGAGTACACTACGCTGACCACGCCATGGATTTATTTTCCATAAAGTGGTACTTCGGCCTACATGCGTGGCCACCAATTGCCATGGGCAACATTATATTCCAGCCGATATGAGCTGAAGAGTCTAACTTCGAGTAGTGCACTACTCGGAGAGACTAAAATTTCTCATTCCGCTGACATGAGTGCGGAGGAGTCCAACTTTCGAGTAGTATGCTACTCAGGAAAGACTATAACAATTTCTTTTCCAGCTGATGAGGCTGAAGAGTCTAACTTTCCGAATGGGACGTCACTCGGGAAAAGACTATGAAACACCTTTTCCAGCTGACATGAAGCTGACGAGTCTACATTTTTGAGTAGTATAACTACTTGGGAAGACTATAAATAATCATCCGCTGACATGATGCCGGACAGTCTAATTTCGAGTTATGAGTGATATACTACCGGGAAGACTATAAACACCCCTTTCAGCTAACATGACGCTGAAGAGTCCCATAATACAGTAGCAATCCTACATCGGCACAAGACTATAAACACAACATCCGACTGACATGAAGTCGAAGAGCCTACATACGAGTAGTTCCTGCTCGGGCAAGACTATAAATCATATCCGGTTGACATGATACCGAAGAGTCTCATATACAAGTAGTATACTACTCGGGAAAGACTACAGGTTAAAGATCTTGACTTTATGTTTAATTGTCTTCACAATTAAGCACAAAGTCGGGGTACACCTAAATAGGTGCGCCTATTCAGCGACACTATTCCTACATCTACATGAAGCCTTCATAGCCTCGCTGCCAGCTGACATGAAGCAAGACTCGGGAGAAGCAGCACTCAGACAAAGAGTACTCAGGAGCAATGCACTCGGGAAGACTTCACCCGTGGAGAGATGAGCACTCGGCATCAGCTATGACTCAACTATGAAGGTCTCGGGGGCTACTGTGGTGCCATGGGTCCCGGGTACCTCATGACAAGCATATGGGCCACTCGGATAGAGGATGGCCTAGCCTTGTGATTAAGAATATAGCTAGAATTCGGCAGACTTCGTTCTTGTATAGAAAGGAATATACAGTTTAGTCGGGTGCGTTATATCTCTAAGGGGAGATCTCCTAGTCGTAATCCGATGGGAACTCCTACCTTGTAACCCTGTCCCCCAGTATATAAGGGGAGGCAGGGCGCCCCATGAGGGCAGAAGAGCACACATAAGCTCACGGGATCATTGATCACCACAAATCCTCAAAGGAATACCACCACAACTGGACGTAGGGTATTACCTCACATCGAGGGCCTGAACCAGTATAAAATCTCCCTGTGTTCCTTTGCAATCCACCGAGTAGCCCCATATATTTATTGCCGGTGTAAAACATCGACAGCCTTGGAGTAGTGAAATGGCTGGTGGACACCGCCGCCGTGATTCCGACTCCGAGGAAGGAGGTGTAACGCCCTGAAAATCGTCTTAATTAAAAATTATCGTGGGTAAATCGAAATACAAGAATACACTAGAAATTTTTTGTTTGAGAAAAGAGTTTGAATAAAATTTTAAAATTTCCAATATTAAAAATCCCGAGTTTAAATCTTTAAATAAATACTTGGATACTTTTATATTCCAGGGGTTTTGTCGGAGTATTTTAAGCGTTTGAGTATTTACAATAATAAATTCTTTGTGTTTCGTGGTGCTATTTACTTCTGGTAAATTCCCCGTGATTTAATAAACTCTCTAAAATTTTCTCACATTTTTCGGAGCTACATAATTAATTTTAATTCAATAAAGATCACTTTAGTAAATTAATTAAATATAAAATAAATTCCTTTTCCTTTTCCCCGTTCAGATCGTTCCTGATTTAGTCCTTTGAAGTCTTCCCGTTCATCGTAAACTCTGACTCCCTTTTCTTCTAGGGTTATGTGTCGTTCCTAGAACCCTAAAGTCGCCTCAAAAACCTAAATTCAGAGTTACTGGATTTATTCATTTTGAAACCCTAGAACTCTTTTAGACTCCCAATCCGAGATCCTTTGTATTCGAAATATCTATATTTTCCTTTGAGATAAATCCCAGATATTCCCTTAAACCCCTTTTCTGTCAAAATAAATCCAAATCCCCAATCGTCTGAGATTTCTCCAAATTCCAGTCCCAATAAAACACCCTCGTCAATTTCCTAATCCTGAAATATTTTATTCGGAATATTCCATTTCCCAGTTCCTAGAAAATCTCCTTCAGTTCCCAACCCGAGGAATAATCCAATATTTTATTCCCCAAATATTCCCTCGAGAAAATATTCTTCATTCTCTGAATCCCACAATATATTCCGTCTCCCGGACCCCACTACATATATCCTTTTTTCTATTTACTTCCAAATACTGTTCGATTCCCAATATATATATTTATACCTATGTATAATGTATATATCCTCATATTCAGAGTATATAAAAAAATATAATACGTAAATATCCTCCAAATTCCAATTTTCGTAAAATTGGAATTTTCCCAAAAACCCCTTCCTTTTTCTCCTTTTTCTTCTTTTCCTTTTTCCCTTCTTTTTGTTTCCTTTCTTCTTCCTCTCTCCTCCTTCTTCCTCTCGGGCTCCCCTGGCCGAGCTCCGCGCCCCTCGCGCGCTGCCCGCCAGGCCTGCCCGCCTCTCGGCCGCGCGCCTGCTGCCGCCTCGGCCCCGAGCCCCTCGGCCTCCGCGCCGGCCTGCGCCCAATCTCGGCCCAGCGCCGCCCCCTGCGCCTCCGCCCCGCAACGGCCGCCGCCGAATCCGCCGCCAAGTCGCCCCATATATATAGCCGCTGGCAGCCCTTGTGCCCTAGCGCCGCCACAGGAAGCCGCCGCCGCCCTGCTCTACTTCCGCCGGTGCCGCTGCCCTGCTTCCAGCGTCGCCGCCACCCCGTCGCGCCGCCTGTCTGCTGCTCCCGTGCGCCGTCGCCCTGCCGCCTGAGTCGCCGCTCCGTGCGCTGCCTCGCCGACTGCCTCGCGCCGCCCTGCTGTCGCTAGCGCCGCTGCCGCATGGCATCTAGCCGCCACCGCCAGCTCGTCCTCGTGCCGCCGTCGTCGCTCGGCCTCTGCCCCTGCATCCCGAGAGCGTCGCCGCCATCGCCGACTGCCTCAGCCGTCGCCATCGTGTTCTGCACGCCGCTGCTTCGCCTGTGTGCTACTGCCTCCCCTCTGCCCCGTGCACCCGCCGCGCGGCCTAGCGCTCTGCGCTGCTCCCAGCCGTCGCCGCCCTGCCTCTGCTGCTTCCGCCGGAGCCGCTGCCTCTTCTGCTCTTAGCACCGTCGCCGTTCTCTGTGCCGCGCTGTCGCCCCGCATCCCCTACACAGCGCCGCTGCCGCCCTTGCAGCTCCCCTGTCGCACCGAAGCCACCGCCCCTCTTCCTCATCTCCCTCCACTCCGGTGCCCCTCGGCGTCCGCTGCCGTCCGTCGTCCTGACGCCGATGTGCCGTCCTGATGTCGTCGCTTCTGGGTGCTGCCGCCGCCGCCGAACACCATCCCCGAGGTCGTCGCCCTCGGCATGCCGTCGCTCTCCCCTACCCTGACCGCCGTCGTGCCATGGTAGGCCGGCCCCGCCGGCAAAGCATCTTGGACAAAGACGTGTGGGCCCCCTCCGTTGGTTCCCCTCCTGTGGATGACAGTAGGCCCCACTCACAGACCTCGCCCCGTTACAGCCTTTGAATCGCTGAGATCAAATCAGGATCATCCAATTCCCTTCAAAACCCCGAGTCCAGCTCCGTCTATTCGATCTCCCGAAAATGAATCTCAGCCATTAATTCTTTTAGTCTAGTCAAAGCCGCATCAGCCATAATTGCCATGGTGGTATCCATCTCATCGCCATCTCGAACTCCTTTGCTCATATGGCATCTAGGTCACCTGTCCACTAAAGCCCCTCTCTCCGTCCCCTAGACCGAGTCTACATAAGTCCAGTCACTGACAGTGAATTCTACGTGTCAGTTCCCTTTTTAAAATATTTATTCTAATCGAAAATCTAGAGAATATTCTCAAGAATATTCTTTTCCAATTCCTTTTGGATTTACTCTAAATTCAATTCTCCAAAAGCCGTATCTTTTCCGTCTGAAGTCCAATTCAACCCGTTCTTCTTCCTAAATTCATCTAAAATTATAATTTACTTGTTTATGTATTTTTATGTACTGTTTATTTGGAGTTTCTTAGGGTCTTTATCGTTTTACATATAGTTGCATATAATCACCGTTTCGGAAGATTGCGGAGTCTACGGAAGAGTTCGGAAGATTATTTGAAGACTTTTGCGATTGCAAGGCAAGTCACACGATAATCTCCTTGAGCATGTTGATCCCATTTGTGAAATCTATTTTATTTTAAAGTTATTGCATGAAATGTTTTTGAATGTCATTATATGGGTATTTATTTACTATCCTATGACTCCTTTACCTTGATACCCCGGGTAATAATATTGACTAGCTGGATGTTTAATTATTTATCTGGCTAGATTATTTAAGATTTTGCTTAGCCATACTTAGAAACTATAGCGACATTTTATGTGGGGAAACAATTCAAACATCAATGACCCTTTAATGTTAAATGGCTATATTTTCAGGACAGTGAGTCATGGTCGATTAATTAACTATGTCAACTAAAACTTGATTGATAGTGGGTTGTGAGTACCAGAATTGTGATTGTTGCTAGCGGTGCTCATGACAGTTAAGGACCGGTTCGTGGACTACTTGTTGCGAAGCAATACTCGTGCTAACCACAAACCAGTATGGGTAATGATGGGAACCAAAGTGTAGTACGTTCAACCGGGGTCCACCATGGTGTGTTGTGGCTGTGTCAATAAGACCACTATGGCTGCGTCAATAAGTCCATGTCTTGGGCGTTGGATCGTTTCCCTGTTGGGGGCCTGATCAGCTTCTGCCAGAAACTGGTGGTCCAGCAGGTGGCTCTCTTGTTGTACGGGTTACATGGAGGGTCTTATCACAATTCCTTTTCGAGATACCGTGGTGGTATTAAGGCGCACAGTAATGTGTTGTGGAGTTATGTCTTGTGGGTAAATTGGTATATCTCTGGCCAGAGTAAAACTATTCGAATAGCCGTGCTCGCGGTTAATGAGCGGGCCTAGCAATGTTTTCTGTGATTAGTCCCACACTACTCATTAATGATGATAAATGATGGAATATTGATAGCTCCTGTTTGGAGAAGTTTTGGTTTGGGCCTGAACTGCATTGGAGCATTGTTCAGAGATGGATTTAATGTTGATATTAATTAAACTATACGGTTTTCAATGATTTTAAATGCAAATGTTTTAAATGATGTTTTACGCAAATAAGCCATACTATGCCTTTCCTTTGGTATTCTGTTGCATTACATTGCATTCCCTAGTGTGGCTTGTTGAGTACGGTGGGTGGTACTCAGTCTTGCATTATTGCAATCTTTAGAGTGAAGCTTTGCGAGGAGGAGAAGTTGGTGTTTGGCTTATACCCCAATTGAGCTGCCTGTGGCTTAGAGCTAAAGCTACGCTAGTTGCCATTCTGCTATTTTCTTCAGTGTGAGGACTAAGTGTCTCTGTTGTAAGTATTTATCGTTATTTCGTTTTGGTTATGTTTATCAAATTGTCGATTTGTGTACCTCGGCTGATTCCTGAACAAGGATTTATTGCACAAATTAGCTTTAGAAATTCTGGTGAATTTTTGGGCGTGACAGGAGGGGACGAGGTTGTGGCCACTGGACCACACCCAGCTCTGCCTCCTCAGCACCCGCTGGCTCGGCAGGACCGTCCCCGGCCGGCACCACATCATCGCCCTTATGCGGGGCAGGCAAACTCGGTACTTCAAGCGCTGAGGGAGGTGGCAAGGACCCTAATGGCACCACCGCAGCCGGCTCGACTTTGGCACAGCTAGCCTGGGGAGCGCCCTGTTAGATGCACAGATGCTCCTCCATCATCCTCCTCTCTAGATCGTCAGGGGATCCCCGGAAGGTCGTTGGCTGAAGGAGATCGCCGACCTGGTGGGCACGGTGCACCGCTAGGTGACGGCTTCCAGCTCCCGCACTGCCTCCAAGTCGGCGTCCAAGTCGACCCCGCCGTCGGTTTCGACGCCACGGCGACAAGCCCCCCGGTCCGGGGGACAACGTTGGCTTGCTACAAGGGCTGTAGGCCAACATGCAACTCCCCCAGCTGGGGGAGAAGATCCGGACCTACGCAATTGTCTCTATGAGCAGTGGGCCCATGAGGACGCGTGAGTCACGCTCGAGCGCGCACGGGAGAGGCGCCACGATGCGGCTAAGCTCGTAGAGGACCAGGCCGTGGGTCTCCCATCCACGAGCGTCCCTTTGACGCCTCGCCCACCAGTGACATGCTGTACGAGGCCGGGTGTCGCGCCTTCACCCATGAAGTCTGTCGGGTTCACTGTGATGCGAGACTAGGTACCCGACCTTCCAATAGGTTCGATTTGGCGACATGTGGACGTTCACGTTTTAAAGGCTTCCGATCAGTAGATCAATCACCTCGCACTCGCTACACCCACTCGTCTTGTCGTTATCGGCCACGCTCTCACGCAGTTGACCTAACCATGAAGGTTTTTCTCCTGCAAACAATCGAAGAAATTTGCAAGAACAAAGAAAACACAACCTGAATTACAAATGAATGTTTAGCACATGAAGTTGGGGTTCCACAAACCGATCTAGACAATGAAACTGTAATGGCAGAATAATCTAAGCAAAACCCAACCCTAACTCAACAACTTTTACTGAATATTTAGGGTCTAGGGTCAGCCAAGGACCCCTGGATGCATCCCTAATGGACTCTGACACGATACAAGGCCGAACGGCCCAAAAGACGGTGACGCAGCACCCTAGCAAATTCTGTTCACCCTCTTGTTTTGATGATATCTTTTGACTCGTAAGGAATTTTGATATGAAACCAAATCCATTGGAAAGCTTATCTCCTTAGATTTCCTTACATATGTAGAATGTTAAAAACAGAGTTCATATGCAATCTAGGCGACGATTTTAGTACGGACTACTTCTAGAATCCGAGATGGACTCGAGCTCGATATGAATTGGGCCTCCAACTTGACTTGAACGTCTTTGCTAGCCTTGTCCGCCTCCTAGCCTCTTTCCAAGTGCTTCCTGGTCCTCTCCAAGGTTCCTAATCATAATTAAATCATTAGGTAGCAATCTATTCTCAAAGTCACCAAAAGAAGAACTTAGAAACAAGTTTACCTGGAGATTCAATTGTTGTGCCCGAGCTCTAGTAATTGGCCCTTGCATAACAACTTGAGGATTGTTGTAAGTATCCAAAAGAGTGATGTCCTCATCACACTGGCCCGTCAAGTTCCGCCTGGATATCCCGGAGAAGTACGGCGGCTCCGTCGACCCCACGGAGTTCCTCCAGATCTACACCACCACCATCCAGGTAGCAGGCAGGAGCGAGAAGGTGATGGCCAATTACTTCCCTGTGGCCTTAAAGGCCCAGGCCCGCTCCTAGCTCATGAACCTCCCCTCGAGCTCCATGTGCTCGTGGGATGACTTGTGCCACAGTTCATGGCAGCTTCCAGGCATATTTTCACCTCATGGGATGTAATCCGACCTCCACGCTATTGTTCAGCAGGAGGGTAAGACACTGAGGCAGTATATTCAATGCTTCAACTAGGTCCACAACACTATCCCGCGGATCCCCCCACATGGTATGATCCTTGTTCCAGCAAGGTGTCCGCGATGAGCGCATGCTCTAGAAGCTGGGCACGCACGATGTCAAGACAACCATGCAACTGTTCGTGTTGGCTGACAAATGCACTAAGATGGTAGAGGCCCAGGCGCAACACACATTGCACACTGAGCAGGCCCCCGCGGATGGCACCGGTTCCTCCCGCTCTGCTGAAAGGCGGGAGAGAAGGAAGTGAAGGAAGGAGAAGCGCCCCGCCGAGGACTTTGTTCTGGCCTGGGCGACAAGTTGCCCAGGCAGCCACGCGTCGATGCCGACGGCAGCAACAAGAAGAAGAAAACCACACCCGCACTGCCTGAGAAGAAGCCCGGCAAGTGGTGCTCGGTCCACGAGACCGACTGGCATGACCTCACGAAGTGTCGGGCAGTGAAGAACCTCGCTGAGCGCCAAAAGAAGTTTGCCAAGGAGCTCCGGCTCTAGGACAACGACAATGACAAGAACCCCGACCTCGGGCCCAAGCATATGGTCACTACCCTCGAGGGTGGTGCCTACACTCACCCCTCACGTCGCAACTTCAAGGCAATGTGGCACGAGCTGCTCTCCACCGTCCTGAGCACGGAGGCCTCCAAGCGGCTCAAGTGGTCTGAGGCCTTGATTACCTTCGACCAGGCCGACCACCCCAAGAGCGCTACCGGGGACAGTGGCCTGGCGCTCATCGTGGCCCCCCACCATCTACAACATCAAGGTGGGTCGCGTCCTCATCGATGGACACGGAGTGAACCTCATGTCCCTAAGGTCTATGACAAGCTCAAGGTCATACAGAACATCTCAGCCATCGCTCCTGTACCACGGCATTACTCTGGGCCACGCCTGGCCCCTCGGGCACACCTAGCTGCCTGTCACGTTTGGGGACCGGGAGAACTTCCGGACCGAACGCGTCATGTTTGACGTTGCGACCTACAAGCTCCTATACAACACTATTCTTGGTCTCCCCGCGCTCGCCAAGTTCATGGCGGTTACGCATTATGCGTACCTTGCCATGAAGATCCCAGGCCCCACCGGCCCCATCACCATTGTCAGCAATCTCAGAGGCACCATCGCCTGCACTGAACAGCGCTCCTCAGACCTTGCGGCCCTAGGGCCCGAGTAGGAGGAGTGTCGAAGGACCTCGGGTCCCTCCACCGCCAAGCCACGGCTCGCGGCCAGCGACTCCGTTCCGGTCAAGGAGGTCGCGCTTGGTGAGGGCGTGTCCATGACCGTCAAGATTGGCGGTGGCCTGGATGCCAAATAGGAAAGAGCGCTCGCCGCCTTCCTCCGGGTTAATGTCAACATGTTTGCCTGGCAACCGTTGGGTTTGCCCAGGGTTCCCAAGGAGGTGATCGAGCACCGCCTCGCCGTGCACCCTGACGCACGGCCCGTTTGATAGAAGGTGCGGTGACAAGCCCCCCGAGTGTCAAGCGTTCATCCGCGACGAGGTGGACAAGCTACTCGCCACCGGCTTCATCCACGAGGTCATCCACCCGGAGTGGCTGGCGAACCCCGTCGTTGTCCCCAAGTCGAACGGCAAGCTCTGGTTGTGCGTCAACTACACCGACCTCAACAAGGCATGCCCCAAGGACCCTTTCCCTTTGCCACGCATAGATCAAATCATCGACTCCACTGTAGGGTGCAACCTTTTGTGCTTTCTGGATGCATATTCTGGTTACCATCAGATTCGCATGGCTCGGGAAGATGAGAAAAAAAATCTTCTTTTATAACCCCTGTTGCCATTGTAATGCATGCCTTTTGGCTTGAAGAACGTTGGTCCTACGTACCAGCGTTCGATGTGCATCACTCTTAAATCGTAGCTAAGTCGCATTGTAGAGGCCTACGTCGACGACCTAGTCATGAAGTCGCGTGACCGAGCCACGCTGCTCAAGATCTAGCGAGACATTTGACAACATCTGCAACCACGCGCATGAAGCTGAAACCCTGAGAAAGTTCGTCTTTGGGGTCCCCTGCTGGCAAGTCCTCGGTTTTATAATCTCAACAAGGCATCGAGGCCAACCCCGAGAAATTTGAGCATCGAGAGATGCCCCTTGCGCATCTAAAAGACGTGCAACGCCTCAGGGAAGCATGGCAACCTGGGCGGTTCCATCTCCAAGCCAAGGAGCGGGGGCTCCCGCTCTTCAAGTTACTAAGAAATGGGTGTTTTGACTTAGATCCCAGGCAGAACAGCCTTGCAAGCCTCAATGCAGTACCTTACCACGCCGCCCATTTTGTTGCGCTAGGCAGCGATGCCGCTGGTTGTTGTACATTGCCGCCACGCCACAAGTGGTGAGGCGACAACATGGTGTTGAGCATGGCCTTCAGGAGGTCGCGCATAGCACCCGTCCGAGCTCCTGATGCACCCTGAGCCACATTTTGGCTCGGATGGCAAGCTGGGGATCACGCGCCCAGGTAGCGGTGGCCGCCTGTCCCCGAGCAAATCGTTGGTCCAAGCTCCCAGCAAACGCAGAGCAGCATGGGCTCGCGGGCAACTGGAGTAAGGTGCAACGCCCTGCCTACTCCATCAACGAGATTCCTGACGGGATGCCAAGAACCCGATACCCGCAAGTCAGAAGATGTTGACCGGTGCTGATAGCATCAAGAAAACTCCGCCAATGTATTTCATTAGACACCACAAGTCTCGGTCGGTGACCTGTACCCCTTGGGCCAAATACCTCCGCAATCACTTAGAGGGAAAGTATCCTCCCTTGGCAGGATGCTGTGCACGTCGCTCACACCAACAACCACCCTCAGCCATCGTCGTGAGCCCTCTTGCTGTAGGTTGTCCCCCGCCGACGTGTGTCCGGGTGGCGTCGAGATTGCTGGTGTAGAGCCATGCCGGCAGGGAGCGCTGTTGCCGCACCTAGACAGAGTGCCATCAACGCGCAAAATCAGCCCACCACCTGATGGTGGTCAGCCCCATTGCTCGCAGCTCGGCGATCCTGTCCATCACCAGCCTGAGTGAGTCCACCTCAGAGCGTGCCTCCCAGCCTGGCGTGACAGGCGCAATCCGATTGGCAGATCAGGCGACCCTCAGGTTCTACCTCGAGGTACACCCAGTCATCGCGCAGGTCCCACTTCTTGCATAGGGACAACTCGATGTATAACCCCCGGTGCCATCCCAGAGAGAGATAGAAGCTCCAACATGCCCATGGTCTCTTGGTCGTCGAAGTTCTTTGCTTCCACACGACCGAAAGGGTGAAGAAGCGATGGAACAACGCCACGGAGGGCATCACCCCCACGAACATCTCGCACAGATGTACGAAGATGGCGAGGGTGACCACTGCGTTGGGGACCAGGTGCGCCAGCTGGATGTCGAATGTGTCCAGCACCTGCATGAAGAATGTGGAGAACGACGGTGCCAGCCCAGCAGATGTGAAGGGCAAGAAAAAGATGATATCCCCCGGCTTGTTCGGAGCGGGTTGCAGGCCCTAACTGCGACAGCACCCCTGGTTCGGTCCGCAATAGCTGCCGAACCCTCTCCACCCCCGCCTCATCTCTGAGGCGTGAGGGTGGCAGGACGCTACTGCTCACTCTACGGCGTGGGTGGCACTGCTCGAGCATGGGCGGTGCTGGGATAGAGAATGTGAGAAGGCGAAGGTTTGAGGTGATGTGAGTCGGGAGCGCAAGGGAAAACAATGTAAATGCAAGAGATGCATTACGAAGGGCGACGTAGTGCAGTCTACCTTCCTTTTTAGGCCGCTCGCGGCCCACCGCCTACTCATGCGTCAATCGAGGAAATGTCTCCTCACCTAGCATAGGTAATCATTCCTATCCCTAGAAGCACCGTGTGGTGGCGTGAGGGAAATGGAATGGCAAGCATCGTTTTGCCTCCCCTGCAGTTGGCAGGCGTGCATGAGGTGTGTTTCCACTCTAGTTTGGGCCAATGGGCCGCGGGTGAACGAGACGGGCCATCAGGCCACTGGGTGCCACACTGCCACCATTCCGCCCGCAAAGACGGCCACACCCCCGGTCTCCAACACACTGTCGCCCAGTGCTAAGGCCGGGGGATGCTATCAGTGAAGTGGGAATCGAGGTTCCCACCACCGGCGGCTTGTGGTAGCCTGGAGCCACATCATCGCATCACCTAGGACCACATAAATGGCCCACGACTGCTATGAGACAACACCTGGGTTCCCCCTAGGCCCATGAAGCAGCGCCGAGCTCTGACTGCAAGGGCCGAGCTCGGGACAGACCCTGAGCTCGTGCCCTCGATGGCCATGCTTGGGGTACAACCTTGAGGCCACCCCAGGTGGACCTTCTGTGCAGCCCAGGATTAGCGCTCGAATAGGGGCATTAATGGCGACACGATGGAGTGTGCTGCCCTGCTTTGGTCCTCGCTCACCTTTCCAATTAAGGGTGATGGGACGTTTATCTACCGCGTGCGGCGTGGGTGACAAGATGCTCTGTACCCCTCGTCGTGCGCCATCATCATGTTTTTCCTAACAGAGGCGTGGTCTGGCAGGCAGCACAGTTGGACCGCCAGTGCCACCCTCCCAGGACTGTGTTTTTCACCTACGCTCTACAGGTGGCTGACAGGAGGGACCTATGGCCAGCATGGTGAGCCCAATCTTCCCTAGCAAGCATTTGACAGCTGCGCCCGAACACGTGGCAAACGGCCGTGGCCTGCCCTTTCACTCTAGACCGGCCTAAGTAGGGCCCACAGGAGCGTGGTGACCTGGCCACCGTCAGAAGGACGCAAGACCTAACACACCTAATTCTGTAATGATGTTTTCATAGTCTAGCACTTGGTATTCCCCCAAGAGCTATAAGGAGACGAGCCAAGTGCCAAGGAAAAAGAGGGACCTCGAATCCAATAAACTCTGGAGCCTAAGTCTTTAAACGCTTCTCACAAGCAACCACAGAGAGAAAACCAAGAACGCATAGGATTAGTGTATTATCCCGTCGTGCGGCCTGAACATATATAAACACTTTGCCCCATTTACTTACGCAGCAACCTAGGACAAATCGAGTGCATTCACCTCGGGAGCCGAACTGATTCCAGAACGCAAGGGACTTTGATCTCCATCATCTATGCATCATGGGGGCGTCTCCAATTGTATTTATGTCCCCAAACATGTAGATCACCCCTAGCATATAAATAATGTATTTCTAATATACATAGCTCATATTCATAATATATTTAAATTGAAGCCTATTTGTGACAGTTCACATGTTGATATATGATATGACCAATGTTGATCTACAGTAGTCATGGTCACATCACCATGCACCTGCTTCCCCTCGTCCATGCATCATCTTCCTGCTCGTCGATCAAGCCACTGCCTCCCCGCCATCATCAACTTGAGCTCCATTCATCAACCCGAGCTCAAGATATATCCATTCGAGCTCTCTATTCGAGCTCACCTCCAACGCCACCACTGCCTCCCACCCAATTCTCCTTCTCCCGTTGCCCCTCGTCCAATTGCCACCAATAGAAAATCGAGTCACCTCCACCAACTCTTCCTTCTGGCTGAAGCCACCCCGGCCTCTGCGCTGTCTTACTTCGCCATGCTGGAGCTAGAAAACCGGAACCCCAACTTCGGCCACCAAAAGAAGATCACCAAATTCGCCGCCAACTTCGATCCTCTTCCAAATTGAGTGAACACCATCTTCCCGTGTCAAACCTCCAAACTCCTCATGCACTTATGGGCATTTGGTATTAATTTGATTTATTCGCTTAGTTTTTTATTTGCGTATCGATAGACCACGTCGCAGCAAATCTAGCCAAGGAATCAAACTTCGCCAATGACGTGTACGTCTTCGTAGGCATAGGAGGAGACGAGTGGTAAGACTAAGGGCATAACCCCCTTTTGCCAATAAAAATAACATAGTTAGCGCCCATCTGCATGATCGAGTAACTGGACCTAGTGTATGCTGCTCTAGTGAGTTGAACTTCTGCATCCTTTTGGTGTATTGGCATTTAAGGACATAGTGTGTAATGCCGCTAAGTGTGTGAGATGGTTTGGTATGTGAGTGTGATGCTTGTGGTATCCTTTGCAGTCTCTTGAGGACTGCGTTCCTCTCGGTCGTGCAAAAGTGGGTGGACAGACGACGGGTTGGGACCACACCCTATCAAGGATCAAGTTGAGGCAAACAGTCGCCTTGTCCTTTAACCTGCTAGGCAGAATAGAGATAGGCTTGGAGTAGTGGTATGCTTTGTTATCTCAACCCTTATCAGGTTGTGATATCATGCGGGTAAAGCTGGGAGACGGCCTGCAGAGTCGTTTAGTATTCGAATATGCCGTGCTCCCGATTAAAGAAGATATGTCTATGGGTGAATCTAGAGTAATGGCATAAGTAGGCTTGAAGGAATGGTTTAAAGATGAGGACGATGACATGAAATGATGAACTCTTTAGATATAACTTGTTTATGAAATGGGATATTTGTGAATTACTAATAAGCTTTAGAGTAAAGCATGTTCCCTTCCTTGTTACACCTCGTAATAGTGTAAGATTCCCTGCATGGCTTGCGGAGTACTTGTGTACTCGGTCTTGCATATTTTTGGGCTCCAACCGGTCAGGAAGAAGTTGCAGGTGAAGTCGAGGAAGCCGTTGATCCGCTAGACTGGGACTCTACGCTCAGGCCGTTCCTGTGGTGCAGAATTGCGTTTTTTGGTTATAAGTGTATGGCATAGCCTGTTGTGTGTGTGCGTATGTTAGTAGTGTCTAGAGTTGTTATAGAATTTTATCGGTTTGTATAATTAATCGAAGTATTATTTCTATATCATTCTACGCATAACTAAACTTCCTAGACGGTCACGTGCATTGTGGGATGTTTGGACCCTCTTCGAACAGTCCCCATAGATAAAAGATAAAGGGTGAGAAAGTCATTTAGAACATTTTCTTAACTTCTATGCACAATTGGAAAACTACTTAAATTTGAAATCAAATGGAGTACTCTATCCGTTTTTAAATTACTAACAATGGGTACTATTCACTTTCAAACTTAGACACACTTAAGAAAAAATAACACTATGACATGTAGGGTCGTACAATCGAAAAGTGTGACTCACCGTAACTAAGGGTGAATTTGAAGGTGAGTGAAGAGAAATAAGAATAGAATCACGTAAAACGAGATGAGTCATTAGCGTATGATTAATTGAGTATTAGCTACTGCAAACTTAAAAAATCGATTTATTTGATTTTTTTAAAGTAACTTCTACGTAGAAAATTTTTGTAAAAAAACGCACCATTTAGCAGTTTGGTAAACGTGCTAACGAAAAAGAGAAACTTTTTAGCGCCTAACATGCGCCTCCAAACACTCCCTAAGTAATCAACCAAACAGTTATCTATTGCTGGCCTCTAAAGTATGCTGCTACTGAAGTTAGGCATGACATGTGAGCCTTGAACTGAAGCAGCCCACCTAATTCTGAAGCCGTGTAGCCAACATCTCCTGTAGTCCTATAGACCTATACCCATCGTACATTTTCAAGATTCGAATGCATTTTAACTTCCTCTGCTGCAGGCTGTTCCGAGAGTACAACAGCCAGCAATAAAAAAGAACACGAGACTCTCTCGCTCACGCCCTGCAGTCTGCAGAACGGGACACACAACAATCTAACATGGTTTCACATGGGGGACAGGCAGAGGCAGGTTGAGTAGTAGTAGCTTGCTGCTGTTGCTGGGATCAAACCGACGGAAAGAGAAGTGGATGGAGACAAACGAGGGACACATGCTTGGTAATCCATCTGGTCAAGTTTGCAGTTAGAGGAATCAATGAGCCAGTTAAAATACTCTCTCACATAGACTCGTCATTAGTATTGCTCAACCAATTCTCTGACGAATTAATTGTTTCTCGCCGTTCGTGGCATTAAAACATGCTCCTTGTTTCCCTAAAGAAAAACATGCTCCCTGTAGTGGCAAATTACTCTGCTAATGTTGTACTTTTACAGTTTCAGCGCATCGTTGTCTCAAAACTGCATCTCCAAAATGGTGAAAGTATATAACAATAACATCAAATTATGAAAATAATGCTCATCAATCGAGATATGTCAGGATTTTTAGAACTCGCCGGAGCTAAGCCAGCCAGGCATAGCCGGTAAAATGACCTCAAAACTAGAGGGCAACGCGATATGCACAACACACCGATGCATAACTTATGCGAAGTCTCCGTATATACACACAGATACTCTCTCTAGTTTTTAATGCTTGAAGCTATTGATTTTTCGACATATATTTATCATTCGTCTGTATTCAAAAATTTATTATATAAAGCAAAATATGTCATGTTAAAATACCTTTAGTGATAAACAAATCATACACAAAATAAATAATATTATATATTTTTAATAAGACGAATGATTAAATATATGTGTAAAAGTCAACTACGTTAAATATTAAAAACCGAAGAGAGTATATAACAAGTAATTGCTCGAGTTTTAGAACAAGAGTACACAACAGTTTTATTAATCGAATGGGCAAAAGAATTGGTCGAATACGCGGCCGTCTGGCAAAAGACATACCAATGAATTTATTTTCCTGGGCCACAGAAGGGGAAACGAATACTGCATATTTAATACGAAATGGAGATCTAAACGATGAGACAAAATTATTCTCACGCGCATGTAATTTACATGAAGTAAAAGATGCTTCTGGGTAAAATCCTATGGCATTGCATAACCCCTCCCTACTTGTCTTCCTGTAAAGACTATTCTCCTGCACTAGGGCGCCAATAAACCATTCCTCTCTTTAGTCTATGTTTTTTCAAAAAAATTCTGACTACCACCCTGTGTCCTGGGTAGATCTAGCCTTCGTCGTCTCCATGGAAATGCGAACATGGAGTCAGGGTAGAATTCGTATCAGGTGTCAAAGTTGTAGTATCACCAGCTAGCTCACTTCATCAATCCAAGAACACAAAACCATTCCATAGGCTGTGACACCATTGATGCACAAGTTGCGCGATCTTGCAAAGACCCCTCCCATCACAACACCAAGAAAAACCAAAGGCATAACCCTCTGTGCATTGAAGTGTGCTAGTGCAAAAGCTGCAGCGCTTACCAGGATCGACCATGGAAGTGGCATGTACCGCGTTAGAGATGGAGAAGGAAACTCGGAATAAGCAATCTCTTCCCATATAGGTGCACATACAGTGACCACAACAGCATACAAAGCCATCGCCACCGGATCACGGGCCACAATGGACTGTTCTACACTGGAAACTCCTGCGACTGGCCCTGATGACATTGGTACTAGGTTGATGTTGATGTGAGAGAGAAAATTGACAAGCGGGAATAGCAGGCCCAACTACATCAAATACATCTGCCTTTAAATTGAACCAAACCAGCCTGGGGGAAGGGGACGAAATTACCAAGACAATGGTGAGATAGCAATTCCAGCAAGGCCTTCAGTTATGTCTGTCAAGAGGCTATAGAGTGCTTGGCCCCTGTGTGTCAATGTTTCCTTGCTAGAAAGCAGCAGGCATGAGCCAAAAATGGCACTATCCAGGAACCACACGCAAACCAAATGTGGCAATCCATAAATCATGACTGCATTCAGTAAGTGTAACCAGGTTTACTCTTAGTAACACATTTTGTAAACTGCTAAGAGATCATTTGATTTATCACATCAGTTTAACTAATAACTTTAGCATGGTAAATCCTTAACCAATATATACCCTGTGAGAAGGAATTGTTGAATCGAGTCTCTTGTGCATATGCCAATCTATCATGTGTACTATCTTACTACATTTAGCATATATATCATAACTATTTTACCACATTTTATGTAAACTGCTAAGAGATCATTTGATTTAATCAACAGCATCAGCTAACTAATGAACTTTAGCCTGGAAATTCATAGCCATTATATAGCCTGTGAGAAGGAAAAGTTGAATGAGGCCTCTTGCGATATGCACATTGTTCCTTTCTATCATGTGTAAATACTTACTTCATACATATATCATAATTTTTTTCAAAATAATATAACTAAGTATGGAAATGTATTGAAGTACAAAATGTTACTCCCTCCGTCCCAAAGAAAGTCGTTCTACTCCTCTGTCCAAAATAAACCAAACCCTCGCATTAGGAGACAACTTTAGTGGTGAGAGAAAAAAACACTACATTATCCCTCTTTAATAGGAAAATAGTATTGGTGGGTGGGTAGATAAAGGGTATTAAAGGGATAAAACGTCTGATTCATGAACCGACGGTAGGTAAGAAGGTAGGATTTGATTTATTTTGGGACAAAGTTTGAACTCTAGGAGTTGATTTATTTTAGGATGGAGGGAGTAGGTTGTTTAGCAGAGATTAAGGTTTGAGAAGAAATGACCATAGTGCCCCTCATTAAATGATGTGTGGTTGGGAGTGGAAGGGTTGTTAGGGTATGATAGGGAGAAATTTGAATGGGAGGTGATTGAATGGACAAGTACTCTAGAGTGACAATCTTTGTGGGATAAATTCTGAATCCTAGAGTGACAATTTTTTTTGGACGGAGAGAGTAGTTGTTTGGATATATACAAAATAAAAAATATTTGATATGATCTCCTACAACCTAAGAACTAAGAAGTCATAGGTGAACAAATTAGTACAATGCTAGAATGAAAATTTTGAATTGTATCTCCACTCAGCAAATTAAGTGTGTCACTTGCAGGAATTACAATTCATGAGTAACATTCATGTGCATGGACACAACAACCTCAGCTTTCCTGTAGAGCAATTTTAGGTATTTATTTCAGAGATAGATTAGTTTGAGTCATCATCTTATTTCCTGTATTTTAGAGATAAATTTCTTAAGGGTCAATCATTCCATCTCTCTCTCTCTCTCTCTCTCTCTATATATATTATATATTATATAGAAATTTACTTAGTGCACATGGTGCCCGCGCCTCAAGATTCAAATCGGGTATATACCTAATTTAAATAAGTATGAAAATTTTAAAAACTTTTTGGGTATGAATATTAACTTGTTTACTAGCTAGTTCAAACAAGTTTGAACTGAATTTGAACTTATGCATGGCTTTTTTGCTTAAATTTTGATTCTAGGTATGTGTCAAACAAACATATAATTTAACTAGGTATATGATCTAGGATGGTGAAATAACTTTGAATTTAAAATGTTTTGTTGCAAGGTATGGACATCAATCAAACTGTTACACCTGGATATATACCTAGAGGTTGAAAAATCTAAAAAATTTGAACAAAATTCGTGTATTTCAAACCTTGAGGCCTAGGTAGTATGAGGCCCCAAACGGGTGTCTCATATATATATATATATATATATATATATATAGAGAGAGAGAGAGAGAGAGAGATGCATCCATGTATACAGGGGGCCAAACGTGAGCCTGGTCAAGGCAGGGCGTGGGCAGTTAGTAATACACCCCTCTTAAGTATAATCATAATTTTGGCCCATCAAGGATTGGCCCAAGGCAAGTAGACCAAATAGTCTAACCCTAACTCATTCTCTTGGTAGGCTGGCCCGGTTGGCCAGTTTCACTGCTTTCCTATCAAGACTACGAGAGACGAGATGAGGCACGCCAGCGAGAGATTCCTCCCATGTTGGCAAATTGTGCGCCACTGCTGCCGGCTCCCTGTTCCCCCGCTCTCGCCTCCAGCAGGCTCTCCGTCACAGCCTGCAGCGCCGCTCCAGGCATCCGGCTTTGGGCTCCCTCTCCAACCTCCGCTCTGTGGACCATGCGCTGCGGCGCCATGGACGGTGGATCCATACGGCGGTGCTCCAGTATTCCCGGAGGAGGCGGTGAGGAGCCAAGATGGCGAGGACCCCGACAGCATGCAAGCCACGTCTCCAGCCTACTGCGCCAAATGGCCAGCCTCAAATCTTAATCTCATTTAGGCATTTCAACTCTTTATTTATGTCATTATCAAATGCACAGATAAGTCACTTAAAGATAATTGATTCCATACAATTTGAAGGCTAGGGCATTAAAATCTCATAATATGCTATATTGAAAGAGATACATTTGCAAGCATTGAAAATTACAAGATATTAAGCGTTTGGTAAGAATGGAGAACTGAAGATGAAGCTACCTCTTGCTAGTGGTATTTTATCATATTCTGGAATGCTTCGTAGTATTGCTTAGTTTTACGTCTTTAATATACTATTTGTGATTCCTTTCATTTATACAGTCAAAAATTAATTTGCATTTTACTTTTGATTATACCTCAGCATGGGTACGATTTATGGTTTAGGATAGCAATTTGGCTTGGCCCAGCTTGGCCAAATCCTGGGTCTGCCATTGCATGTATACAAGGATGGGGTTTGTACCTATGTCCATTAAGCAAGTAAAGATGAATAAACATGTCCCTAGCCTCTAATTGCGTTCTGGTTCATTGGCCAGCTATTTAGATTATTCCTCCTCCATTGGAGCCCTCATCCTAGCACCGTGCTACTCAATTAGTCACTGTCCGATCTCCCCGATGGATGTTTACCCCAGATGATCTTAGGATCATTACAGATAGCATGTTCCAATGCATACCAACATTAGATGCACAATACATCTTTATAGCATGCCATTTCAAGTATGCAAATGCACATTTAAGAAAAAGTCAGTTTGTAGGCTTTAGAATTACAAGCTGTCAGTGTGCTATTAACCGAAATAGACAAAAGAGCACCAGGAGCATGGATAGAAGAAGTAAGAAGAACCTGAGCAATGGTTTTTCTCCAGTCCAAGGTCAGTCCATCTTTGAGTCTGAAATCTGAATATTCTTTCTTGTAAATTTCTCTTTATCTGCAAAACAAAATTTAAAATTACCATTGACCCACAGGATAAAATTAAAGTCTATAACTGATTATAAGGAGTCAAGAAAGACAAACAGTGAAGACTAGAAAATAAGATATCAAAACTAGCTGACAATGAATGTCTGAGTAAAATGCATAGTAAACTAGTAATAGGACATAGGCACAAGTACTTTTGATCAACAAGATTAAAATGTTCTGCTACGTCACTACATAACTGTACAATATCTGCACAAGAATTACATAAAAATAAAAGAATCACAATTCAGGGCTGAATCTATTGATTAAATTATTCTTTTGGGAGACTCGTTGCTAATCTATTGGGCTTCCATTTCTCCTTCTGTTAGCAGTCCTGAAAAGCTGATTGTTAATGAAAAAATATTAATTTTTTCTCCAAGTACAACGCAAAGTGTAAACAAAAAGGCTTCTAGTGAGAAAGGAGGAATAAAAATAAAGTGATGTAGATTTTTGTTCATTTTTGTAACGAGAAAAAGATCGCTGGCTAAAGCTCTATTGCACTTTTGACTGTGCTCATACTTATAAAGCAACTTATAGCCAGCTCAGCCTCAAGTTTACAAACAACGCGTTGCTTAGTTAAAAATCACCGGGCCGAATGCTGTTTGGGTGAAGCAAGCTGCAAACTATAAACCCACCACCAGGGTTCAGCCTTTTTGCATGAGGATAGGTACAGTATTTAGTTCTTGGCTTAAGCTTGCTTCAGAAATAAGCCTACTAGCCTAGGGCAGTGTTCTTTTTAGCTTCTGGCTTCCTAGCTTATCGTGGGCACGCTTTTCAAGCCGCCAAACGATGCGATTTTTGGAAAATTTTTCTATAAGGAATTTTCCTAAAAATCCAAACAAATCATTTTTCAAGTTTTTAAATCATTATACTTAATTAATTATATGATTAATTGAGTATCTTTTCCGGAAAGCCAAATGGCTTATTTGCCCCAAACGTTGAAAGGAACGGGGCCTAAATCTACTTGGGTTAAGAAAGGCCTAAGATGTGGAGCATCACAGTACCATAAACTCATGAAATTTTTACATAGGGTAGTTAAGAATTTTCTTTCTTTAAAAAAGTCAAATGCAGGAATTGGCGATTGTACTATAGTCAGAAGTCTTTAATATGAGTAACAAGTGGTTGATGATACTGGTAATCCTCCCAACATCAGGAAGTGTAGCAACTTCTCCCTTGTTGCATCTGATCCTTCTCCACTCTATAAATCTATAGGTTAAGGTTCCTGTTCAGCAGATCCCCAATTTTTAGAGGTTAAGAAAACAGGTATCTAATTTTTCTACCATTAAATGTAAAATATGCTCTTTCCCTAGCTTTGTTGTGTTTTCTGCAATTCTGCATTGCAGTTATTCAACTTTTAAGACACGTAGATAGAAAATTTAAATTTTACAGACCATGAAGAGGATAACATAAGGGCATGCCAAATCATGTGTATCCCATATTTCAGTTATCATGCATTCAGATTTCTGAGGGCTCGAGCGTCATCCAGGTCGTGGTGCTCCCACCCCTCACAAAAGTACTGGAGGTTTGCAGAAATATAACTGTTATGTTTTCAGCAAAGAAACAAAAGTTATTTAACAGCTATAATGTTTAGGTTTCTCTACAGATGGCAGCGACTTTACAAGCTCATACTCATCTATCATTGAGTTCAGGGCAACATGGCCCGTAGGCATATAAAATCTCTACTGTGCTCTCTTTAGGAATATATGGTTATCTGTATATCCTTGTATATGGCCAGGAGAGAATTTATGGTCGCCATGCAACACTAGGTGGCTAAGATGATGCAACACTACGAGATATTTAAAGACGGTAATAAGATATTAACTTTAAGTTCCTGTACAGTTATCTTTGCTTTTTTTCTAATCACAATGAAGTGGTTGCAAGTGCGCAGAGAAGTATGTGCTCCATTTAACTCCAACATAGGTTAAGGTTTAATATTGATCTATATGCCGGTGTAAAAAAACATCAAGGCATTCTATGGTTACAAATATATCTGAGGCAATGCAACTATGGATTTCTAATTGGTAATTACACATCTGCAGGCATCGCAATGTGAAACGAGTGTATAAAAACTGATTTAGCCAGCTGGTATGTTGCGCGATCCATCTCCCATCTACCTAGCATTTCCACGTCTGAATTGACCATTCCACACGACTCGAATGCTGCAACTGCAGAAAATAACCAGACTAACCTTTTGAGCTCTGACGAACCAGTCCCCTTCCTCGGAGGAATTGCGCTCCCCCTGCCCGCTCGAGCTTCCCCTCTTCCCATTCGCATCTGCGCCCGCGAGCTCTCCGGCCGCGAGATGTGCGAAGCCGGCACCATCGTCAGACGTCGTCTGGACATCCTGCCTGCTGAAGCAGGAGACGTGCACCACCCTCCATTCCTGGAGAGAGAGAAGCTCATATTACTCCCCGACACACATCAAGCCGAATCGAAGGGGGCTGGGGGGTTTGGTCAGCGACGTACCTTGGCCGGAGAAGCCGCAAGGGCCCTCCTCCGAGACCCGAACCTCGCGGCGGCGGCGGAGGAGGAGGAGGAGGGAGGGGGGAGGGTGGCCCTGGAGGAGCACGGGAGCCGCGGAGGCGGAGGGGCGAGGCAGGAGGCGGAGGAGGACATGGGCGTGGGAGGGGGAGCACCAGCCTGCCAGCCTGCCTGCCTGCCTCTAATCTGCCTGTCTATCTGGCCTCGCCTGCTTGACTGCTTCCATCGCCTTTGACGATCGAGCACGCACTGTCAACGAGCCGAGCTCCACGAGCCCATCGGCCTAAGCTCGAGCTCGACACGACCACAGCTTGAGCCGAGCCTATCCCAAGTTCGTTCCTTCAGGATACGCTCGAGTTTGTCTCGGCTCATTGAACCTCGTGAAATAGATTTCCTCAAATCGGCGGGAAAAAAATGTTCTGCTCGGTGCACAAGAAACACATCAAGCTCCCAAGTCCTAGGCATAAACTGTAAGCAGGGAATCTCCTTCGACCCCAACTAAATCCACGCAAAACACAAAAACACAAACTAGTAATGCGCCTTGGATGGAGCAGCAAGTCTATAAGTATCATGCAAACTTGTCGATAGTTCGCACCTTGATGAGTCAGTAGATCGATGCCAGTATGATGGAGGAGCAAAGCTCGACAGAGAGGACTAGAATCGACCGAGAGAGGCTCCTGCCGTAGCCTGCAACTGATGCGGCGGAGGATCCACTTGCGCTGCCGCCGCACGCGTGAACACCGATAGCGTGTCGCAGGCGTGCAGTGCGGCAGGGACTGTGGGCTTAGAGTTAATGGTCACTTTGGGCCAGAGTGGGCTTAAGATTATGAACAAGTTTGGGGTTGATAGTGGAAAAGTCGACAGATAAGTCACCCTTCCTGTCCCTCTACAGAACCGTACATGAGATTTTCACCTCATACGGCTCCTCGTTCAATTCTTTCGAAGGGATCCTTTTCCTCGTTCGAGAGTCTCCGCCCTTCTTCCACTCCGTCCCGAAGACTAACTAAGACCAATTGAGTCAGGTTTTCATGTTCTAATTGAACACTTTCCATTTATGATTAAAGGAGAAGATTGTTCTTTTACCAACATATGCGGATCAAATCACGTCTTATAATAGAAGAAATCTTTCTCGGTATCATCCCTTGCCTCATTTTGAGAATCAGAAGGATCCTTTTCGAGTTTCCATTCTTCATTTGGAATCTGGGCTCTTCTATCTTCGACTTATTTTTTTGGCTTTATTCTTTATTTATTTCATTTCGATTTTTCCCTCTTCTCTATCCCTATCCTCTAGGTACAGGCGTTTGCATCAATAGAGACCTTTTCCTCTGTATGAATCTATATATTTTCCATTCCAATTTCTTCCCGAAACTTCCCAAGAAAAATCCGAATTGGATCCAAAATTGACGGGTTAATGTGAGCTTATCATGCGGTTAGGCACTCTTCAAATAGGAATCCATTTTCTAACTGGCTTTCGTGTTTGGTGAGTCGTCCGAGATGCTTTCGATGACCTATGTTGTGTTGAAGGGATATCTATATGATCCGATCGATTGCATAAGACCCGCGGTAGCAATAGAACGGGGAAAGTATATCAGAAAAGACAGTTCTTTTCAATTTCGATTATCTATATATATAGTTCGTTTCTATTTCTAGATATCTATTTCTATATATTAGTATTAGTTAGTAGTACTATTCTATTAGTTAGCGATCCCGGCTCTGTGAGTTCTTTCTTCCGTGATGAACTGTCGGCACAGTCCTACATTTTTTCTCTGTGGACCGAGGAGAAAGGGGGCTCAGCAGGAAGAGGATTGTACCATGGAGAGAAGCACAGAGGTCAACCCTCTCAAATATGGAACATGGATTCTGGCAATGCAACGTAGTTGGGTCCTCATATCGATCCGAATGAATCAGTTCTTTCTACAGAGGTCAATCTTTTGCCTATTAGGCAAGAGGATAGCAAGTTCGAAATTCTGTCTCGGTAGGACATGGATTTCTATTACTATGAAATTCATAAATGAAAATGAAGTAGTTAATGGGAGGGCTACCATTATCCTTTTTCTTGTATGTGTTCCTAAGAGAAGGAATTTGTCCATTTCATGTTTCGAGGTCTCAAAAAAAGGGCGTGGAAACAGATAGAAACTCTTGAATGGAAATTGAAAAGAAATGTAGCCCCAGTTCCTTCGGAAATGGTAAGATCTTTGGCGCAAGAAGAAG
>RYFJ01004190.1:0-17500 GCA_003991445.1 Oryza meyeriana var. granulata | reverse complement strand
TAACGACCTGATCAAATGATCAGGCACTTGCCATCTATCTTCATTGTTCAATCTCTTTGATGAAAAGATGAAAAAACCAAAAAAAAGCTCTGCCTTCCATCTCTTGGATAGATAGAGAGGGAGGGCAGAGGCCTTTGGTGTCCTTCCAGCCAAGAATTGGGCTTCACAATTACTAAGCCAATATTTCTCTCATGCTTTCCTCGTTATGGTTCGATATTCTGGTGTCCTAGGCGTAGAGGACCACACCAATCCATCCCGAATTTGGTGGTTAACTCTACTGCGGTGACGATACTGTAGGGGAGGTCCTGCGGCAAAATAGCTCGATGCCAGAATGATAAAAAGCTTAACACCTCTTATTTGACTTTTTCACTATTTTGAAATACGAAAAAGATCCAAATCCAAAACGCAAAGGTGTTTATTCAAAACCTCAATCATCACATCCTCTCTGCCCAGTTCACACCTCGGAACGCACTGTTCTTATAGAGAGAAGGGCGCTTTCCCATCTTCTTAACCCGAGAATGAAATGGCTGAGGAGAGGAAGGTTCCTTTGGGGGTACCCCGGGAAGAGATCCAGTGGAGACGGGTGGGCCTGTAGCTCAGAGATTAGAGCACGTGGCTAGAACCACGGTGTCGGGGGTTCGAATCCTCCTCGCCCACAGCTTCCAAAGGGGAAGGGCCTTTACTTTCCCCCTGAGGGTAGGAAACCATGATCGGGATAGCGGACGTAAAGCTATTGAACTTGGGTATGCTCTTTCCTTTTGTCGAAGTGGAATCGTAGAACAGAATGTGATACGATGAGATAAATGCAATAGAAACAAGGATATGCGAACGGGTTACATTACTCGGGTCAAAGCAAGCCCTTTAATTCAATTCTTTATTCTTACATTAAAGAATGAATCAAATCTCCCAGTAGGATTCGAACCTACGACAGTCAGTTAAAGCCGACCGTCTACACTGAGCTACTGAGGAACAAGGGGGGATTCGACCTCCTAGAGTTCAACTCCCGCTCTCAACCCCATGAACAATATGAGTCCGAAGCTTCTTTCGTACTCCCGGAATTTCTTCGTAGTGGCTCCGTTCCATGCCTCATTTCATAGTAAGCCAGAGTGGCTCTATTTCATTCTATTTTCACTTCTAGCACTTCTATCATTTAATATCCATCCCTTTGGTCTTATTGACATAAGAGATGTCATTTATAGTCTATCTTCTTTCTATATATGGAAAGTCAAGAATTCTCATCGAAACATCGAGAAATTGTGCATATAGAAAATGCTAAAGAAAGAAAAAAAAAGGAGACCATGCCATGATTTTCAAATCTTTTCTACTTAGTAGTCTAAGTTTCTCGATGAGGATAATTAATTCGGTCGTTGCGGTCGGACTCTATTATGGGTTTCTGACCAATTCTCCATGGGTCCCTCTTAGATCTTCTTTCTCCAATTTGGATTAGGGAAGAAGGAGATATTCGCGACTCCTGGTGGTTCATTATGGGGCAGCTCATGATCTTCATATCGATCTATTATCACTCTGCATCTATTCTTTCTTAGCTAAACGGATGGAAGATCCATCCAATTTGGTTATATCATGGACTCAAAAAAACGGATCTGATGTGACTGAAATGCACGATCTTCACAGGTATCACTTTTCACGATACCTAAAAGGTGGAATAGCGATTTTCGAACCATTTCCTATAGAGAAAGGTTTCCATTACTTTGAGAAATGGATTCCTATATCAAACTATAGCTATTGCATTAAAGAAGAAAAGAAACTAATAGAAGTCGAAGACGGGGATGGTAGTGAATAGAGAGAAAGATTTTTCTGGTTTTCTTGTTCTGAAAATATTCTATCTATCTCTAGACGCCGTAGAGAATTGAGAATTTTCATGTCTTTCAATTCTCGTACTCGTAATTGCGAAAGTTACGGAAGGAGATCATCATTTGCAATGAAAACTAATAAAAAACTCTGGACAATTTCGAAATCAGGCCAAGCGTCTTAATACATATGCAAAAAATTCATTATTGGCACCATTGATTAGAAGATTTAACTTGTTAATGAATCGCTATTGGTTTGATACGAATAATGGCAGTTGTTTCAGTATGTTAAGGATACAGATGTATCAAATTCATTTAGAGTTACTTAATAGCCTATTTCTTATACCATATCTTCTATCCGTGAAATTCTCGAGCCGAAAGATGGATGCATATGCTTATGTTTCATTTTGCTAAATGATATCAATTAAATGGTGTATCAATTCCATTGGAGTATAGCAATAAATAAATCAGCAAATTCTTTTATTTTAGATAGAAGAAAAGTTTCTTCTATCTAAAATAAAAGAATGTACCTTCTATCCAAATCCAATTTGCATGATAAAATAAATCAAATTCCAGTAGTAGATGAATAATTGCAAATTTTTGTGTGTACGAGATTAGAATAACTTCAAAAATAACTGACATAATTTTTATTTTTCCTGATCAGAAAAATAATGAAAAAGAAAGGAGGTAGAAAAATTTTTTGGATTTTATGGTTAAAGAAGAAAAAGAAGAAAACAGGGGTTCTGTTGAATTTCAAGTATTCAGTTTACCAATAAGATACGGAGACTTGAACTTCACATTTGGAATTACACAAAAAGATTTTTCAATCGGAAAGGGTTCCGAAGACTGTTTGGGAAAACGTCAACGTTTGCTGGCTTATTTGGCAAAGAAAAAATAGAGTACGTTATAAGAAATTAATCAGTCAGTTGGATATTAGGGAGCGGTAATTTCATCGTTTCGAATTTTTTTTCTTATTTTATTAGTAGTTTATAGTAGTCTTAGATTTTTCATTTTGATGAGCTCGTTTTGAGGAATTCATGGGAATCCATTTCATGAATAATGAATTAAGGAAGAAAGGATATGAGTCTACGCTTACAAGAAAGATCTCATGCTAGTCAATATGGGCCCTCACCACCCATCAATGCATGGTGTTCTTCAACTGATCGTTACTCTCGATGGTGAAGATGTTATTGTTGTGAACCATCTTAGGGCTATTTAACAGAGGAATGGGAAAAAATTGGCGCATAGGAAGCTACTTAGGCAGGAGATAGGCAAAATTCCTTAAGAAAGAAAAAAGAATAAGAAACAGATACATAATAAAAAAAAGATATAAATAAGACGAAATTCGCCTCCCCTACATATTAATTTCTTCTCCTATACAAAACTAGCAAAGACCACTCCATTGGTAATTCATCAATGACACCTTGTCGAAAAACTGGTTAGTTCGGTTAATCTCTTCATCCCAAGTAAAGGTTAGTATAGAAAATTATCTATATAACGATTATATGACCAACTATAATATCTTTTTTTTTAGTTTGATGGAAAAAGAGTTTTTCGGACCCCCCTTTTACAAAGGAATTTATTAAATCCAATTCTGAAAAAAGAGTAAGCGGATCCATAAAAGATATGATGCTATGAATAGACCAAAATAGCTAGACTACAGAAAATTGCATTAGTGATAAATTCATATGAATTATGGAAGAATTAGAACTTTCTTGGAAAAAGTTTATTGAGGGAGTTAGCCACTTTGATAATATGGGTTAATTCCCTATTTCATTATCAAAATGGTTCTATAGATCAACGAGCAAAGTACAAAGCAGTAATATACAGAAGAGGAAATAGCATAGTATTTCCCGGTTCATGAGGTAAAAAAAGTGTTTTTAGCCCAAGGGAGTACTGAAAGGATCTATCCTATTTCCTGTATTAACATGAATTTTTGGATATATTTTGTTGAAAAAAAGAAACTCACTCTTTCGTTGTTGATAAACGAAATCTCTATTGATCTTTAGATATCTTTTTCCCATAACGATATTATACAACGATCCTCTTTAGTACTGACTGTATTTTGAAATGAACACGCAAATCATCAAAAGTAAGTAATATATCCGAACATATAAACCGTACAGTTAATCCTGCAGTAAAAGAAGCTATTTTCCAAAAAAGGTGAATATAACCAACTATTACTAAGGATTTCATCTTTAGGACAGAAGCAAGCAAGAGTTGGAATACCACAAAGAGAAGGGTACCCATAAAAAACAAGTTCTTGTAATTGGAATGTATTTTTTAACCACCGCATAAGAACCATATTCTGACTTTTATCTGGTGAATATCCAACAAGAGGTTCCATTGAATGATAAAATAGATCGGATCCAAGAACAATAAGCTTTCGAATAAGCATGAGTGATCAAATGGAATAAAGCAGCTTGTAAGAACTATACCTAGAGCTAAACATCATATCCAATTGAGACATTGTAGAATAGGCTAAGCTTCTTTTAAATATCTCTGAGCAAGAGCTAAAGTGCTCCTAAGAAGAGTGTTATTGTACTATTAAAGAAATGAAACTCATTATCAAAGGTAGATATGAAAAGAGGAAGAAGTCGACTATAAGAAAATCCTGCGCAACCATAGTTGCTGCCGTGTATAGAGTGAAATGGGGTGGGTCCTTCCATAGCATCGGGTAACCATACGTGAGAGGAGAATTGTGCCGATTTCGCAACTGCACCAAGGAAAAATAAAAAAGACACACAAATAGTAAGCAAGGAGTTAATCCCATTTATTAGGAATCCAGTTATTAGCTATTTTAAACAAATCCCGAAACTAAACTACCTAGTTTCCAAATAAAAACCTAAATTCTAATAAAGACCAAAATCCCCTACACGATTAGTTACAAAAGCTTTTTTGACAAGCACTCGCTGCAATTGGCCGTGTAAACAAAAGCCTATCAATAAATAGGACAAATTCCCACAGCTCCAAAAAAATAAATTTGTAATCAAATTGGAACTAGTAACCAAACCCAACATGGAAGTATTGAAAAACTTATATAAACAAAAAATCTCAAATATCCTCATCGTGAGACATATAATCGTCACTATAAATAAGAACCAGGATTCCTACAGTAGTATTAGTATTAACATAATAGAAGTAAGCGGTCGATTAAGTATCCAAATTCTAAGGAAAATCATTATTGACGGTCCAAGACCATAGATATTGATAGATAGAATTCCATTTATTTGTTGAATAGACAGGTGAATGAGAATACCATAGCTATACTTAAAGTAAAAACTAGGAAAAGTCCATATGCGACGAAGATTTTTGTTGCTGTCGGAATAAGAAAAAGTCCAAACCCATTGACATAATAACTGGAAGTGGAGAAAGGGATTACCCATGCATATTGATATGTATGTTCCATAAGAAAGAAATTGCATTTTTACTTGAAATTTATACTTCAATTTTTATAGAAAAATTGAAAAAAGTTTCCGATTCACCAAACTAATTCGTATATCTATTTCTGAAGGAAAAAAAAGAAAAAAAAATACTAGAATTCTTAATTTTTCACAAATTTTCTCATTGAAACAATAAAAAAGTCTAAGAATAGGTTTAGTTGGTTCAATTCAAAAAGTTAATGAATAACTTCGTTACCTAGTTATTACCTAGAGGACATTTATTTAAATACAAAAAAAGATTGAATCATTTTATTTAATATTTTTTTCTATTAAATGAAGCAGCTCCCTGTTTCGTAACTCAATTGATTGAATTCCAATTAAACTATGTTTATATGTTTATAGGAAATTCTCGAATATTCTTATTATATAGAATGAAATCCTAATGACTCGAATTACCTAAGTTTTCGAATGTCTTGGTTTAAGAGACTAAGTATTTTTTTGTTTTGATTGGAATTCAATTATGGAGATAACATTCTGAACTTAATTAACTATTTGAATTTTTCCCTTCCTTTTACTTCCATCTTATATGGGGGATAGGCCCCCCCATACTATATCTGTATATGGAGTATACTTGATATATAAATTGATTTAAATTAGAAATTTGTATATATCTATATTATTAAAACAAGTCTAAAAAATATATATAATATGCTAAAAAACTCTTGTCTTATCTGCATTAGCCAAATGAGTAAAAGAATTCAGCATTTCAATATCTTTTAGTATCTAAATATAAATACTAAGAAAAAGAAGAAGAGGATTGATTCTGCAGCAATAGATGTCTTATTCAGCATACATAGAAACAGTAATCTCTTTTTGCATGGAGTTCAAAAAAGTACTTGATGTCAAAAAGGTATTCGTAAAAATCTTTGGAAGAAAAGACTTTTTTGTCATAGTACACTTATTCTTTAGGTCAAAATAAGATATTTCGGGCGTCAGGCGGCACTTAAACAAAAGGGTTTTTCTCGGCAAAACAAACAAAAATAAGGTTTTGGGATAAATATGAATTGATACTCAAAAAAATTAATATTTAATATTCATTGGGATTAAATTAATTAGGCATTGACTTCTTTATGCTTTAGAATTTAGCATTTTTTTCCCCTTGTTCCGAAAAGAATAGTGCAAGAAACACTAATGGCAACTTCGAGTCGAGAAATTAAAAATTCTCCGCGAACGTATTGAACAATATAATAGGAAAGTAGGATTGAGAATATCGGTCGGTAGTTCGTGGGGGATGGGATTGCTCGTATATAGGTCTTAGTGAATAATGATCAGGCGAATTGTCATTTGGCAGAGGGACTAGGGTATTGCTCTGAATTTGGACATCCAAAAATGTTGGGATTGTATTATGGCGATGGGTTGCATGATACAGAGGGCGTTTTGTAAAAGCACAAATTGCTCAGATACCGTGAGGAGGTTACTTGGTTGTTATAATGCTCTGGCTAAACTTTGTGGGAGAGGGAAATTGTGCTTGGAATTGTAATTGAATATCCTGCTCCGGGTATAATTTCCAGCGTTCTGTATATGAACCTTCTAACGGGGCTTATGTTTGATTATGATCCCCATAGGGCGTGGTCAGCGAGAGTTAATTATTGGGGACAGCAACTGGCAAAACAGAGTAGTACAGATACAATTCTCAATCAAAAAGGGAAGATGTAATATGTGTTTAGTGCTATGGTCAAGAGCATCCTCGTAGTCAAGTAGTAACTATTTCATGAAGAGGGGCATGGAATACACTATTGTAGTAGCTGAATGGGGATATCCCTGTAATTAAATTACCTGTCTTATACGGAGCAGCCCTGGCTGAGTATTTTTGTAACGCGACGATATTTAATAAATTTATGGATGATCTCTCCAAAAGGACAAGGCTTATAGGCAAATGTCTTCTATTATAGAAGACCCGGCAGGAAGCTTACCAGGGATGTTTTTTATTTGCATTCATGCCTTTTTAGAAAGAGCGTAAATAATTCTCTTTTAGGGGAAGAGAAGTATGCCGTTTACATAGTTTAGATCAATTGGAGCGTTTACGTATTTCCTAGATAATGTAATCTCCAATTACGATGGAAAATATTCTATCCGGATCTATTCAATGCGGAATTCGAACTGCTATTAATGTGGGTATTTTCTGTGTAGAGTAGGATCGGCGCTAATTAAAGCATGGAAACAAGTAGCTGGCAAATCAAAATTGAATTAGCTCATTTGCGAGTTACAAGCTTCTGCACAATTCGCTCTGTCTGATAAAAAAGTCAGAATCATTGGAAGGGCGCGTTACGAGAATTGCTCTAAACATCCACAATAAATCCTCTTCCAGTGGAAGAGCAGATAAGCTACTATTATACTGGGACGAGAGGATATTTGATTCCTTAGAATTTGGACGGTTAAACGAAATTTTGGATGAGTTAGTAACACTAAAAGAACTAAACCTCAATTCCAAGAATTATATTTCTAGCAAGACATTTCACCCGAGGAAGCGGAAATCTGTTTGAAGGAAGTATTCAGCGAACAATCGAACGGTTTTCCCTTAGGAACAACATAAATTTTGCACGTCTACTCTTGTTTAGAAGTAGTAGAGGGGAATGTTGAGAAAGGTTTTTCATTTGAATCAATGCAAAAAATTTTCTTAGTTTTAGTATAGTTTTTTAAGAATAGATAGAATAAGATTGCGTTCCAATAGGAGTTTGAACTATATCAGGTTTAGAAGACTCTGTCCTATCCATAGACAATGGACGCTTTTTTCATATTTTCTTCTTCTTTTCGTTTTTTTTCGGAAAGGAAAAATGTTAAACTAAACTCTTTTAGAAAGAAACAATGATTACAATGTACTGCATGTATATCTGAAAGAAGGAATCTGGAGCGGTAAGTGGGAATGACCCGCACACCTGGTTTGAGCATTGTAGCTACAAACGGTCTATCTGTTAAACTAAAGAGCGGAACTAGTGGTAAGGGGGTTGAATAGCCCCTTCTACATATCTATACAAAAGAATAGTCCATTTACAGAATGGTAAGAGGGCTCTTTCGATCATATATCCAGAATCCATACAATAACGAAAGGGTATTTTTATCCTACCGAACTGGATCCTTGTTGGAACTACAACATGCATAAACCTTTCTCGAAGTATGTGTCCGGATGCCCAAAGTCGAAGTTAGCTCTAGGTTTACGGTCAAAACAACGTCGATGAAGCGTGTCGGTGGCAACTATTAGTGGCAGGGATTGCATTTTTCTCGCATTTCGTTTTTTCACTCAATACTCAAAGGGTAACTTTGCTTCTTATATTTTTTTTGAAGATGAGAATCAAATGATATTTTGTTCTAATTTCTGCGTTTTCTCTCTTGAATAACTTTTTTTTGCTAATGTTGACCGTTCTATCATCTAAAGTATCGGTTCTAAATCTAGATGGAAAATATAGAAAAAGAATTAAGAAGGGGATCTCTACTCCATCAAGAGTATGAATAGGTGCTGTACGTAAAAAAAATTAACTAATTAAAACTTGCTGATGTTGAGGCAATAAGAGGGCATAAGTGAATATATTAACACGGAAAAGTGAGCTAATCCAAATTTGCTTGCACAAATGTGGGAAAAAAAAAATAAAGCCACGGGCTTATTCTCCAGGATTAAAATTAGCAAAGTGTCCGTTCATGAGCCATGCTAATTCTCAATTAATTCTGCAATTATCTCGCCAGGAACTGTAGAACATAATCCGCGCCAAAAGATGTCAAATAGACATCCTGCATAACGATAAACCATTCATCAAAAGGATTAATATCATTGATAAGTTGTGAGAGTTTAATCCATAGGATAATCTCTTACCATCCCATCAAATAAGTGGAGGATCATAATTGTGAACGTTGCCTGCATATATGTGATGTGTTTACAATGCCATAAAAAGTAACCGCATCAATGGTATTTAAACATCCAGAAAACTGAAAGTACGCGTCAAGAGAAATATACAAGTAAGCCGCGACTGGGCCGTCGAAGGAAACTATAATCCAAATTTTTTATCCGGATTAATTTGGAACCGCGTGAGATATAAAGCACCCTTTACTAAAATCAATGTCGTTGATGCAACATAGGCAATAGCTGATGACCAAGAATCTCCAGGTCTGATTGTTAAGAAAAGCGAATTGACTCTTTCTGCGTTCAGCATTCAACATCGGATACATAGGGTCGACGATTGAAAGCGGGACGCCTCGTTGCAAGATAGAGTATATCGAACCATATGTGTCTTACCATGAGGATTGTATCTAACTTTGGCAAATATGGTTCGATCAAGAAATTTGCTTTCTGGAGTTACAAGCAAGCATGACGTATTATGACATACGGCCCAAGGTTGGAATCCTAGGAAGAGACTGCAATTTAAATGAGATATGTAGCTTCTTTATGGTCTAACATTTTGCAAAATCTTTCATCTTGTTCCGGATTGTAACTAAATGAAAAAATAGCTCCATGAGCAATAGCCTGTCTATGAATGAACCTGCAATGTTTGGTTGAGCTATATAACGCTGCTTGAGTAGTAAAGTTTGTGCTTGAATGCATAAGAAGGTAAAGAGTACATATGTTGGAGCTACTAAGGAAGTAATAATCCCCAAAGAAGTGAGACAGACCAATTGAAAATGAATGAAATTAATTGATTGTGTCGAAAGGCCTTATGGCCACGCTAATCGACGCCCGGAGGAGTAATGTTGATTCTAAAGATTTTGATCTGTGCGAATTCGAGTTAGTTTCGGACTACATATGACGGCAATGAAAATAAATGAATAGCTTAAATGATATTAGCAATATGTTGTGTTCCACGGCACAATTTGTGTTTTGTGGATGGATACGCCAAGAAGAAGTTAATAGAGTTCCGCTCCTTGAGTGGGTACCAATAAATGATTATCGAATGGGGTTTTGGGCAAAAGATTCATGACCCGTCAGAATGGGTCCACCTGGGGGATGAGGGTAATACGTATAAGAAATTATTCCATCGACGTATCTCCCCGGATGTGGATACAGCGCATGAAATAAAATGTCGTCCAAGCAAGAATAACTCGAAAAGTCTGACAAATGATGATTGGACGAAGATTCGGTTTTTGAACAACGAACTTGGTTTCATTTGGGTTTTAGAGTAAAGCAACCCCTATTAAGGATGCGTAGAAAGAAATAATAGAAAAGAAGGTCTTGTATATAAGATCTCAATTGTGTAATCAATTGTATACCACTCACTGATAATCAGAATAGGCGATATTCATGGAACGGCGCGCCTCTCGAAGAAAGGCTTCACAGCGGGTTGACAAAATGAGGATCAAATGCATGAGCAATAGGTTTAGTGTAAAGGCTGTATCCATGATTCAAAATTTCCTTGCAAGACGACATGAAAAGATTTCCGAGAGTCATAGCAAGATTATTGCTATTGCAGTGAGAAGAAAATGTTCTGATAAAGAGTTCCAGTAATTCAATCATGATCGAATCTATGTTGCGGTTAGCATACCAACTAAAATACGACGAGTAGGGGGTCTGACTAGCTTGGCTAAACCTGGGAATCTAATTCCATAATGCTTTCAATGATCCTCTAGCACATATATATCGATATATTCTTGCTAAGAGTATGCCCATTTGTGGCATTCACGAGGTTAATGGGTTACTCCTACAGCACGCTTGTATATATGCTCATGCTCTATGGCTGGTAGCAGGAGCAACTTCTTTAATTGGTTATGAGCAACGATAGCTTCAATGAGTCTTTCTCCATAACCACAAGGCCTGCTTGAATATAAAACATTAAACTGAAGCCCAGAAAATGAGCAGCTAAGAAAAAAGCCCATATCGGATAATGAAGAAACATAAGATGAATTAATGGGATGGCTGTGCAAAGAATCGGCGGAGTCACGATTAATGTAATGGAACTCTGGCAACGTTTTCCCCTGTGATATGAGTTAACCTTGATCATTATAGTACCCAAACACCGACTCTCGCTTTTCCAACTGAAATGGAAATGATACGAAATGGAGATTGTACATCAGAATAGACTAAGAAACATGATCCAGGCGATACTTGACATGTTCCCCTCGCCAGGATCGCAAGGGGGAAAACAAGATTTGTTGAATGGGTATCAAACGGAAATGCGAGCAATAAAACTTTCAAAAGTATAATACAGTACATGGATTGTTAAATGCGTGAACTGTGATGGATAAATAAATCTGCGGTTCCTATGGAATAGGTAATCAAAATTGTGCAGATACTGTATAACATGCATCAGTTAAGCTTGGTAACTTGTTGTTGCACCAGGAGTTGTTACGAAGGCGGCCGGCTGCAGATTTTGTAACATTTAGACAAAGATCGTTGTAATTGTATGGCGTATCGAACATATCTTGGGGCACCTAAGCACTCATGGTATATTATGAATTAAAACAAAACTGTGAAAACTAGAAATATACTCACCAGTTTAAGGTGGGATATGATTGGCATCAGGTGTTAAGGAGCGATCTTAATAGATCGTTGTTCGAGTCGTTGGATCATAGTCTCTTATATAAATGGCTGCATGTGCAGAGCAACTATTAGAAATCCGCAATCACATGGGTGTGTGAAACAAGGAAGTTGTGTCACCATAGTCAGTGTAGGTATGGGATGGGGGGATCGAGTAACTATGATGCTAAACAATGGTGTATGAAGCCTAGATAGTAGGTTAAGAGATAATTGAAGCATGCATGAGTTGTTAGGAATTTCAATAGAGACTTAAGGCTGTCCTAGTATGGCTTTATGAGCTCCAAAATTCTTTTAAGGCCATGACCAATACGCAGTTTGGTCCTATAATATGACTTCGATCAGGAAAAGATAGCATAGTAAATGACGGTGCGCAATATGTCAGCATAGACACGGTTATTGGATCTAGCCTTCCGCGAAAAACTAGAAATTCTGCGTATTTGGCATTCATGGTGAAAAAGGGGGTTGCTCTTCGAAAAACAGATAAGTTGAGCTCAAAAGGTCGGCGATTCAAGATAATTCATGAGGAAGGGGTACTCTTAGATCTAACCAGCGTAAGATGGTTAATCGTAAAGATACTGGTTTGGTGCCCGCCAAGAAAGAGACAAGTCCTAAACCCCTCTAAGTGATGATTACATGGATCTCCGTTCTGGAACCAGCTAATTTGGGAGCGGCTTTGTGTAATGGAAACACCAGCAAAAAGCATTAACGATGAAAAATAATGCACGATTGCGGTCAATAGAAGTTGTAATTTCCTAGTTTTTGGATGCTCGCAAATCTGAAAAAACCGGAGGTTTTTTGGAATTCCTGAAACCGCTATCACCATCTCATTTATTTCTTGCATTAAAAAAAAAAAACTACGATTTGGCAATAACTGAGCCATGGGTCAATGTGAGTAGGATCAGTTAGCCTGCTTATGATTGGAAAAACGGGCAACATGGAAGCTATGCACTCAAACCAAAGAAAGATATGGGAGAGTTGACCGAATGAGCATAGCTTTTGAGAGATCTCCTGCAAATACCGGTATGATACGAATCGTGAGCATCAGATGTAGGTTCATAGATCCAAGTGGTAGTATAGGCCTTTGCTATTGTTCTTGAGAATGGCGGGACTGGCCATTCTAAAAGATTGTTTTTACAGATCTATCGCAAAATTTTTACTTATGTTCCGGCGACGAATATCATTAAGTCCTCCTCTTTCCGGACAAGCATTACAAGACCCGAACTTTTTAGTGAACCTTTGAAAGATAGATTATTATGTATTAGTCCTTTTTTTACTATTACAAAGTCCTTCTATTTTTTTTTAGTTATTCTGGAGCCAATATATTATTGAGCAATTGAGGCAGTGTTTGGATCCTATTAGTGTACACTAGGGTTGGGTGCTAACGGACATGTTTTATCTTGGATTTCTCCAGTAACAAAAACCTTTTTTTAATTAAGAGCTAGGTATTTTTTTTTTAAGATATAAGTCTATTTCTATATCTACGTTCTTGAGCAAATATAGATTTTTATTCGATTAAATTCCAAGAATCATTAGAATATAATAAGATGGTCCTGAATATTACAATATCTTATATTGCCCTTTATTATTCGCTTATTACTTCTATTCTAGACGCTATCTTTATCTTGAAATTATAATATAAAATAAAAGGCAGGGAAAGGATATAATGAATTTTGATTCGATCTTCGACCTAATTTATTTGATTAATGGTCAACAACAACCCATTTATGAAAGGAGAGTGGTCTTATTCAATTCAAAGCGTTGTAATCTTAACAGTTCTGTGCTTAATATAATTCCCGGATAAGCCGATATAGCTTGTTTCCATACTCAGGCAGCTGATCAAACCGACCTAAAATTCATTATATACTTCCCAACTTTCTATATCTATTTGAGTGTTTGGGTTTTGCAAAACTCCATAGTATGCAGAAGAGAAATGCCTATCCCCATCGACCAAGACAGAACTTTTTCAGCCAAACGTTTTATTGTATCATTTTTGTTCATACAATTAAGGTGAAGCAGGGTAGGAACAAGAATTCTCTTTAATGATAAACAGTCCATTTGCAAGCCGTTATTACGGGTAGTGTCTACAAGAAATCGGACTAATGAGTATACAATGCTTGAATTATCGATGTAGAATGCTACATAGTGGGTTTCATCCTTCAGAGATACGAGTGTAATAGAGCATCGTTGAAAAGGATCACCCTAAGATGATCATTCATGGCTATTGGGAAGATCAATCAGATGGTTCTATTTCTCAACATTCTGACTTGCTCCTACGGAACCAAGGTCGAAGGATTGAAAAAAAGTCAGTCATTACACCACTGATGAAGGATTCCTCGAAAAGTTAAGGATTAGTAGTTCTTTTCGAATCGATTTCGAAAAAGAATGGATTCGGTCTTATACATACGCGAGGAAGGTAATCCAAAAAAGAAGAAGACAATTCTTCTTTCTTTTATCACTTAGGAGACGTGGAGATGAAAGTCTCATAGCACAGGTTTTGCATGAGAAGAAGAGCGAGGACATCTCTTTTCGACTCGATCCCGCACTCAGTCTTGGCTTTTTCTTTCTGTACTTCGAGAAGTTTGCCCTTGAGCTTCAGCACGCGAATTCTCGTATTCTTTGTTTTTCTCATAACGATGGCATCTTCTTCTGGAAATCTAGCTATTCTAGCATGATATTGGGAACTCTTGTATTAACTCAAAAGCATGAACGTTGCTTGCATATTCGTCATAGGTGCAATCGGATATGATATATTGGAATCATTTGTTGGAGGACTCAAATGATGGATATGCGCATGATAACTTATATGCTTTTCTATATCTCATGAATCTGGAACTTTTTAGCTTGCATTGGTATTTATTGGTTACGTCCGGAACTGGATAAATTCGAGATTATGCGGATTTACACGAAAGATCCTTGTTTTGTCATCTACTTTAGCCTATTTCTTTATCCTAGGAGGCGTTCCTCCACTAGCAGGTTTCTTGAAACTCTATCTATTCTGGTGTGGATGGAAGCAGGCCTATAAATTTCTTGGTTTCAATAGGACTCCTTAGAGCGTTTCTATTACTATTTCTAAAATATCAATTTTATTAATGATGGGACGAAATTCAAGAATAACCTTATGTGCGAAATTATAGAAGATCTTTAAGATCAATTCATGAATTGAGTATGACTGTATGATGTCATAGTACTTCTACTATACAGGATATCACCTGAAAACATTCCTTGCATTGCGCAGGACCTCTTTTAAGCTGCTAGGTTATTTCTGTAGTTTCAAGATCTCTTACTAATGGAATAAAAGATTAGTAGATCTGTTCCGCAAATGGGAATGGCGCTAGGGTTATGAACTATATAACATGGATCGATCCCCGATCATGATTATAAGTTCATTCCTAAGGACAGACGTCCACATTCTTATTATAGAAGGGGGGTATTCGGCCTACTGGAATAGGATAACTCTGTTACATAGAAATCGCCACTCCTTCCATTATATTTAGGATTAGCGATAGGATGTAATAGACCTGCTTTTGACATAATCTATCATATCCTTATTTGGGTCTATGCACCTCTTTGGGCTTCTATTGAATCGAGAAATTGATTGTACATATTTTTGATTTGATACATTAAGGTGTCTACGATAATGCAATGAGCTATTTGATTCTGACTCAGGCGCTATATGACCGATCGCTCGAATACTCCAAGACTCACCATTTTGTAATATATTCATATTCACATTAGATGATATATATTATGGAATACGGATTCATTTCAAGATATCACATTAGTGATATATATTCAAGGCATATGAATTCACTTCAAGGTGCCTTGAATGGTGAAATGGTAGACACGGAGACTCAAAAATCTGGTGCTAAAGAGGTGGAGGTTGAGTCCTCTTCAAGGCATAATCTTGGAGAATGCGCATTCAATGACATTCCGTAGAAGTATTCCGGGAAATCTCGATGCGATCTTCTCTATCTTCTGAGGTTTAACAACCCTGAGAAAGGAGACAGTAAACAAAATAGAACTAAATATAGATGAAACGATCTAAATCCCTCGAAGGAGATAATATAATAAGAACCAAGCAGACGGTATCCTACTGCAGGGTGTCTTAGATCAAAGAGGTTGCTCAGAAGAGATAGATGTATCCAAATCTTTGCTCTGTAAGTTTTTTTTACGCGACAGGCAAAAGTGAATACGATTCCCCTTTTTGTTTGCGAATCCTGTTTGTATCTTTGAGGCAAGCCATCAAGTAGCGATCAAGGAAATCGATCAAACGATCCAATACGTGAAAGAGAACTTCCAGATCCAGGGAAGCTTAGTCAATAAGAGGGCTTCGACAAGGGGTTTATTGTTTTTTGAGAAAAGATAAGATGGATAGATTCTGACGCAATTGCAAAGTAACTCCCTACTATGCAGCCAAGATCATGATCTTCCACCAACTTGGATTTGGTTCCTCGGAAATCGCGAGTTGCAGAGATGAGAACATGAAAAGCAAGATCCAGATAAGAATAACAAAACAGAGGAAACAACAAGAGTGAGACAGTAGAGTTCCTCGTCTTTTGTCATTCTTTGCTCCTTTTTCACTCAATGATTATTCGAATTTCCGACAAAAATTCTATATGTTATTATAGTGGACTCGTTTGCTAAGTGCTACTAGATCTAGTCACTGGAACTCGGGTGTTATGGACCCAAAACTTTAGTATTGGAACATTGTCTTTCCAGTACAACACGCAGTATAGAAGAATGAAAAGGTGATTTCGTTTTTTTCTTGTGGAATAAGAAGCCTCGATTACCTTTGAAGAAAATAGGAATTTTTCGTTATGTAGTTATGACCAAATAGGATCGTCATCCTAATGAACTATCCACTAAAATACCGATAGGCTAAGCGGACGAAAACGGATTTTCCCTGAGATGGTAAATGAAAACGAATTCGCCCATACGAAAGTTTGGGAATAGTGATAGAAGGAATATCGTTTTTTCTGTCTAAGGCGATCTATTAAATCATAAATTCATTAGATCCTTGTTATCATTGTCAACTAGGTTATAAGTAATGGATCCCGAGGTTGTTACAATCCTTTGATAACTACAAGGTCATTCTTTTGGTAAAAGAGGACATGAGTCATATGAGTCAGACCTCAATAGAATTGGATACATTCAAATAGCGAGAATTAGGATTCTTGATCCCTCTATCTTCTTTCAATTCGAGATTCCAGAGAGGTGTTTTATAGTCAGTTGCTCCGAATATTTGCTTCCGAATATTTTCGATTTTCATTTTTCTATGAATGTCTTTATCATAGAAAATTGGTTATTTACGATGTCGATGATCCCTGTTAGCACTCCATGCTGATGGTTAAAAGATACATCATTGGTAAATTTGCGGTTTCAATTCCTCGCTGATGCACGCGACCGGCACGCTTCCATAAGTAATTGAACTGGCTCTCTATCCATGGAATCTATCAATCTCCATACTAAACGAATCTGGTATGGTATAATCATACATAAACATAAGAACATAAGAATCGAATCTTATGTACTGGAATCGGCATAGGCGGGAAAGCGATTTATGGATGGAATAAATAGCGCAGTATTTACAGAAAAAGTCTTCGGTTTTATTGGGAAGAATAATATACTTATTAATGTGAATCGGGATTCAATAAGAAAGAAATAAGCATTGGTGAATCTTCTTTGTTTAAGGTAGTACTGTGATAGCCTCGACTACCGGAAAGGGTAGAAGAATGGGCTATTCGGCATACAATGTTAGACGTTGATCATTACTTAAACGGTTTTCTATTCAT
>RYFJ01001190.1:0-269846 GCA_003991445.1 Oryza meyeriana var. granulata | reverse complement strand
AAGCTGTGACTCAACTATGAAGGTCTTCGGGGGCTACTGTGGGAGCCATGGCCCGGTACCTCACTACAATCCACAGGGCACTCGGCATAGAGGATGGCGCCAGATCATGTAATTAGAGATAAGATACACCCGGCAAGGCTGTTGCCTTGTTACAATAAGGAACATAGCCTTAGTCGGATAGGATTCTATCTCTAATAAGAAAATCCTTGGCGTGTATCCGACTGCGATCCTTACCATGTACCCCTGTCCCCTAAGTTATATTAAAGGGAGGCAAGGAACGCCCTATGAGGGCAAACCCAATTAAATGATTTTCCCCCAAAACAAATTTTTTTTCCAAACCCCCCCCCCCACAAGAGGAATAACACCTTCAACTGGACGTAGGATTACCTCACATTGAGGGCCTGAACCAGTATAATTCCTTCGTGGTTCCTCTGCAATCCACCGAATTCCAAGATCGCCGTAGTACCCCCATAGTATTATTGCGCGTGCAAAGCATCGACACATTGCTCCCGAGATCTGCTGAGTTGCTCTTCTTCCGAGGTCCTGCTTCATGTCAGGCTGGCAGCAGAAGGCTATGAAGGGCTCATGTAGATGTAGGAATTAGTGGTGCGCCGAATAGACGCACCTATTAGGTGTAGCCCCCGACTTTTGCTGCTAATTGTGAAGACAATTAAACATAAAGTCAAAGATCTTTAAACCTTTGAAGTCTTTCACCGGAGTAGATTACTACTGGTATATGAGACTCTTCTCGGTATCATGTCAACCGCGAATTGATTTATAGTCTTGGCCGAGTAGGGAACTAACTCGTATTATAGGACTCTTCGACTTCATGTCAGTCGGAATGTTGTGTTTATAGTCTTGCCGAGTAGGATGCTACTCGTTTTATGTGGACTCGTTCAGCGTCCATGTCAGCTGGAAATGGGTTTATAGTCTTTCCCGCAGTGGCGTCCCACCCAGAAGTTAGACTCATCCGCGTTCATGTCAGCGGGAAAAGAGGTTTATAGTTTCTCCGAGTAGGTGCACTACTCGAAAGTTAGACTCTTCCACATCATGTCATTGGGAATAATGTTGCTCATGCACTGGGGCCACGCAGGTAGCGAGTAACCACTTTACTGAAAATAAACCAGCGTGGTCAAGGTGTACCCTGAGAAAGATTACCTCATCCCCAATTTTAATGAAGACCAGCTTGTGATCCTATTAAGGATATATCCTCGAGACCTGGTGGATAAAACAGATACCCAAAAACATATATGTTAGCAATAAGGCTCTCATGAATTCATATCTGGTTTTACCTTCACGGTTCCTGTGGTAGCACCAGCGCTATAATTTCAACTCAGCCGCGGGCGGCCACATGGAGCATGCTTCTGTAGGAACTCATTCTTGGTGGCTGCTACCAAATAAGCCGGCCTGAGCCGACCTATCTGCATAGCTCTATAGAAGTATCATCCATCGCCTGTCAGGATGAGTTTTGGTGTTGATAACCGCAATCAGCCAAGAAATCCTGACTTCGCAAGCCTTTTCCGACTTACGTTCGGATTGCAAACTGGTTGCCACATAAGCCTGAGTGGTATAACGCAGGATCTGCTTGCCCTCCTCAGGTGTGACGCAGTGCATGGAGAAACTCCCGGATGCGCTTTGGACGGTTGTAAGTCTTTCTCTGACTTCAGAAGAGCGAGCAGGGTACCCGAACCTTGCATTAGCATAGGATTTCGGCGAGCGACCCTCATGGGGCATACCCTTACCCAACAGAGTTATAGCCAACGTGGTTACCCGAACCTTGCATTAGCATAGGATTCGGCTAGCGGAACCCTCATGCGTACCTCACCGGACCGAGTGATATACGACCCAACCACCGACTTAGTTGCCGGAAAGCGGTTGTCAGCTCACATGAGCGTAGCCGGGGAAGATGACGGCCCCGACTGGCGCAAGTACTCGGTAAGTAGCCCTCATGGGAGCATCCCGAGTGTATTTTTGGCAGACTTGTCCAGCCCCGAGCGTTAGGAGATAAGGGCTCGCAGCCCTGAGTTCCTGTTACACGCGTATCCGGAGCTGGTCCTGCAATATTTAAAGATATAAACGGCATGAGTAAGGCATCTGATGATGAAATAATCACCCGAATAAAATGTATTTTACATATATGTAATACGTGTTCTCCCTCTTTTTGATATTAATTTCCTCGAGTAGTTGACCCCTTACGTTTAAGCCACTCTGGCCCGACTGCATAGCCCACCTAGCGCGGGAGTGGCTCATGGCTCTTCCCGGGACACGCGTTTTGCGGTGACTTGAGTTCGTCTTACATGGAGCAAAGTTTCACGATCGAGATTTATTGCTACTCGAGTACTTTTGCCAATTCATTTAAGAGAAAAAATAGGAAAAAGCTAAATGTGCAACTTGTTACCACTATTAGTGTAAGCGGCTGCGGCACTAGCAAGGCCGAGTGAGGGGAGGAATTGTTTAATCAGGGGGAAAAGCGGGAAAACCTTAAAAGCCTGTTTTCGGTTATTTGGGAGTGGGGATGCCATCCTTGTGTTTGGGCTTGTGAAGCCCCCCGAGCATGTCACTTGTTGTTCTGGGATAATCCTCAGTTGTTGAAGTCGGAGACGGTTCGGGACCGACTGCCACAATTTGGAGCCGTCTGGACCTTGCGTTTGCGATTCCCAGCTTTAGAATCGGACCGCGTCGGGTCGGTGTTCGTCCCGTCTTCTGTCAGGGTGGACTTGTCATCGAGGGCCTCGGCCAAAAGCGTGGGCCGAGTCGGCGTAACTTGTTTGCCATGTCGAATAGGGCCCTTGATAGAGTTGGGAGGCTTCCGCGTGAATTTGTCGATGAACCGAGGTGTCTTTGACTCCTTTTTCGAAAGGCGGCGATGACCGACCTCTCCTTTATTTCGGGATTGAGTTCCTCTCTCAGGAAAACCTCTGATTGAAGTCACGAGGAGACTCGTGTCTTCCTTTGATGGCAACTGATATAAGTCGTGCTCGGAAGATGGCCTCTCGTATGTTCCCTGGAAGTTTGGCGATGGAAGCGTTTCCCGGAGTTCTCCCCAGAGCCGATGAATTGCTTGGAAGTCCTGTTTAGCCATCCTGTCCTCGCTGAGTCGGCTAGAGCGGACTTAGGAGGTAGTTAGCCATGACTTTGATTTCCTCCAGCTCTCGGATCGCCAGAGTGATAGACCGTGAGCCCAGGACTCGGGATTGGTCTTTCCATCGTATTTGCGATTTGCCTGTAGGCTTGAAACTCGACGGCAGTCGACCTGTTGTAACTCCTGGGTAAGGCCGGTATGCCTTCGTCTTCATGAGGACTGCCGACCCCGACTCGGCGGCGAAACCGGGCTGTGGTGGAGGCCGAAAATGCTCGTCTCGTCTTCCAGTTGGCGTTGCTCGGTTCTTCTTCTTCGTTCGCGGCGCCGAGCATGGTGTCCTGCCGAAAGATCACGCCATAGTGGCCTTCGAGATCCCGCGTTGTCCGACGGGTCACATTTTCGACGTTGCCGGTGTTGTTTGGGTGGCCGAGTGGACGTTTGGCGTGACTCCGTGGCAGCCGACTAGAGCGCGACTCGGGCGTCGCTTTGAGGTAGACGAGACTCCATTGGGATGCCGACCGGTTCGGTCGGTACGAGGGTATCGCCCGACTGTTGGTGCTGCTGACATGAGAGCGGTAAGCATGGCTTTTATCCTTGCGATCGTCGGGGTGGCCTGAGTGATCAGGCCCAAGCTGGAACAGTTGTCCAGTTAGGGTTGCGCGCCACCCCGACGTTCTGTTTGCGGCGTGACGAAGACGTTCGTGGGGTCGCCGACTCGCGGTTTGGGCAGAGGACTTGTTGCTGAGCAGTTCGCCCGGCTCTGCGCAGATCGTCGTGCGGGCGCGCAGGCGTCTTGCTTCTTCCTCTTGTTGTTCTCGCAGTCGGCGGCCTCCTCCTCTTGCTGTTCGCGTAGTCGCGTGATTCCTGAGTAGGAAGTAGAGTCCTTGGTGCCCATGAAGATTTCTCTTGGCCGGAGAGGAAAGCTTCCGAGCTGGCTGTCCGACTTAGAGTCGCAGTCCGACTGGAAGGTGGGAGTCCGACTTCGAGTCGAAGTCGGGATGGTTGATTGGATGAGTGTAACTCCTACCTCCCTTGATCCGATCTCGAGCGGCTCGGGGCCGTATCCGAGTCGAACTCCAGAGGATGGGTTTTCCGCGTGTGGATGTAGATTGTAGATATCCGCGGCGTCGCGAGTCCGGAACGGGGAAATTGACGATCTCTTCCTTTTTTGGCCCGATCTCGGCCGGCTCAAAACCGAGTCCGAGTTACACCGAAAGAAAGAGTGTCCCTGGACTTGGGCGTATGGGAGATCGCCGCCAGCATGTCGTAGAATTGCTGCCAGCATCGTGTGGCCGACTGGCGCGGAAGTCGGGCTGGGTTCTCTGTGGCAGACGGATCGAAGTCCGGGTCGGCCGAGGTGAGAGTCGCCGATCTGGTTGCGCGATGAAGTCGAGGCTTCTGAATGCGATTGTATCTCCGGGGAGAATTTTTGCCGCTCGGACTTTGGTTGCTGGATCCATCGAGCTTGTAGATGTAGATCGCGCCGAATCCCCTACCTGGCGCGCCAACTGTACGATGTTTTACATCGGCAATAAATATATGGCTACTTCGGCGGAAGGAAACTCGGTGGATCAAAGGAACACAAGAGATTTACACTTGGTCAGGGCCCTCGAAGTGAGGTAATACCCTTACGTCCAGTTGTTGGTGTGTATTCCTTTGAGGATTTGGGGTTGGTGATTCTGGTGAACCAACTCAACCTGCCCTCATGCGGGCAACCCTGCCTCCCCTTATATACTGGGGGACAGGGTTACAAGGTAGGAGCGTCCCCATCGGATTACGACTAGGAGATCCTCCCCTTAGAGATATAACGCACACGACTAGGACTGTATTTCCTTTCTATACAAGGCTAAGTCTGCCAATCTAGCTATATCTCTAATTACAAGGCTAGGCCCCATCCTCTATCGAGAGATGGCCCAAAATGCTTGTCATTGAGGACCCGGGGCCATAGCACCCACACATTGCTGGGTTTGGCGGGCCAGATCTCTCCCCCCGGTCCTAGGGACCACAGTCTCGGTTCCCGCGGGCGCGTCCCGAGGCACTTACGGGAACTTCCCGCGGGGCCCGGGGCGCGCCCTCCTGGGCCCGTGGACCCACAGACTCGCCCCGGGAACTCGGACGCCTTGTGCGTACGGATGGGCGCGAGAGCTCTCTGCCCCGGGCACGAGCCTAGCCCGAGCGGCATTCAACTCTCCAACTACCGCATTAATGGCGAGGCAACGGGGCGTATCACGCCTTGTCGCCCCGCTCGCGACGTGCGTGGAACTCTCATGATGGCCTCCCGTGGGCCCGCTCCTCGACGTGCGTGGACTCTCATGATGGCCCCTCGTGGGCCTTGCCTCCCGTGCAGTCAGACATATTTGACTTAAGAGGGCTTCATTTTTTCCACGCTCTGGGCAGCCCGATGGCGTGCCGCTGTCACATACTTCATGACGTAGCTGCCCGCCCAGTAGCTGAGCAACGTGACGACTAGACGTGCCGAACCAACTCCGCATGGCTCAAGCAGAGCGGAACGTGTGCTGACAAGACATATCGTACCTTAGCAAAAGGCTTGCTCTTGGGGCATGTGTCTACGGCACTATGTTGGACTCCCCTTGGGACTATAAAGGAGGATTCCATGCCAGCAGAGAGAGGAGAGCTTCTCGAGCTGCCTCCAGAAAACAAAAGACTGATTCGTTCCAAGTGAGGGCTAGCTTCTTGAGCCACCCCTCAAGAACATCTGTGTAAGAGCAAACCTCATTCATCTCACACATAGCAGATACACATAGGAGTAGGGTATTACGCCTCCGCGCGGCCCGAACCTGTCTACTTCTTCTGTCTCCCTTACGTGCCATCGTCCCAACGCCGCAGTCGTCCTGTGAACAACTCCCCTGGCCGAACCTCAAAGGGGGGTCCCCAGACTCCCCGCGGTTGGAGTTCCCTCCTCCGACAGCTGGCATGTTAGGTAGGGGGAGTTTCACTTCTAGGCGGCACGCTGGCGTCCCCAACACTGGCACGCTCCATGGCAGGAGGTCATCATCTGCGGGACTCCGATGAGGGGTCTGGCGGCTTCACCCCGCCGGGCGATGTTAGCCCTGGCGGCGCGCCACGTTCCCCCTCCTCGTCTTCTTGGGGGAGTGCGGCGCGTGCCTGGTGGGCCGAGCTCCCCCCGCGGCGGCCTGGTTGTGCGGCCTTGTCCCCTTCCCTTGCGGAGGGGGCCGGCAAGAGCTCCGCTGGGTCTGCCATGGCCTCATCCATGAGGCGCGAATGGACGCGCCGGTCCACGGTGCGCTGCCATCTCGACTTCCAGTCAGCGCCGCCGCAGGGAGCCCTCATGGCAGCAGAACCCTCCTGCGCACCCCCCCGGCATTACCGGGGGCGAGGCCGGAGCGGCGGTGGCTCAACAAAGTGCGACTCGTGCGCGGCCCATCGTCGGTAGCGCCGATAGTCATACAGGAGCCGAGAGCGCGACCGCGCACATCTAGCGCGGGCCAGCCCCGCGCCCCGAAGCAGAAGCAGGCCCGAAGCGCGGCGCCTCGCGCCACGCCCTTGACCAAGAATGGCCCTGGTGATCTCCGTGACCGGTTAAATCGGTTGCGGATTCACGAAGACGCCCGGGTCACGTTGGAGCGACAGCGCGAACGGCGCGTGAACACCGTCGGGCGTCCCGAGGCCCAGGCCTCCAGCTCTAACCCCCCGGCGGGAAACCGTCGTCTGTCGCCCGAGCTCGCTCAGTACGGCTCGGGTTGCCTGGCACTCTCCCCAGGCCTCCGGCAGGTGCGCTGGCCAGCCAAGTTCCGGCCCAGCTTGCCGGAGAAGTATGACGGCTCCATCGACCCCACGGAGTACCTACAGATCTACACCACCGCCATCCAGGCGGCAGGCGGCGATGAGAAGGTGATGGCAAACTACTTCCCCGTCGCCCTTAAGGCCCAGGCTCGCTCCTGGATGATGAACCTCCCCGAGAGTTCGATCTACTCATGGGAGAACCTCTGCCACCAGTTCGTGGTGAACTTCTAGGGCACTTTCCCATGCCCTGGGACCGAGGCAGGTCTCCACGCCCTACGTTAGGGTAGGGACGAGTCGCTGAGGCGTTTTCTATAACGCTTCAGCTAGGTCCGCAACACCATCCCCCATATCGCTCACCACGCAGTTATTCACGCGTTTCGCTCGAGCGTGTGCGACAAGCGCATGCTCAAGAAGCTGGGCACCCGTGACATCCAGACCGCGGCCCAGCTGTTTAGCCTCGCCGACCTCTGTGCCCGCAAGGAGGAGGCCCGAGCGTGGAACAAGCCACGCCCTGAGGCCCCTGACCAGGGCCCTGGAGAGGACGGCGGGCCCTCACGTTCCGCATCATGACGGGACAGGAGGAAGCGCTAGAAGGACAACGAGGCCGCTGAGAACTTCACCTTAGCTGCTACGGGCAGCCCCCGGGGCGACATTGCTAGTGGGGACGACAATAGCGGCAAGTGGCAAAAGGCCGTGCGTGCGCCGCCCCCACCAGCAACGGGCCGGAAGTGGTGCACCGTCCACGAGACGGACTGGCACGACCTTACAGAGTGTCGTGCCGTCCAGAGCTTGGCCGAGCGCGTCAAGAAGTTCCAGCAGGAGCGGCAGCAGGCAAAGCCCGCTCCTGATCTGGAGCAACCTCTCGAGTTCTAAGAACCCGAGAACGTCCTCGTCACTCTCGATGGCGGGGCGCACGCCCGCTCCTCGCGCCGTGACTTCAAAGCCATGAAGTGCGAGTTGCTGGCCGCGGCACTGAGCCCAGCGGCAGCCCGAAGGCTGAAGTGGTCGGACACCCAGACCATTTCGGCCCCGAGCACCATCCGGCCCAGGTACCCGGGGAGGGACAGCTCGCTCAGGGAGGCTCAAAAGCTGACCGGGTGCGTGCCTACACTCGGCCGCTTTATCTCCAAGCTAGGGGAGCGTGCCCTCCCCCTCTTCAAGCTTCTCAAGAAGACCGAGCAGTTCACTTGGACGGATGAGGATGATCAAGCCCTTGATGAGCTCAAGAGGTGCCTGACAGCTCCCCCTGTCCTCGTGGCACCGGCTCAAGATGAGCCCCTGTTGCTCTACATAACGGCAACCCCGCAAGTGGTGAGCGCGGCGCTCGTCGTCGAGCGCCCCTTGCCCGACAAACGCGCGGCCCGGGATCGGGCACCCGGGCCCGACACTAGGGAGCCCGAACCCGGGCAGCCTCACCAAGGCGAGTGCGAGTCTGGGGACGTGGCACTCGGAACAACTTCAACAACTTAATAACCAGACAGGGCGCGATAACCCGAACAGCATCGTCCTGGCGAGAGCGGGTCCAGGGAGGTCGTCCAGATTCATTCCACATCGCAGCCCGGGCCCCCGGGTCCCGGGACCATGTCCCGGGATCCGCGCCCCAGGCCCGAAACTGGGGAGCCCGAACCCGGGCAGCCTCGCCAAGGCGAGTACGTGTCTGGGGACGCAGCACCCGGAACAACCTCAACATTTTCACAACCAGATGGGACGCGATTACCCGGACAGCATCGCCTTGGCGAGAGCGGGTCCGGGGAAGCCGTCCCGATTCATTCCACATCTCAGCCCAGGCCCCCAGGTCCCGGGCACATATCCACCACATTTGAGCCAGGGCCTAGGTCCCGAGTCCATGTCCCGGGATCTGTGCCCCGGGCCCGACACTGGGGAGCACAAACCAGGGCAGCCTCGCCAAGGCGAGTGCGAGTCTGGGGACGCGGCACTCAGGACAACTTCAACAACCTCACAACCAGACGGGGCGCGATTACCCGGACAGCATCGCCTTGGCGAGAGCGGGTCCGGGGAAGTCGTCCCGATTCATTCCATATCTCAGCCCGGGCCCCCGGGTCCTGGGCACATACCCACCACATTCCAGCCGGGACCCCCAGGTCCCGGGCCCATATCTGTTCCCGATCACGGGAGCTCGCTCCCTCCCGAGGGAGCTGAGCCCGAGCTCCCGGCCCCCGTCAGGCCGGGATCTGTGAGCATCCAACAGAAGCCGGTGTACTTCATCAGCGAGGTACTCTGCGATGCCAAGTCGCGCTATCCCCAAGCGTAAAAGCTGCTCTACGCGGTTCTCATCGCGTCCAGGAAGCTTCGCCACTACTTCCAGGCGCACAAGGTATCTATGGTCACATCCTTCCCTCTCGGGCAGATATTGCATAACCGGGAGGGAACGGGCCATGTCGCCAAGTGGGCGGTCGAGCTCGCTAAGTTCGACCTCCATTTTCAGGCGCGCCACGCCATCAAAAGCCAAGTCCTGGTGGATTTTCTTGCAGAGTGGACATTGGTGCCCGAACCGGATCCTGTGCTAGACGCCGGATCCCTGGTCCCCGAGCTAGCCCCCGATCTGTGCCTCTACTAGACGATGAACTTCGATGGCTCCTGCGCCAGACGGCCTTCCCGCCCTAGCGCCGGGGCCAAGGCCATCCTCGTGTCACCTGTCGGGGACGAGATCCGTTTCGTCATCCACCTCAACTTCGGAGCCACCAACAACATGGCCGAATACGAGGGCCTTCTCGCTGGCCTCCGGGCCGCAATCGCCCTCGGGGTGCGACGGTTGTGGGCGCAAGGCGACTCCGAGCTCGTCATCAACCAGGTGTCCAAGGAATACCAAGCCTTGGACCCCCAATTGGCCGTGTATGTGGACGAAGTGCGGAGGCTTGAGCGCCGTTTCGACGACCTCAGGCTTCGCCACGTCCCTCGCAGTCGCAACCTTGCCACCGACGAGCTCTCAAGGCTGGCGTCCTCCCGAGCGCCAGTTCCCCCGAGGTTTTTCCAGGAAGCCCTCGAGGTCCCCTCAGTGGCCTCACCTGGGATCTTGGGGACCACCCTCGAGCCCGGGTCCGAGCCTGATACGCACTCCCGGCCCCAAGATTTGGTTCTTGCGGCCGGACCTAGTACGCCTTCCTGGATGGACGAAATCCGGGCATATCTTCTTCGAGCGCATCTCCCCGAAGATGACGCGGAAGCAGAAAGGGTGGCTCGCTTGTCTAAGCACTACATCATTGTAGATGGGGACCTCTACCGACGTGGCGCCAACGGCGTCCTGCTCAAGTGCATCCCGCGCGACTCCGGCATCGAGATCCTCGTCGATATCCATGAAGGGGAATGTGGCAGCCACGCCGCATTTCGATCCCTGGTCGGTAAGGCTTTCCGGCAAGTTTTTATTGGCCCACGGCTTTGCAGGATGCGTTCGACCTCGTCTAGCGCTGCCCCGCGTGCCAGTTCCATGCCAAGCAGAGCCACCAGCCGGCGCAGGCACTCCAAGTGATCCCCTTGTCCTGGCCCTTCGCGGTTTGGGGACTCAATATCCTCGGCCCCTTTCCCCAGGCGGTCGGGGGTTATCGACATCTGTATGTCGCCATCGACAAATTCACGAAGTGGGAGGAGGCATTCCCCGTGATCGATACCGACAAGCATTCGGCGCTCAAGTTCATCTAGGGAATCACCAGCCGCTTCGGAATCCCCAACTGCATCATCACCGACAACGGCACGTAGTTCACGAGCGAGCTCTTCGGCGAGTACTGCTTCGACGTCGGCATCAGGCTCTACTTCGCCTCTCCTACCCACCCTACTAGCAACGGGCAGGCTGAGCGGGCGAATGCCGAGATCCTGCGGGGACTCAAGACAAGGTCCTACGACGACCTCAAAAGGCATGGCGTCAAGTGGATCGATGAGCTCCCGGCGGTCCTCTGGGCGAATCGTACCACACCAAGCCAGGCGACCGGGGAGACCCCGTTCTTCCTGGTGTACGGGGCCGAAGTCGTCCTGCCATCAGAGCTCACCTTCGGCTCTCCCCGGGTACAACGCTACAGCGACGGCCCCGACCACAACGACATGCAGCTCGACAACCTCGACTTCCTCGAGGAACGTAGGCGGCTTGCCTCACTTCACGTCGCTCGTTACCAGCAGAGCCTTAAGCGCTATCATCAGCGTAAGGTTCGGGCCCGATCACTCTAGGTCGGGGACCTAGTCCTCCACCGTGTCCTCACACGTGCCGAAAAGAATAAACTTTCCCCCATGTGGGAAGGCCCCTTCCTGGTGATCGGTGTCTCCCGACCAGGCTCGGTAAGACTGGGCCAGGAGGATGGGACTCTGCTTCCCAATCCCTAGAACATCGAGCATCTCCACAAATTTTATCCATGAACACATTCTGTAAGTTGCGGGGTGCTCGGGCCAGCGCCGGTTTTCTCCAAATCTCAGCGCTGGCCGGGGGCCCCCATATGCATCCCTAAGTAGCTTTTTCAGTATGCTTTATGTTCTTGTGCCCTTTGTCCTTTTCTGTGTGTTGCGTTCGTAGCGGTCTCCCCCTGGGGGCATAATCAGGCCGCGCCCGTGCGGCGCCTGGGTTTTGCGCATAATTATTGGTTCCCTACCAACGAGCTACCGTATCCCCTACTGCTAAACCCCGGACATTGTCCAAGCCCCGGGGCCATGGGTGCGCCCCTCTGCGCGGCGCCCCGGGCCCCCGCAGGCTTGCGGTGTCCCGCCTGGTTGGCTTCAGGCTTAGTTTTTTCCACTGCTAGGGGGCAAAATACTTATGCGCAATCCTATCCTCCGCACGGTCGTGACCACGAAGAGGCCCTTGGGAGGTGGTAGACGCCACGATTCGTAGCATGGAATGGACAAAGGAGCGGGTCAAGTACTCTCACGGTTCATCGTGTGTAGATTAGACCCATCCTTGGCCTGCGCCGGTTTTCTTTCCAAACCTGGACGCTGGCCAGGGGCCCCATCCCAGATTTATTTCCCGTGCAAATTTCTAGGCCAGGGGTTGGCAGCGTTCCTGGCCTCGGGATTATGCTCGCGGAGCCACACCACCCTTTTCAACATCCAGATACGTAATCTTATCCGGCTTTAAACATTGCTCAATTTCTATTCTTTCCCCGTTTGTATGGCCATGTGTTCCGTTCTCCTTGGCCCCGGGGGCAAAGCGGAACCTGCCGGGGCCGAGCGCTAGGGCCGCCGAGTTAGTGCTGCCCCGGTTGCCGAGGCCTGATGGTCGGGTCGTGGACCGCGCCTCGGGCACTGTCGATGCCCTGAGGTCTCGGGCAGAACCCCCTGTCGGGACAGCCTAGATTCCCGGGGCGAGCAGCGATGCTCAGCCTGGCCAGCTCTTCCCCGACCACCGCCGAAGCGCCGGGTGCTTCGCTGTCTGGCAACCCCCGTGCACGGTCAAGGTCGGTTCCCGAGGGGCTCCCGGCGGGCCAAAGGGCACGAGCTCAGCACTTCGGCCATACCTAACCCACGCGGGGCTTTTTTCGTATTTTCTCTCTCCTAACAGTCTTTCCCCGCGGAGCCTGGCGCGAGGGCCGCCGGATTAGCGCTGCCCCGGTTGCCAAGGCCAGGTGGCCAGGTCGTGGACCGCACCCCGGGCACTGTCGATGCCCCAGGGTCTCGGGTAGAGCCCCCCGTCGGGCCAGCCTAGATTCCCGGGGCGAGCAGCGGTGCTCGGCCTGGCCAGTTCCACCCCGACCACCACCGAAGTGCCGGGTGCTTCACTGTCTGGCGACCCCCGCGCACGATCAAGCAATCTCTTCCCGCGGCCAGCGCTCGGGGGCACGGAGCGCCCCCGGGCCCAAAGACGGACTTAACCATTTCCGCGAGTCCGCGCCCCCGGGCCCGGAAGACGGACTTAACCGTTTCCGCAACACTCGCGCCCTGTTGCTCGCGGTCCCTTGGTACCGAGCTCCTGGGGCGCAAACATAAGCGACTTCCGGAACAACACAATAAGCAAAGGTACGAAAATGTAAACATGATTATATACATATACAAATGTCTCTCTTTGTACAAGATAGGTAAAATCAGAGCGCAAGCACGAGCGGAGACCGGGACATGTCGTCGTCCGGGGGGAGGTCACTCGTCTTCCTCGGACCGGACCCTGGGCGGTGTTAGAAGACAACTGATGTCTTCCTTGGACTCCTCGTCGGTCATCGGCTCTACGAGGTGCTCGCCGCGGCCGAAGAACCCTACCACCGTTGCAGTGGTCTCGGCCACGGCTTTCCGTGCCTCCTCGCGAACCACCACGGCTTCCTCGCGCGTGGTGATCTCATGCTCCCGGGCCGCGAGCCTGGCCTCTTGGGCCCGGACGCGTCCCTCCCGGGAGGATATTTCCTTCTCCCGCGCCTCCATCTTGGACCGGGCGCGGGAGGCCTCGTCGGCGACGGATTCGGCAACGCCCACCAATTGGACGATGCACCCCTCTGCCGCCTCAATCTCCAGCTGGCGTGTCGCAACGAAGATCTCGGTGGTGACCATATGGGCGGTGAGCTGCTGCATCGCCATTGCGATCGCTGCCCGCCAGCTCTCGAGATCCGCCCGGACCTGGGTGGACTCCCGCCGCTCCTGTTCGCCGGGCAGCAAAAAAGCACCAGGGCCCGCTCTCCCCTCGCGGGAGACGGCTGGGCCCTGGCATCCCCCTTCTTCTGCTGCTGCAGGGATGTCAGTTGGTGCGGCGACGCAATCATGGCCGTCGGTCGCCCCATCTCATCTTTTGTCAAACCAGGTGGGCCCCGAGTCCCCTCGTTTCTCCAAGACGTGGCCCTGTTCCTGCCCGGAGTGGCTCCCGGCCGAGCAACAGGGCCAAGGGCCACTGTCGGCGAAACGGGACTGGGGGCCCCACATACCCCGGGGACGCGTGGACAGTGCCGGTCCTAGGATTTTGAGGGCCCTCTGGCAAACTCATCGCGACGGCCCCTCTAGACCATGTATAAAATCTTATAATATATATAGGCGCTAATTTTACTTGCAAAGCGAAAACAAATCCAATGATATATTTTTAATTTAACATGTATGATAATTATCAGGAACAATGTAGACTAAAACAGCAATATATTTGTACTTCTAGAACTAATATGATTACCTTAAGGAAGAATAGAACTCCACCATATCCATTACTTCTCATAAAAAGATACTTCTTCGGGCATTTTTTGATGGAAAATCATCAAGGACGGTATTGAGATCAATAGTGTCCAAGATATCCTTCTCGATGGTGCACATAGCCAAGCCATTTAACCTTTCTTGTGACATAGTTGATCTCAAATAGTTCTTCAACAACTTCAATTTTGAGAAACTTCTTTCAGCTGAAGCCACAGTCACAGGTACAGTTAAGAGGATTCGATAGGCAACTGAAACATTTGGATAGCAATCTGCAGCCATAATAAACTCCAGAATCTCAGGCGCTAACATCAAAGAATCTGGCAAAATCACTTGCAACACCTTTAATTCTGAAAAAAAATCATTGATCTCAACATCGGATGAGTTATCATGAGAAAATGTTTCCACAAAATTCTTGCAGAGCAACCAAAGATCAGCTTCATCCAAGGATTTCAAATTTTCTGAGTTGAACAAGAACCCAAAAACTTTATCAAATACTTTCATCTGCTCAAATCTACTAGTCAATGAAGCAATAGCAGCATCAATCATAACAAGGAAGTACTCTACTCTAAATGATTCCACAGCAGACCATTGTATTTCCTCGTCTTGGTCGTCTTGTTCATCAAAATGTTTCTTTCTCTTTCCTTGACGTTTTGTACGAAATTTTGGCTCTATATCCAATTTAGATGCAATGTTTTTTGTTGTATCCATACTAGAAGTGAAACCTTCATCTCTATACTTCTTAAAATATGATATGACACCTTCAATGTGTCTGAGAATAGCATCTATACTCACAATTTTAGATTGCAACTTCTTGCTCACCTTATTTATAGAGAATAAAATGTCGTGCCAAATAACCAAACCAACTAAAAATTCAAAATTCTCAAGTGCACTCACCAAAGATTGAGATTCACTAACTGCCATTGGGTCATCAGTTGAAGCCTTCTCTAGCGCTATTAAAGCTGATCTTAGTTGAGGAGTTTGGTATCTGATAGCTTGAACACTTTTTATTCGGCTTTCCCAGCGTGTATTAGACCATGACTTAACTATCAATCCTGGGACATTGTCAACCAAAATCTTCCACCTTTTGGTAGATTTTGCAAACAATGTGTATATACGTTGGATAATACCAAAAAAAGAAATAGCTTGCCTGCAAGATTTGACATATTACAAATAGTAAGATTCAAAGTTTTCATAAATCATGGCATATTATATGAAAGCAATGTATAACATATAAAAGAAATAATAGTTTACCTACAAGATTTTCCCATATCACAAAGAGTAAGATTCAAACTATAACATGCACACGGCATATATAGTGCTCTTGAATTAATTTCAAGCAAGCGCTTCTGAACACCTTGGTGTTTTCCCTTCATATTTGAACCATTATCATAGCCTTGTCCTCTCACATCATCAATATTCAAATCAAGAGAGGCCAATGCATTCTTTAATTCATTAAAAAGACCCAATCCTGATGTGTCATCTACCTTCAAGAACTCTAGGAAGAACTCCTCTATCCTTGGAACATTCCTCAATATATTGACACACCGAATTATTTGAGGCATTTGTTCTTCATGGCTCACATCTGGAGTACAATCTAAAATCACAGAAAAATACTTGGCATCCTTGATGATCTTTAATATAGTTTGTTTCACACAATCTGCAAGAAGGGAAATCATCTCATTCTGAATTTTATGCCCAAGATAATGATGATGAATCTCACTATTTTTAATCCGCCTAATATGGTCTTGCATCACGGGATCAAATTCACCCATCATTTCAACTATGCCCAGAAAGTTACCATTGTTATCTTGATATAGTTTCTCATTTTTCCCTCGAAAAGCCAAATTATGCTTAGCAAGAAACTTGACAGCAGAAACGATTCTTACTAAAACTTGTCTCCAACGCTCTCTCTCCTTTGCAATTTCCCTTTGCAAATAATCATCAATTGTTTTATTTTTGCTCAACCTCAGCCTAAGTTCATTCCAAGTATTCATGTTTGTTATATGCTCAACACTATTCTCATGTTGCTTGAGTCTAAGACTAAGATGTCTCCAGTCCCTCAATCCATCATGTGCTAGCAAACTTTTGCTCTGATTTGATTTGAATAATTTGCAGTAAAAACAAAAAACTATGTCAACATGTTTTGAGTAAACCAACCATTTTCTATCAACCACCTCACCATTGCTTAACTTTTTGGAGTAGTAAGCATATGAAAAACGTCTATTGTAAGTATCTATAGGGAACTCAAGATTCATTTCTCTGACCGGCCCTTTTTCAATCAATATATCTTTACCCTTATTATCAAGATTTCCCCAAGTTCTAGGATCAAAGACATCATGAATAGAAGGTTCTTGCACATCATCAACTGAAGTTTCAAGTTGAGAGGAAGGCTGTAAATTTTCATTCTCTGTAGCATCGTCATTGGCATCAACTTGTTCACTTAAATTATCAATAACTTGCTGCTGCCCTTGTTCTTCAATATCAGGTGTGTCTACGGGATTATCATTAGGCACAACACTGCTTGAAGCTGAAAAAAACCTATGCATATCACCTTTTTGTGATTGAATAAATTGATCTTCTAGTCTTTTTCGTTTTCTTTTCTCAGCCCCCGACAAATGTTTCTTAGGTAACATTCTAAAATTCTAAATTTCTAACACCTAAATTAGAAAAAAAAACACGACTATAGGAATACATAGTACTAAAAGACCGAAATACTATACAAATAATTAATTTGGATTAAAAAACAAACAAGGAAAAAATACCTAGGGCCTGGACTGAACTGATCGGCTGATTGGGATGGATCGCAATTTGCAAAACAGCAAAAAGTCGTTATTGTCGAGCCTGGAGCGGTGGAGCTGGACGCCTGGTCGCCGCCGCCGTGCGCGTGTCCGTGTCTCCAGTCTCCATGGTGGTGTGGCTCCGCCTCCGCGCGTCGCGCACTCGCGCGACTCTTCCGCTCGCTCACCGCGGACGTCGCGGCTGTTCGGCTGCTCGCGTAGACGTAGTCGTGTGGGGAAACTGCAAATAAGGCTGATGTTTGCTATAGGACCTGGGGGATTGTATATTTGGGCTTGGGCCCCTCCCTCGCCTAGGCCCTCGGCCGGCGCACCCTAGGCACCTCCCTAGGGCCGGCACTGCGCGTGGATCTTCGGCCACGTCAGCTCCTCTGGGGCCCACATTCTGCACCGGTGACGGCCAGCTATGGCCGTTTTCCCACCAACTACCTAGGGCCCGAGCACTGCCCGGGCCCAGGTGCACCTTCCCCGGGCGACGCGCCCGCCCGCATCTGCCTCGGGCCCCGTGGCCCGGGGACATTCCCGGGCCTCGCCCCCCGGTCCCAGGAGCCACAGGCTCGGTCCCGAGGCGCGTTCCCGGGGCACATTGCTAGGATATTCCCGAGGCCTGGATCTCACCCCCCGGTCCTAGGACCCACAGTCTCGGTCCCGGGGCGCGTTTCTGGGGCACATTACTGGGACATTCCCGAGCCCGGGGCGCGCCTCCCGGGCCTGGGACCCACAGACTCGGTCCCCGGGGAACTCGACACCTTGTGCGCGCGGAGGGCACGATGAGCTCTCTGCCCCGGGCACGAGCCTGGCCCGAGCGGATCAACTCTCCAACTACCCGCATTAATGGTGAGGCGATAGGGCGTATCGCGCCTGTCGCCCGCTCGGACGAGCATGGACTCTCATGATGGCCCCCGTGGGCCCGCTCCTTGTGCAGTCAGACATATTTGACTAAGAGGGCTTCATTTTTCCACGCTCTGGCAGCGATGGCGTGCGCTGTCATATCTTCATGACCTAGCCGCCCGCAGCAGCCAAGTAACGTGACGACTAGACGTGCCGAACCAACTCCGGTGTGGCTCAGCAGGCGGACGTGTGCGACAAGACATATCGTACCTAGCAAAGCCTGCTCTTGGCATGTGTACTAGGCACTGTGGACTCCCCTTGGACTATGAAAGGAGGATCCATGCCAGCAGAGAGAGGAGAGCTTCTCGAGCTGCTCCAGAAAACAAAAGACTGAGTTCGTTCCCAAGTGAGGGCTAGCTTCTTGAGCACCCCTCAAGAACATCTTGTATGAGCAAACCACATTCATCTCCCACATAGCAAATACACACAGGAGTAGGGTATTACACCTCTGCGCAGCCCGAACCTGTCTACTTCTTCTATCTCCCTTACGTGCCATCGTCCCGACGCCGCAGTCGTCCTGTGAACAACTCCCCTGGCTGAACCTCAAAAGGGGGTCCCCAGACTCCCCGCGGTTGGAGTTCCCTCCTTCGACACCTGCATCCCCATTTTTAATGAAGACCAGCTTGTGATCCTTGTAAGGATATATCCCCAATACCTGGTGAATAATACAGATACATGAACACATGTATTCAGCAGTCGGCTTTCATGAAGCATATCTGATTACTCAATCGGTCTCTGTTAGCAGCACTAGCACTGTGATTTTAACACAGCCTACAAACGGCCCAAATTGAACATGCTACTGTAGAAACTCATATCTTGGTGGCCTAGTACCGAATTTGCAGACCCAAGCCCACTTATCGGTACATGCTCTATAAAGGCGGCGAGAGAGAGAAAAGATTCCCTCATCTTCTCCATTCCGCCAATCGCTTCGTCTTCCAGCTTCCACGCCAAAATTTCGCGTCTCACATCGCTATGGTTTGCCCTTGTTAGCTCTTCCCTCGTGAGACTCAGGTGATCCCGCTTCTCTACGTCCATTCCAAGCCCCTAGTGACTTTTCCCCCAAATCTTCTTGCTCTTAACCATGCCAAGGGCTTCAGAATTCTTGGAGGCATCGGATGAGGTTTGGAAGACTTCAGATTGTGGACTATCCAAGCTGAAGCACTTGGAGAGGTTGCTGCGACTGCAAAGCCGCGATGTCGTCCGTTGGTGTCCGGCTGAAGGTGAATCAGTTTTGAAGCCCCAGGCTGGTGAGACTGTTGTTTTCGCCTCCTTTTTTGACCAGGGTCTTTCTCTTCCATGTTCTGATTTTCTCCGCCAGCTTCTTGCCTTCTACGACCTGGAGTTGGTGAATTTAAATCCCAACTCCATCTTGCAAATTTCTATATTTGCGACTCTTTGTGAGTGTTTTCTAGGTGTGGAACCCCATTTAAATCTGTTCTGATACCTTTTCCACATCAAGCCCTAGCCCTCCAAGAGCAAAATCCAGGTGATTAGGGGGGCCAGCAACCAACTTCGGAGCGAGATGAAGAAAATCTATATCCACATGCCCCTGAAATCTTCTCTCAAAGGCTGGCATAGGGAGTGGTTTTATTATTCTAATCTTGAACCCTCCCTGCCTCCATTTACTGGTCTGCCTCCGATGGTCTCGCCCAACTGGACTTCTGTACCCAGCTTTGAGGAGATGGGGCGGGTTTACATGCTGGTTAGCAAGATTGATCAACTGAAGATTGCCGGATTGACCGTCCCATGGGTGGCCAGGCGCTTCTTGACCCGTCGCATCAGGCCGCTGAAGTTGAGGAGTCACTTCGGCTGGGACTACAAGGGCAAAGGTGATCCCAGCCTGGAGTATCCCGACTTGACCGACAAGCACAAGGTGACCGACATCCTACTGGATTACTTTGCCAGCGGGGTGGTCGAAACTGAACACTTAGAGCAGTCTGTGGTGGCTTACAGCAAGAAGAGGCCTCGTCCAAAGGTAACTCTCGCTGATGTTAACTTGTTGTCCATCTGTGATGAATGCTTATAGATGTATGCCCAGGATTGCTCTGCAATGTGTAACATTTGTTGTTAAACCGCTTGAAGTCATGTGAGGAGTTTGATGAAGACTCCCAAACTTTGTTGGCCGTGAAGTCAATGAAAAGGCCGTTAAGTCCTTCTGCTGCCCAGCTCGACTCCAAGAGAGCGGGGAAGAAGCCTATTGTAGACCAGGGCAAGAAGAACATCAGCAGGCCGAGGCTACAGTCGGGAACCTGAAAATCAAAGACACCACCAGCACAACCCCTAGGCCATCGAGTCCAAGGCTAAGACCAACAACGCCAGGCTCAGCGACATCGAACCCAAGAACAGCACCGCCGATTGTCCCAGCGCCCTAATCGGCTGCTCCAGAAACCAGGCCAGCTAAAAGGAAGACGCCACCGCCGACTGCTGCACCATCGAGCCCGACAGCCAGCAGTCCTCCACTGCCGACGACTAGAACCCCAGAATGGAAGTTCAAAAAACCCAAGAGGTAAACAACTTTAGATCTTCTAAAAATCTTGTTAAGCATAGTAGTGTCTTGATGTTTAGCTCATCGCGCAGGAAACGAGCCAATATTGATCTCAAGGAGAGCACACCGGCTGCTCCTGTTGTAGAGCCAACCCCAGCCGAGCCAGCGCCAACAAGCACATCTGTTGAGCCAGTGACCGCCCCAGTCGCTGAGACTGAGGTTGTCCTGACTGCAGGACCGCTAACGCTGGCTGACCAGGGGGCAAATAGTGAAGCTGTTGCTCCAGCCCCTGAGCAAATCCTTGAAGCCCCAGCAGCCGCCGAGTCGGGGGCTAGGACCTTGTCGTCGTCGTCTTTAGAGGAAGCAGACCTCCCTAGGCTTGAAGCTCCTCCCCGCAAGTTCCCGAGAACCTTCCACTGGGTGACTCCCGAGGGAACTGCAAAGAGCTATGAGCATGATGAAGTGGCGGCGGAGGGGGAGTGTGAAGTGCTTCTTCGTGCCGCAATTGCCGCGTTCCGGGGGGTCTAGGTATGTAGCGAGTCTTGCAATGTTGAGTCCCCGACGATTTCCTTTATTTCGGGTATTCCGCCGACTAACTCTGCTTTGCTCTGTTTTTCCCCGAGCAAAAAATTGTAGACCGCTCGGAGAGGATGAACGAGGTCCTGACCTAGCTTGCCCCTCAACTCCAGCGATTGGGCTAGCTCCAGACCTCGAAGGCCGAGTTGGAGCGGTCGAGCCAAGAGAGGGAGACTTGGCTGAGAGGAGCTGTTGACCAGCTCAAGGATGAGAACCGGGCTCAAGCCAAGAAGATCGGAAGTAAGTCTCCTGTATTTGTCTTCCTGACTAAATCCCATGCCTATTTCTCCAGCTTTATTATTTCCCGACTGCCCAATTGTGTCTTGACTGTAATCTCAAGCTCTTGGCTATTCTGATATACAACCCTCGAAACTGAGTTGAAGACATGAACAGAGGGGGAATCCAAGCTGAAGGAGGCCGAGAAGGCTAAATCCGAACTTGAGAAAGACAAGGCCAAGTTGGAACAGGCCAAGGTCAAACTCGAGAAGGAAAAGACCGAACTAGAGAAGGCCAAAGCCAAGGTGGAGGCCGACTATGAAAGTAAGTCCTCACTCTGACAAAGACCTTGTCCAATCCTTTAATAACTTCGACTGCTGTTTTGGCTGACAAGTTTACTTGCCAATGAATCTGAGCAGCTGCAAGAGACAACGCCCAAACCAAGTTTAGAGCCTTTGCAGAGGAGATCAAGGTTGTCAAGGAGTCACGGGAGATTCTTACCGAGTCCGTGAAAGGGCTCCTTGACGTGATGGATCCTCATTATGTGGGAACTAGCTCCAACACGGTCTCCCAAGTGCAGGCGCGCCTTAACGAAGCACCGAGTATCCTGAAGAGCTACTCGAATGAGCATATAGTTGTCGGTGTGGCCCAGACCCTCGCGATGACCAAGTCGATCTACCCCAGGGCAGATCTTGAGGCCATCGGTGAAGGGTTTGCCGAAGAGACAACACCTGAGGAGGCATTGGAGTTGATAACCCAGGCGAGGCCGACTGCTGAGACGATCACCAGGGACCTGGGAATGTAAGAACAATCCATCATGCAGTCGATGTATATAAAGTCTTTTGTAAGAACATGTGTAAATATATGTGCAATGCTGCCGAGCTCTATGGTTTTACTTTGTTATCATTAGCTCTACTCGACTCTGTGGTCTCACCGAGTTAGTCTATAGGAACTTAATAAAATCGTTCACCGTAGAAAGCTGTACTCGGGCAAACATGACAAAGTCATTGTAGAACTTCATAACTTAAGTAAAACAGGCTCGTATATTATTGATAAAGCACATATAATACATGCAGCTCCCGACTCACTACTCAGTTAGAACAAGCGGTGTAGTGAGTTAGAGAAAAATTGTACACATGGAAAAATATAAAACTCAGGTATAGAAAAGACGTAGCTATTATATATTCCATGAGTTGCTGACGAGGGCACCGTCTTCGGTCTTCAGTCGGTAGGCGCCTGGCCGTGTAACCTCGGCAATAATGAACGGCCCTTCCCATATTGAGGATAGTTTATGCCTGTCTTTTGTGGTTTGTATTTTTCTCTAGACGAGATCCCCAACCAAAAAGACGTGGCCACAGACATTGCGATTGTGGTAATGACGCAGGCCTTGAAGATACCTTGCTGACTGGATTATTACGATGTCCCTCGCTTCTTCCAACTGATCTAGTTCGACCAATCGGGTATTGTTGGATATGTCTTCTGAGTAAGCCTGGACCCGTGGAGAGCCAAACTCTAACTCGGTTAGTAACACAACCTCAGCACCATAGACCAGAAAGAAAGGGGATTGCCTTGTTGCCCTCCTGGCACTTTCTTGAAAGGCTTGACCATGTCAAGCCCCCATACTGCAAAGGGCCAAGAGATTGGGATTGTTTGGAGTTCTTGGGCTGGGAGATTTGTTTGTCTTGCATAGAATTGACAGCCCTCGCATGTGTGAACTATGTATTTAGTATCTGTTACTATTGTTGGTCAAAAAAATCCCTACCTATAAGCATTTCCGACTAACGTCCTAGATGCGGCATGGTTGCCACATATGCCCGAGTGGATCAATTGCAGAATCTGCTTGCCCTCCTCGGGTGTGACGCAGTGCATGAGGACACCGGATGCACTTCTTCGGTACAGGTCTTCACCGATGATAAGAAAACTTTTGCTTCGACGTTTGATTTGTTTGGCTTGAATGCGATCTTCTGGGAGTTCATCGTCGAGGTGGAATTTGAGAACAGGAGTCCGCCAATCTTGACATATGACCAATACTTCTTCTGTTGCCAGGGTAGGTTCAGCACCTGACTTTTCTTGCACTGGTTTCTTCTTGACTGATGGCTCCATTAGTTGCTCGACAAAGATCTCCGTTGGGACCACTTCTCGCTTGGATCCCATGTTAGCCATTTTGTCTGCAGCATCGTTGTATTGTCGTAGGACATGAGTTATCTCCAGCCCGTCGAACTTGTTTTTCCGCTTTCGGACCTCATGACAGTACGCCGCCATGGTATCGTCAAGACATGTCTAGTCTTTCATGACTTGGTTGACCACGAGTTGGGAATCTCCACGCACAACCAGTCGACGGATGCCAAGTGATATAGCAATGCAGAGCCCGTGGACGAGTGCCTCATACTCGATGACATTGTGGGAAGCCGGAAAGTGAATTTGGAGAACGTACTTGAGATTTTCGCCGGTGGGTGACGTCAGTACAACGCCAGCCCCGGCGCCGCCGATCCTTAGAGAACCGTCAAAGTACATTGTCTAGTACTCTAGCTTGTCTGTTGTTGTAGTCGTCTGAACTTCTGTCCACTTGGCCAAAAAGTCGGCTAGAGCTTGTGATTTGATAGCTGTCCGTGGCTGAAAGGTAATGTCGAACGCCATCAACTCGAGCGCCCATTTAGCGATTCGGCCGGTGGCCTCGCGGTTATGTAGGACGTCCCCGAGTGGATACGGTGTGACCACCGTGACTTGATGCAATTGGAAATAGTGCACCAACTTCCGGACAGTGATGAGTAGGCTGTATAACAACTTCTGGACCTACGGATATCTCATCTTGGAGTCGGCTAAGACCTCGCTGACAAAGTAGACTGGCCGTTGAACTTTTTATATATAACCCGGTTCGGATTGCTCGACCACCAGCAAAGTGCTGACTACCTGAGTGGTTGCCGCCAGATATAGCATTAATGGCTCTTGGGGCATAGGTGATGCCAACACTGGTGGTGATGTGAGAAAATTCTTGAAGTCTTCGAAGGCTTGCTGGGCTTCGGGAGTCCATCGAAAATTATCTGCTTTCTTTAATAACTTGAAAAAGGGCATGCCGCGTTCGCCCAGTCAGGAAATAAATCGGTTGAGTGCCACCATGCAGCCTGTCAGCTTCTGGACGTCCTTCTGGTTAGTCGGGGGTGCCATGTTCATGATTGCGTTGATTTTCTCTAGATTGGCCTCGATGTTGTGGTGCAATACGATGAAGCCGAGTAGCTTGCCAGATGGCACACCAAAGGCGCACTTTTCCGGGTTCAACTTCATCTTGAATCTTCGAAGATTTTGGAAGGTTTCCTCTAAGTCGACGATAAGGTCTTCTTTGGACTTTGTCTTGATCACCACGTCATTGACATATGCCTCCACATTGTGACCGATCTTAGTGTGTAGACACCGCTGAATTGCTCGTTGATACGTTGCTCCAGTGTTTTTCAAATCAAACGGCACGGTGATGTAGCAGTATGCGCCAAACGGCGTGATGAAAGACGTCTTTAGGCAGTCCTCCTCCTTTAGGCTGATTTGGTGGTATCCCGAGTAACAGTCGAGAAAACTGAGAAGTTCGCACCCCGCAGTTGAATCCACCACCTGATCTATCCTTGGTAGACCAAATGGATCTTTAAGGCATGCTTTGTTCAAGTCGGTGTAGTCGACGCACATGCGCCATTTATCGTTCTTCTTCCAGACTAGGACTGGGTTTGCCAGCCAATCCGGGTGGTAGACCTCTTTGAAGAACCCGGCTGCGAGAAGCTTGGTTATCTCCTCTCAAATAGCATCCTTGCGGTCCTATGCGAAGCGCCGTAACCATTGCTTGACTGGCTTGGCGTCTGTCTTGACATTTAGGGCATGCTCGATCACCTCCCTTGGTACCCCAGGCATGTCGGAAGGCTTCCAAGCAAAGATGTCCATGTTCACCTGGAGGAAGGTGACGAGCACGTCTTCCTATTTGGGGTCGAGTCCGGTCTCGACTAGAGCAATCTTGGAGGGGTCGAAAGGGTTCAGGGGGATCTTTTTCGTGTCAGAGTGCGCTGAAATTCCTGACTTTGCTATTTTCTTCGCCGGAACTTGGTTATCCTCGACTTCTGTTGTAGTGGCTTGTCGAATGCTATCGCGTCCGACTGCCACTTCTTGAGACTGAGCCAACTCGTAGTTCTCTTTGTTGCAAGTGAAGGCTTGCTTGACGTCGCTGCGAAGGGAGAGAACTCCGGCTAGCCCAGGCATTTTGAACACCATGTAGGTATAGTAGGGTATCGCCATGAATTTGGCGAGCGCCGGTCGTCCGAGTATCGCGTGGTACGCAGTCTCAAAGTCGGCGATCTCGAAGCAGATATTTTCTGTACAGAAGTTATCCCGCGTGACGAAGGTGACCGGCAAGGTTATCTGCCCAAAGGGCGCCATACTCGGCTGCAGATCAAAACAAGGGATCTTCATCTCTGTGGAGGCCATGGGCCTCGGGTACCTCATCACAAGCATATGGGCCACTCGGACAGAGGATGGGCCTAGCCTTATAATTAGAGATATGATAGAACCCGGCAGACTTTGCCTTGTACGATAAGGAATATACAATCCTAGTCGGGTAGATTATATCTCTAAGAGGAGATCCCTTGGCTGTAATCTGGCTGGGACTCCTACCTTGTACCCCTATCCCCCTGTATATAAGGGGAGGCAGGGCGCCCCCTGAGGGCATACAGAGATTCATCAGAATCATACTTCCTCAAAGGAATACACCACAACTAGACGTAGGATATTACCTCACATCGAGGGCCTGAACCAGTATAAACCTTTCATGTTCCTTTGCAGTCCACCAAGTTTCTATCCGACGAGTAGCCCTATATTCATATTGCCGGTGGAAAATATCGACAGTTGGCGCGCCAGGTAGGGGCTTCGGTGAGATCTACATCTACAAGCTCGATGGATCCAGCAACCGGAGTCGATGGTGGCAAGTTCTCCCCCAGAGATACAATCTCATTCGGAAGCCTCGACTTCGTCGCTGACATGTTCAGCAATCTCACCTTGACCGACGCAGACCTGATCCAACCGGCCGAGGAATCGGTCGACTCTGCACCAGTCGGCCTAGAAGACGCTGCAGACACCCTCATCGATTTGCTGCGGCGATCTACCACCTGCCCGGGTCTGGGGACAACTCTCTCCTTCGGCGTCCGACTCGCGCTTGGCCTCGAGCCAGCCTGGGTCGGGCTAGGAGGGGGAGAGATCGTCAATCTCCCATGCAGACTCGGCGACGCTGTGGACATCTACAATCTACATCCCACGCGGCAAACTCGATCCTCTACGGTTCAGTTCGGACATGGCTCAGAGCCGTTCGAGATTGGATCTAGGGAGGTCGAAGTCGTCATCACCTCGATGAACTACTCGGATTCTGATTCCAAGTTAGACAATAGCTCGAACACAAGTTCGGACGATAGCTTAGCAAGCTTCCTCCAGCCCCGCGAAATCTTCATGGCGTCCAAAGGCTCAACTCCTCCACCGGAGGTGCGCCAACTACACGAGCAACAAGAGGAGGAGGCCCGCCGGTTGCGACAACAAGAGGAGGCCGAACGCGACGCTCGTAACAATGAGCTACGCAGGGCTGGGCGAACCGCTCAGCAGCAGATCCTTCAAACTCGAGTCGGCGACCATGACATCTTCGTCACACCTCAACAAAACATCGTGGCCACTGCAACTCTACTAGATACACTCCAGTTTGGGCCTGATCACCAGGCCACCCCAACTATAGCAAGGATAAAAGCCATGCTCACCGCTGCTGCATGTCAACAGTATCAACAGTCAGGCGATACACTCATGCCTCAACTCCCCCACAGGAGATGCGCCGACTACAAGAGCAACAAGAGGAGGAGGCCCGCCAACAACAACAAGAGGAGGCCGAACGCAACGCTCGTAACAACGAGCTACGCAGGGTTGGGCGAACCACTCAGCAATAGATCCTCCAGACTCAAGTCGGCGACCATGACATCTTCGTCACACCTCAACAAAACATCGTGGCAGCTGTAACTCTGCTGGACACGCTCCAGTTTGGGCCTGATCATCCGGCCACCCCGACTATAGCAAGGATAAAAGCCATGATCACCGCTGCTGCATGTCAACAACACCAACAGTCGGGCGACACCCTCATACCGACCAACCGGTCGGCTTCCCCAATGGCAATCTCATCTACCTCAAAGCGACGCCGAGCGGCCGGCTCTAGTCACACACACGGAGTCACATCAAACGTCACTCGGCAACCCCAACAACAACCGGCGGTGCCAAAGCGACCGTCGGGACAATCAGGATCTCCGAGGCCAATTATGGCGTGACCCTCGGCAGGACATTAACGCTTGGCACCGTGAACAAGAGGAAGACAGGCAACACCAATCGGAAGATGAGAACAAGTGCTTCGGCCTCCACCACGAGCGGTTTCGCCGCCGTATTTGGAGTTAGAGCCCTCTTGAAGATGAAGGAGTACCGGCCTTCACCCAGGAGCTACAATAGGTTGACTGGCCGTCGGGTTTCAAGCCTACAGGAATCAAAAAATACGACGGCAAGACCAACCCCGAATCCTGGCTCACAGTCTACACTCTGGCGATCCGAGCAGCCGGAGGAGATCACAAAGCCATGGCTAACTACCTCCCAGTCGCTCTAGCCGACTTGACGAGGACATGGCTAACGGGACTTCCCAAGCAATCAATCGGCTCCTTGGGAGAACTCCGAGAACGCTTCATTGTCAACTTTCAGGGAACATACGAGAGGCCATCTTCCGAGTATGACCTATATCAGTTGCATCAAAGGAAGAACGAGTCTCTTCGTGACTTCATCAAGAGGTTCTCTGAGAAGAAGAATTCAATCCCGAAGATCAAGGATGAGGTCGTCATCGCCGCCTTTCAAAAAGGACTCAAAGCCACGTTGTTCATCGCTAAATTCACTCGAAAGCCTCCCAACTCCGTCAAGGCTCTATTCAACATGGCGAACAAGTACGCCGACTCGGCCGACGCTGTCGCTGAAGCCATCGATGACGAAAAGGTCCCCTAACAGAAGGAGCGGAAGGACACTGATGATGCGACCCCGGCTAAAGCTGGGAACCGCAAACACAAGTTGGATGGCTTCATTGTGGCAGTTGGTCACAACCGCATTCGACCTTCAACAATTGGAGATTATCAGAACAACAAGTGACATGTTCAGGGGCTCAAAAGCCTAAACGCAAGGATGGCATCCCCACTCCCAAATACCGAACAGCTAAGTCGCTCTCTGATAAATATTTTGTCACTTAGCCTCGCCAATGCCGCAGCCACTTACACCTAATAGGTGTACAAGCTGCACTTTTTTCTGTTTTTGCTCTTAAATGATTGCAAAAGTACTCGAGTAGCATAAATTCCGATCCGTGAAACTTTGCGCTATGAAAGACAAACCCAAGTCACCCAAAACACGTGTTAGGGAAAGAGCCATGAGCCAACTTCCAACGCTAGGGGGCTATGACTATTTAGGCAAAGTGCTTAAGCGTAAGGGGTCAACTACTCGGGGAAATTAATATCAAAAAGAGGAAGAACACGTATTTACATATATTGTGAAATATATTTTATTCGGGTGATTGTTTTCATCATCAGATGCTACTCATCCGATATGTTTATAATGCAGGGCCAGTTCCGGATACGCGTTATAGGAACTCAGGGCTGCAAGCCTATCTCCTACGCTCGAGGGCTGGACCAGTCTGCCAAGATACACTCAAAATGCTCCATGAGGGCCACTGATCGAGTACTTGCGCCAGTCAGGACGTTTATTTCCTTGGCTATGCTCCATGTGAGCTAATAAATGACCTCCGGTGCCAGTCGGGGCTCGTTCACCACTCAGCTAGGTAGGGTACGCCCCATGAGGGTCGCCTGCCGAATCCTATGCTAATGCTAGGTTCGGGTACCCTATTTGGTCACCACTCCGCTGGGTGAGGTACGCCCCATGAGGGTCACCAGCCGAATCCTATGCTAATGCAAGGTTCGGGTACCTTATTCGGCTAATAACCGACCTCCAGCGCTAGTCAGAGCTCGAGTACTACTCTGTCAGGTGGGGTACACCCCATGAGGGTCACCAGCTGAATCCTATGCTAATGCAAGGTTTGGGTACCTTACTTGGCCATAACTCTGTTGGATAGGGTACGCCCTATGAGGGTCGCCAGTCGAATCCTATGCTAATGCAAGGTTCGGGTACCTTATCCGGCTTTACCGAAGTCAGAGAAGACCTGTATCGTCAAAGCGCATCTAGAGTTCTCATGCACTACATCACAACTGAGGAGGGCAAGCAGATCCTACGATATACCTACTCGAGCATCTGTGGCAACCATGCTGCATCCAGAACATAAGTCAGAAAGGCTTGCGGACAATGATTCCTCTGGTTGATAGAGGTTACCAATGCTGGAGTACTCATCCTGACATGCGATGGATGCTTCTTTTATAGAGCCTACGCTGGGTGGGTCAGTTTAGGCCAGCTTATTCGGTAGTAGGCTATCAAGATATGAGTTTCTACAGTAGCACGCTCAATTTGGGCCGCTCGTGGGCTGTGTTAAAAACACAGTGCTGGTGCTACCAACAGAGACCGATTGAGTAATCAGATATGCTTCATGAAAGCTGACTACTGAACACATGTGTTCAGATATCTGTGTTATTCACCAAGTATTGAGGATATATCCTTATAAGCATCACAAGCTGGTCTTCATTAAAAATGGGGATGCAGGTATCTCTCAAGTACACCTGACCACATAATGGATTAAATTTCATAAAGTGGTACTCGGCCTACATGCTTGGCCAACATTTGACATGAGCAAATATTTTTCCAGCCGACATGACGCTGAAGAGTCTAACTTCCGAGTGGGACGCCACTCGGGAAAGACTATAAACACCTTTTCCAGCTGACATGAAGCTGAAGAGTCTCATATACGAGTGGCATGCTACTCGGGAAAGACTATAAATTATTTCCGGTTGACATGATACCGAAGAGTCTCATATACCAGTAGTATACTACTCCGGAAAGACTACAAGGTTAAAGATCCTTAACTTTATGTTTAATTATTTTCACAATTAAGCACAAAGTCAGGGGCTACACCTAATAGGTGCGCCTATTCGGTGCACACTATTCATACATCTACATAGAGCCCTTCATAGCCTTGCTGCTAGCTGACATGAAGTAGGACTCAGGAAGAACTAGCACTCGAACAAAGAGTACTTGGGAGCAATGCACTCGAGCAATCTTCACCATGGAGGATGAGCACTTGGCATCAGCTGTGACTCAACTATGAAGGTCTCAGGGGCTACTGTGGAGGCCATGGGCCCCGGGTACCTCATCACAAGCATATGGGCCACTCGGACAGAGGATGTGCCTAGCCTTGTAATTAGAGATATGATATAACCCGGCAGACTTTGCCTTGTACGATAAGGAATATACAGTCCTAGTTGGGTAGATTATATTGCTAAGAGGAGATCCCTTGGCTGTAATCCGGCTAAGACTCCTACCTTGTACCCCTGTCCCCCCGTATATAAGGGGAGGCAGGGCACCCCCTGAGGGCATACAGAGATTCATCAAAATCATACTTCCTCAAAGGAATACACCACAACTGGACGTAGAGTATTACCTCACATTGAGGGCCTAAACCAGTATAAACCTTTCGTGTTCCTTTGTAGTCCACCGAGTTTCGATCTGACGAGTAGCCCTATATTTATATTGCCGGTGTAAAACATCGACAATCTCATCCAGAGTCTTGGCGAAGTGGATATTGAGCGTGCTGCATCCATCAATAAGAACCTTCTTCAACTTGATATTTTTGACGACCGGGTCCAGGATGAGTGGGTAGCGTCCCGGGTGTGAAACCCGATCAGGGTGATCTGCGCGATCAAATGTGATGGGCGTTTCTAACCAACACAAATATTGAGGGGCATCTGTTGTGGAGATCGAGTTAACGTCGCATGCTGATAGCTTCTGCTTTCTCTTGGACTCGTATGCAGACGGCCCTCCAAAGATGTGATTGAGCTCGGCCTGGGGATCTTGAAAGTCGCTGGCCACGCTCGGATCTGGCTTGTCTTTGTCCTTGTCGGTGCCAGATGATAAAGTCTGCTCGGAAACAAACTTCTTGAGCATGAAGTAGTCCTTCGCCGCGTGCTTGCCCTTGGGGTGAAAGGGGCAAGGCCTGTTCATCACCTTCTGGTAATCGTTGTTCCTTGGGGGTCGCGACCGAGTCCGCTCCACGTTGGTCACCACGTTTTCTGACTTCTGCTTGCGGCTACCGGATTTGTTCTATGACGGCTCGCTTTCGGCTTTAGCCTTCTGGTCTTTCTGCAGGGGCTCTTTCTTCTCGTCAAGGGCCTCAGCGACCGTCTCAGCCGAGTCAGCGTATTTATTCGCCAAATCAAAGAGAGCCCGGACAGAGGCTGGTGGCTTCCGAGTGAACGTCGCGATGAACGGGGCGTCCTTGACTCCCTTGCGAAAGGCGGCGATGATGACCTCGTCCTTGATCATTGGGATCGAGTTGCGCTTCTCGGAGAACCTTTTGATGAACTCACGGAGAGACTCGTTCTTCCTCTGGTGCAGCTGATAGAGATTGTGCTCAGAAGACGGCCATTCGTAAGTCCCCTAGAAGTTAGCTATAAAGAGTTCCCGGAGTTCCCCCCAAGAGCCGATTGATCGCCTCGGGAGCCCAGTTAGCCATGTCCTTGCTGAGTCGGCCAGGGCAACCGGGAGGTAGTTAGCCCTGGCTTTGTTGTCACCCCCAGCAGCTTGGATCGCCAAGGTGTATACGGTGAGCCAGGACTTGGGGTTGGTTTTGCCATCGTATTTCTCGATCCCTGTAAGCTTGAAGCTCCATGGCCAGTCGACATCTTGTAGCTCCTGGGTGAAGGCTGGTACGCCTTCATCTTCGTGAGGGCTCCGGCTCCAACTGCGACGGTTAAACCGCCTGTGGTGAAGACCAAAACGCTCGTACTCGTCCTCCAGTCGACGGCGCTCGTCGTCTTCACGTTGGCGGTGTCGAGTGTTGATGTCTTGGTGGAGATCATGTTGCAAACGGACTCGGAGGTCTTGGTTGATCCGGCGATCGTTCTGGGGACACCGTCGATTGTTGTTGTTGGTGTTGCCGAGGGATGTTTGCCGTGACTCCGCGTGCTGCTGACTTGAGCCAGCCGCCCAGCGTCATGCTGATGCAGATGAGACTACCGCTGGAGAACCCGACCGGTTGGTCGGCACAAGTGTGTCGCCCAACTGCTGGTGCTGCTGACATGCAGCAGCTGTAATCATCGCCTTGATCTTCGCTATAGTCGGGGTGGCTTGATGATCAGGCCCAAGCTGGAGCATGTCTAGCAGGGTTGCAGCGGCCACAACGTTCTATTGTGGCGTGACGAAGAAGTCATGGTTGCCGACTCTAGTCTAGAGGATTTGTTGCTGAGCGGTTTGCTCAGCCCTGCGTAGCTCGTCATTGTGAGCCTCGCGTTCGGCTTCCTCCTGTTGCCACAGTCGGTGGGCCTCCTCTTCTTGCTCCTGTTGTACTCGGCGTACCTCCGGCGGAGGGGTTGATGCCATGAAGATTTCTCGGGGCAGAAGTAAACTCACCAAACTGGTGTCCGAAATGGTGTTCGAACCGTTGTCCAACTTGGAGTCAGAATCCGAGTAGTTGATCGAGGTGAGGACGACTCCGACCTCCCTAGATCCAATCTGGAACAGCTCTGGCCCGTGTCCAAACTGAACCGTAGGGGATCGGGTCTGCCACGTGGGATGTAGATCCGCGGTGTTGCTAAGTCTGCAAGGGAGATTGATGATCTCTCCTCCTCCTAGCCCTACTCGGGCCGGCTCAAGGCCAAGTGCGAGTCAGACGCCAAAGAAGAGAGTTGTCCCGAGACCCGGGCAGGTGGTAGATCACCGCAGCAAATCGATGAGGGTGGTTGCAACGTCTTGTATGCCGACTGGCGCGCAGTCGGCTAGTTCCTCGGCCGGTTGGATTGGGTCTGCATCAGCCAAGGTGAGATTGCCGAACATGTCGGCAACGAAGTTGAGGCTTCCGAATGTAATCGTGTCTCTAGGGGAGAATTTGCTGCCGTCGACTCCGGTTGTCGAATCCATCGATCTTGTAGATGTAGATCTCGCCGAAGCCCTACCTGGCACGCCAACTGTCGATGTTTTACATCGGCAATATGATTATAGGGCTACTCGTCGAATCGAAACTCGGTGGACTGCAAAGGAACACGGGGAGTTTATACTAGTTCAGGCCCTCGATGTGAGGTAATACCCTACATTCAGTTGGGGTGTATTCCTTTGAGGAATTATGGTGGTGGTTCTGATGAACTTGTGCCCTCAGGGGGCGCCCTGCCTCCCCTTATATACTGGGGGTAGGGGTACAAGGTAGGAGTCCCAGCCGGATTACAGCCAAGGGATCTCCTTAGAGATATAACGTACCCGACTAGAACTGTATATTCCTTATTATACAAGGCAAAGTTTGCTGGGCTCTATCTTATCTCTAATTACAAGGCTAGACCCATCCTCCATCCGAATGGCCCATATGCTTGTCATGAGGTACCCAGGGCCCATGGCCTCCACAGCAGCCCCTGAGACCTTCATAGTTGAGTCACAGCTGATGCCGAGTGCTCATCCTCCATGATGAAGATTGCCCGAGTGCATTGCTCCTGAGTACTCTTTGTCCGAGTGCTTCTTCTTTCCGAGTCCTGCTTCATGTCAGCTGGCAGCGAGGCTATGAAGGGCTCCATGTAGAAGTATGAATAGTGTGCGCCGAGTAGGCACACCTATTAGGTGTAGCCCCCGACTTTGTGCTTAATTGTGAAAACAATTAAACATAAAGTCAAAGATCTTTAACCTTGTAGTCTTTCCCAAGTAGTATACTACTGGTATATGAGACTCTTCAGCATCATATCAGTCAGAAATAATTTATAGTCTTTCGCGAGTAGTATGTCACTCGAAAATTAGACTCTTCAGTGTCATGTCGGCCATGGCTTTGTAATCCCCTCCAGCTGCTCGGATTGCCAGAGTGTAGACCGTGAGCAAGGACTCAGGATTGCTCTTCCCATCGTATTTCTCGATTCCAGTCAGTTTAAAACCTGACTTCTAGTCGACTTGTTGCAGCTCCTGGGTGAAGGCCGATACTCCTTCATCTACATGAGGACTCCGACTTCGACTGTGATGGTGAAACCGCTCGTGCTGGAGGCCGAAGCGCTCGTTCTCGCCTTCTAGTCGGCGCTGCTCATCTTCCTCTCGTTCGCGGTGCCGTGCATTGATGTCACGCCGAAGGTCATGCCGTAGTCGGCCTCAGAGATCCTGGTTGTCCCGATGGTCATTTTGACGCCACCGGTCGTTGTTGGGGATGAGACTGCCATTGGAGAAGCCGACCGGTTGGTCAGTATGAGGGTATCGCCCAACTGTTGGTGCTACTGACATGCAGCAGTGGTGATCATGGCTTTTATCCGGGCTATAGTCTAGGTGGCCTGGTGATTAGGCCCAAACTGGAGCATGTCCAGTAGAGTTGCAGCGGCTATAATGTTTTGCTGAGGTGTAACGAAGACGTCGTGGTTGCCGACTCGGGTTTGGAGGATTTGTTGCTGACCAATCCGCCCAGCCCTGCGACATCGTCATTGCGAGCATGCAGGTGTCTTGCTTGTTGCTCCAGTTGTTCTCGTAGTCGGCGGGCCTCCTCCTCTTGCTGCTCGCGTGCCTCCTGAGTGGGAGTAGAGTCTTTGGACGCCATGAAGACTTCGCGTGGTGGAGAGAAGCTTGCCGAACTACTGTCCGACTTAGAGTCGAAATCAGAATAGTTGATGGGGGTGATTACAACTTTGACCTCCTTAGATCAAATCTCGAATGGCTTTGGGTCGTATCCGAGCTGAACCCTAGGGTATCAGGTTTGCCACGTCAGACACTGATTGCAACTAACCACGGCATTGCCGAGTCCGAATGGAAGATTGACGATCTCCTTCTTCCTTAGCCCGATCTCAGCCGGCTCAAGGCCGAGTCAAAGTCGAAAACCGACAAAAAGAGTTGTCCCGAGACCCGGGAATGTTGAAGATTGCCGCAGCAAGTTGACAAGGGTTGCCGCAGCATTACGTGGGCCGACCGGCGCGGAGTCGGCCTAGTCCTTGGCCGATCGGATTGGGTCCGAATCGGACAGGGTGAGGTTGCCGAATTTGTCGATGATGAAGTCGAGGCTCCCGAAGGTGATTGTTTCCCTGGAGGAGAAGTTGATGCCGTGGACTTTGGTGATCGGATCCATCAAGCTTGTCGAAGATGATCTCGCTGACGCCCCGACCTGGCGCGCCAACTGTCGATGTTTTATACCGGCAATAATAATATGGGGCTACTCATGAGACCTAAACTTGATGGACTACAAAGGAACACGAACAATTTATACTGGTTCTGGCCCTCGAGATGAGGTAATACCCTACATCCAGTTGTGGTGTATTGCCTTTGAGGTTTCTTTGGTGAGATTCTTTTTCTGCCCTCAAGGGGCGCCCTGCCTCCCCTTATATACCAGGGGACAAGGTTACAGAATAGGAATCCCAGTCAGATTCCGACCAAGGAATTTCCTTCTAGGAGTACAACGTGCCCGACTAGGACTATATCCTTTTCTTGTCGTACAAGGTTATATATGCCAAATTGTATTGTATCCCTAATTACAAGGCTAGGCCCATCCTCTGTCCGAGTGGCCCAAATGCTTCTCATGAGGCCCGAGGCCCATGGCCTCCACAACAGTGAATCTCGATTAGTCGTCCATAACCGTGGGCATGACTATTTAAATAGTTTTACTCTGGCCAGATGTGTACAACTTTACCCACAAGACATAGCCCCACGCACGTTCCCTTGTGCCGTTGTGCCACCACGGCGCCTCGCTAAGAGGCTATGACAGGACCTTTCATGTAACTCCTTCCTAACCATCCACACCATGCTGAGCTTGCACCTCCCACTCAGGGTGCACCATGTCGGGCAGGCTACCCCCTTGTGCCACGGTGGATCCAGAAGCTGATCAACAACGTAACTCGGCCGGACCGGACTCCATGACGCCCACCCTCTTCTTTAGTGCCTAGAAGAGGGAACACTACAAGCCTAGCCGTTGCTCCGCTGGCATGTGGTAAGTATGCGAGTTCCTTTCAAGGGTTTTGTACGAACTGGTCCTTAATTGCCAGGGGTGTGACCAGCAAAACCATGCACCCACAGCCCGCTATTTTGTCAAATTTTAGTTTAGGAATTAACCATTACCAATCATGCCCATCATCTCGACATAAGGTCGAAGTATAATAATAATGAAGAGTTATCCCATTTGTGTGCTAGTTGGACTAGGCATGGTTAAGCATTTCCTAACCCAAAATCTAGTCAACTTAATATCCAAGTTATCAAGGAATCGGATATTCAAGCTAGGGCTACTTTATTATATAGGACATCCTATTCCACATGAAATAATAAAATCATGCAAGCTTATTTTAGCAAAACAAATCATTTGTGCAAAAATAGGTACAACTTTGTCAAGATATGTAGTATGACTTGCCTTGCTCTGCTCGTGCAACTACGGCTACAACCTCGAAATAGACTGGGGCGTTGGAACCATCATTTTCTAGCAACAAACATAGCAAAAACAATTAAACTGTACATCAGACCATAGAAACAACACCTAATACCAGTTTTAATAGATTCTTGGCATTTTTTGATTTAATGCAATTTAAATGAAATTAAACGGAGTTCATATGAATTAGTTATGAATACTAGAAGTTTCAATGTATTTTTTACTATAAACCATAACAACCTTAATGAATTATTGCGCATTACTTAGGATTTATGGCGTCAGTGGGGGGAGCGGGGACACGGCGCTGACAGGCAAGCCCCACCCATCGGTGACTCAATGGGGACGGTGCACGGTGGACCAAGTCCACACGTGGCCCAGCGTGGTGTACCATTTGGTTGCCGACGAGACAACTGCGTCAGACGGATGTGCCAACGCGGCACCAACATGGCGTTCACGCGGTCGTGACGCGGGCGACCGCGGGGATGCCACATGGGCGGTCTAGATCTGCCCTGAGACAGATCGGACGGCCATGGGCAAAGGGGTGTGGCAACCATCCGGCGTGGCGGTGGGTGCGGCGAGTGGCAAAGGAGATAGGGACGATAAATGAGTGCTCACCAAGTGCTCAGGGCGAAGGATTTGTGGGGAAGCAGCAGCGATGGAGAGGAGACGGCGGCAAAGTAGCTCGGGACTGCGATGGGCACGGAGCTCTGGTAGTGGTAATCGGTGACGGAGGGGTGGACATTGTGCTTCGGGGGTTAGACGAAGGAAAGGCCGAATGGAGCGGAGGGAAAGAGCGGCCGAAGGCCGGCGGTGAAGCTCACCGAGGCAGGTGGCAATGAGAAGGGGGTTCCGGCTGTGATCAGGCTCGAGGAAGTGGTGGCCGAGGTACCCCTCGACCAGGTGAAGGCGACGGTGTGGTCGCGCATGGCTGGTGTGGCCAGAACTGATGACGGTGAGTGGCTGGAGGCGGCAACCGGCGGCGACGCTATGGGATCTTAGCGTGGAGAGAGATTTCGAGTGCGGCAAGCTAAGATGTTTAGGGGAAAAGTGTGAGGCGAGCACGGGGGTCCGATTTATAGCCTCGGGAGGCAGGCTTGGGCGTGGGTGAGGCAATAACAGCCGGCGGATTGGGGATAGGCATGTGGCGGCATCGGGGAGCAGCGGCGTTCCGTTTCCGCAAGGGAGTGGAGGAGGAGGACACAGAGGAGTGGGCGACGATCGGTCCACGCTTGGATTCAATCTGTGGAGGCCATGGGCCCTAGGTACCTCATGAGAAGCTTTCTAGCCACTCGGATAGAGGATAAGCCCAATCCTGTAATTAGGGATACAACAGGACTCGGTGAATATTACCTTGTACGATAAGGAAAGGGATATAGTCCTAGTCGGGTACGTTGTATTCCTAGAAAGAGATCCCTTGGACAAGTCCGACTGTGATTCCTACCTTGTAACCTTGCCTCCTCGGTATATAAGGAGAGGCGAGGTGCCCCCTGGGGCAGAGAACGGAATCTCACCAGAGAAACCTCAAAGGCAATACACAACAGCTGGAAGTAGGATATTACCTCACATCGAGGGCCTGAACCAAGATAAATTGTTTCATGTTCCTTTGCACTCTAAGCTTCAAAGGCCTAGTGCGACGGTTCAAGAAACACCTCGCCACCCAGGGACCAGTCAGCCTTGAGCTCTTCAGCTGATCTATTTTCTTCATCAATTGGTATACTTTGCCCATCTCTTCATAGCTTGGCACTGAAGACCAGCTAGGCAGAACCACTAGTGGAGAGCCAGTGAAAGGGGGCAGAGAAGGTTCGAGATTGGAACAGTATAACCATTCTTTATGCTAGCCCTTAAGGGAGGTTTTCAAAGGAACATGCAGATAGATCTTTTTCATTTCGTTCCTGAGTTGGAGACCGGCTCCCCCAATCACTTGAACTTTATTTTTGGATGGCTGGGGCTTGATATGGAAAAGATATCGAAAAAAATTAAAATGGGGCTTAACCCCCAGAAAAGCTTCACACAAAGTGGTGAAGATAGAGATTTGTAGGATAGAGTTGGGATTCAGATTCATCAACTCTATTTGATAAAAAGAAAGAAGTTGGCGAAGAAAATCCGAAGAGGGAAGGGCAAGACCACGATCGAAGAAAGAGGTGAAGACAACAGTCTCACTAGATTGGGGCGCTGGCATCGATTTCCCTTCGGCGGGGCGCCAATGGATGAAATCATGACGCTGCAATCTCAGTTGTTTCTTCAAGTACTTTAGTTTCAATGAACCGCAGTCCGCAATCGGCCAAGCCCCGGCGGACATCTCTAGGATCTCAAACGGGGCTCTCGGCATTGCTGGGAGTGAGGAGATTTGGGGGAAATGCTTGTGGAGGTTTGGAATGGATTTGGCGGAGCGGAATCGCGTGGGTCTCAAGCAGAGGCACGAGCTATTGCGAACCCTAGCAAGCAGGAGCGCAAAAAGTTGGGTGCGTAGGCTGGAAGACAAAATGATTGGTGGATTGGAGAAGATGAGGGAATCTTTTCTCTCTCTCCTCGTTTTTATAGAGCCTGTGCTGATAAGTGGGCTTGGACCGACTAATTCAGTACTGGGTCACAAGATATGAGTTTCTAAATAGCATGCTCTATTGGGCCGCTCGCTGGCTGTGTTAAAATCACAGTGCAGATGCTATTTACAGAAACTGATTAAATAATCAGATATGCTTCATGGAAGCCTAATTGCTGGACACATGTGTTCATGAAAGTCTGACTAGGATTTCTACTCTATAACTCTATCCCCCAGTATATAAGGGGAGGCAGGGCGCCCCCTGAGGGCATATCGAAATCTTACCAGAGAAACCTCAAAGGCAATACACCACAACTGGACATAGGGTATTACCTCATCTCGAGGGCCTGAACCAGTATAAATTGGTCGTGTTTCTTTGCAGTCCATTAAGTTTAGGTCTAATGAGTAGCCGCAAATATTTATTGCCGATACAAAACATCGACACTTACTTCTGATTGTCCCAGCCTGAGCCCAGTTTTCATCCTTGAGCTTATCCACCAACCCCTCAGCCACTCCTCCATCTCCTTGTTGGATCTCTCTAGGTTTTCCTTAGCAGTTTGGAGCTGTTGGAGTTGAGTAAGCTGAGGGGCGAGTTCAGTCAGGACTTTGCCTATCTTCTCCGACCGATCGATCACTTTCGGCTCAAGAAGTATTCAAGTCAAGCAAAACAAACAATAAGGATGCAAAACTCTGAGGAATTGCCAATCAGCAAACATAGCAAGATTGACCGTGTACCTGGATCCCCCTCAATGAAACGGTGGCGGCATACATCCGGTTCACCCTTTCTCTCTAGGCCGCTTGCTTGTCATGCTCGAAGCTTTCAGCTTCTCCCTCTAGAGTAACCCAGTAAAATGTCCGAGGGAAGACTGACAGGGGAGCGTCAAGCCTGGGGAGATTGCCTTCATCAGAAGAAGACGACAGTGGAGGTGACGGAGTTCTGGGCCTTGGCTTAACGGTGGCACGGCTTCCTGGACGAGCTCGGGGACTAGGGCCTCGACTGCGACGTCCTAGCTGGCTGGCACTTGTGGCTCGGCTGGTGGGATTACCTCAGCTTCAGGGGCTGGGGCGATCTCTGGCTCGGCCTGCGACGTGGCTGGTTCAGACTCCGCTAGGGCAGGATCTGCCATGGGGGTTGGTGGCGCTGCCCCTTTGGGGTCAGCGTCACTTGGCTTCCTGCAGAAAATATACAACCTTCAAGATATTGCAAGAATGTTCAAGTCTCTTTGAAGATTGAATATTTTCATACCTCTTGGAAGTATTAAATTTCTACCCCAGTGCGCTAGGGGAGGAGGAAGTCGGTGAGGGGCTGGATAGCTTGCTCGGCGGCAGAGAACTGCCGACTATTGGGCTTATCGGCACGACAGTCGGTAAAGGTGAGCTTGGCCTAGTTGGTGCTATGCCAGATGCGGTGGACTGGGGGGTGGCGGTACTCGACGGTGTTGTCCTAGGGCTGGAAGGCCTGGGGGCGGTGCTACTGGTGTCCTTGATCCTCAGGTTCCCAGGTGCCTTACTCGGCACATTCTTCTTTTTGCCCTGGTCAGTTGCTGGTCTTTTCCCAGCTCTTTTGGGACTGGGTTGGGCGGCTAAAGGGCTGACTGGGCGTTTCCTGGATCCCACGGCCAACTGGTCTTGGGAATCAGAATCAAACTCTTCACAGTCCTATAGATATTTGGATATTATCTATTACACACTGCAAAGCTGGACAACATTCGTGGCATTCATCACAGATAGATATCAAATTAAGAGCAACATAGCATGTTACCTTTGGCCAGGGCCTACCCTTGCAGTAGGGTTTAGGGGTTCGTTCCTCGTCTTCGATCTCCACAACTCCATTGACAAAGAAGCCCAACAAAGTGTCAATGACCTTGTTCTTGTCAACGAAATCAGGATATTCCCGGCTCGGATCATTCTTGTCTTGATAGTCGAATCTGAAGTGCCTTCTAGCCTTCAGTGGTCGGGTTCGGTAGCTCAGAAAACATCTTGCCACCCAAGGACCAGTCAACCCTTTCCCCTTCAGCAGATCGATCTTCTCCAGCAGCTGATAGACCTGCCCCATCTCCTCGTGTGATGGCACGGAGGACCAAAGACGGTTGGAGGATTGCCTGTGAAAGGGGGGAGAGAGGGTTCTAGATTCAAGCAATAGAATCACTCTCGGTGCCACCCCTTGAGAGAAGATTTTAGGGGGACATTGAGGTAGGCCCTCTTCATCTCATTCCTGAGCTGAAGTCCTGCCCCCCGATGGCTTCGATTTTGGATTTGGATGGCTGGGGCTTAATGTGGAAGAGGTATCTGAAGAGATTGAAATGGGGCTTAATCCCTAGAAAAGCTTCATAGAGAGTGGCAAAGATAGAAATTTGAAGAATGGAGTTAGGGTTTAGATTCACCAGTTCAATTTGGTAGAAGGCAAGGAGGCGGCGGAGAAGCATCATCTTCTTCTCCAAAATTCGCAGCTTCACCGTGCTACAGTCCGACGCCGACCAAACTCCAGACGACATGTCGGGGATCTCGAAGGGGGCCCTCGGCATTACTGGAGATGAGGAACCGAGCACAGAAGCTCTAGGGCACTAGGAATCGACGCTGGGAAATGGAGCTCGGCGGGTTTCAAGCCGGGAGCGCGAGCAGCAGTGAACCTTAGCGAGGTGAAGAGCGTGAAATTTGGGCGCGATTTTGAGAATTGAAGCGATTTGGCAGATTGAGGGAGAAAGAGGAATCTTTCCTCTCTCCTGCCACTTTATAACGCATGTGTCGAGTTGGTGGGTTTGGACCGACTAGCTTGGTAATGGGCCATAAGATATGAGTTTCTAAATAGCATGTCCTACTGGGCCGATCGCTGACTGTGTTAAAATCACAGTACATATGCTATTTTATAGAAACCGATCAAAATAATCAGATAAGCTTCATGTTAAGCCTAATTGCTGGTCACATGTTTTAGATATCTGAATTATTTGACAGATATTGAGGATACATCCTTATAAGGATCAATAGTTGGTCTCCGTTAAAATTGGGAATATAGGTATCTCTCAAGAACACCTCACCACATATTGGGTAAAAGTCCATGAAGTGTTACTCAGCTTACATGCTTAGCCAAAATTGTCTTGAGTAAAAGTATTTCCAAATGATATGATGCTGAAGAGTCCAATTTTCTAAGAAATATACTACTCGGAAAAGACTTGAAGGTTAAAGATCTTTGACTTTATGTTTAATTATTTCACAATTAAGCACAAAGTCGGGGGCTACACCTAACAAGTGCGCCTATTCGGTGCACACTATTCATATTTTTTATAAAGCCTTTCATAGCCTCGTCGCCAGCTAATATGAAGCAGGACTTAGAGAAGAGGTATTTGGACAATGGGTACTCGGGAGCAAGGCACTTGGAAAATCTTCACCAAGGAGGATGAGCACTTGGCACCAGCTGTGACTCAACTATGAAGATCTCAGGGGCTACTGTGGAGGCCATGGGCCCCGAATATCTCATGAGAAGCTTTCTGGTCACTCGGATAGAGGATATATTTAATCCTGTAATTAGGGATACAACAGGACTCGGTGAATATTACCTTGTACGATAAGAAAAGGGATATAGTCCTAGTCGAGTATGTTGTATTCCTAGAAGAAGATCCCTTGGTCAAGGCCGACTGGGATTCCTACCTTGTAACCTTGCCTCCTCGATATATAAGAAGAGGCGAGATGCCCCCTGTGGACACCCCGGAAATGCATTATGGAGAGTAATTGCTATGACAACGCGAAATATCTAGATGGATGGGATCTCGAATCAAAACCAAATAAGCGCAGTAACTATCCATCCTCATCGCAGCCTTGCCATAATATTCACCAATTCATAATACAAATCCAAAGCGCCAAATTCAGAAATTAGGAGATATTTGGAGAGTTGATTCACCAGTCCGAAACAGCGAAGTGTGCTCATCAAACCACATGAAGGTGGCGACCAAACACGATACACACTTCTGGGGACATGGTCTACGGTTGAATCAATATCCATGCATCTCATCATTTCAAAATTCTTACTAATGTGTGACTAGCCCAGGAAATCTCTAGTCCTACACGTTCATCTTAGCAATTGATAAACATTACAAGTACTCTAGAATATGGATAAAAGAGCAGCAGGGTTATATATATTACATAGAGGGTTCACACACCCTAACTCATCACAGAGTAGCACAAAAGATAGCAGCGGAAATGTAAACATAAAGGATAAAACCAGTGATGCCATACCAAACCCCACAAGGCAACCGACTAGGGTAGAGCTTAACTCCAACTACACATTATCCTCGCCACCCTCGGCGGGATACTAGTAGATCACACCAACATCGTTGTTCTCCTCACCTGAAAAATAAGCAACGTGAGTACGAAAGGTACTCAGCTAGACTTACACAATATTAATAGTACAAAGGAGTAATGCTGGTCTCTACATCAAGGGATATGGCTATATTGATCTGGTTTTGCATAATGCTAAGTTTATTAAGCAAAATAATATCTTGAAACTATAAGCATTTGCAAAAGAATAGCAATCTGAAATTTTATGACAGCAAGTAATATGTTCTAAAAAAGAGATGAAAATGAGTACAATCCCATGCTCTAACATCAACAATGGGCCATCATTGCCCAAATAAATATGCTACACAAGCATACCATCTTTCATGACTAAAACCAAGTCATATTTAACACCAAAGCCTCTTATATAAACCCATCCATCCATGACTATCCTAATTCATGATATAACCACATATCCCAAGTTGGATGCTAACATAGACTGACTAACACATCAAGCAGTCGTCCTGTAATCGTGGACACGGCTATTTGAATAGTTCATACTCTGATCAGAGATGTATATCTTTACCCACACGATGTGATAGAAGCCATACGGCTACACTCTAGTTTGATCCATACCCGTCGGTACCCACACTCTACACATTGAGTGCGGACTAGAGGTCACAACAAAACCTTTCCCACGCTTAGCTCCAACCACCTAAACCACGTCTGGGCCCCCGACGACTTAGCCACACATACACGGTGACTAAGGCGGGCTCACCGTCGCGGGAGGCACCTCCGGCCAAAACCAGGCACGCACGAGGCCCTCCAAAGGAAAGACCATCCTCACGACTGACGGACGGGCGTAGATGGCCACAGCCTCCCGTGCTACTAAGTTAAGCCATCCCATTTCCGGCGTGTGGAAGTACGTAGGGTGCTTGAATAGACGTCAACATGTTCGGTCCTTAACAACCCAGACGGAGCTACATGCATCGGCGAAACACCATCCCGTCATCGTCCTATCATCCGTCCAAGTCAAACATATTCTCAATTATAAATCAAAAGTTATTCTTTTCAGATTTTAACCCATCCATTCGTATTAAACTAGTTTTGAACCAATAGCTCCATCTATCAGATTTTTCTAAGCCTAGAATTAAGCATGGCTAATCATTCAATAAAATAAAAGTATCCCAAAGTCCTTAACCAGGGGTGACAAAGTAAAAACAGGGAATCAACAACCAAGGAATGGAAATGCATATAAATGGGGCAATATTGACTCTACCCATTTTTCCATTTTAAAAAGGGCTGAACATGCATATAGATATTGTTTTCGCAAACAAATCAATCTATTGAAAACATAGGTTCAATATGCTTAGATGCTTGTCTTGCTGCTGTGATGGTTCACGCTCAACCTCAGGTTCTTGCTCCACGTACTCCGAATTGTCTGAATCTACCGATAAAAAGCAAATATGCAAATAAGAACCAATTAAATATGTCTATGCAAAATAATCAATTAATTATGAGATAAATACAGTAGGTATTTAACATTTTAAAGTGAATTTTAGTGAAAGAATCATTTCAAAATCTTTTACGGTTTATGAGTTACAAAAATAACAAGATAGGAAGGCTGAAAATGGCAGTTTTGAATTTATTTTGTAACCGTAAGTTATTATATTTGACTGACATTTTCTATTAAGATTTCAAGAAAGCATGTATTTTTATACAAAAGAGCATAGCCTACTGGTTCCAACAAAACATGGTTCACTAAAATTTGATTTAAAAAGATTTAGATATGAATTTCTCAAATTTGTCAAAAAGAAGGGTTAGAAATTACTTAGGCCTATTTTGGGAGGTAGTTTTGTCAAAAACAATTTATCCACAGCAAAGGTTACAATTTTCTGAGTTAAAAAAAAGTGGTTTCATATTTTTAGCATTTAGGATGAATCTTCTAAAAATTTATAAACTTCTAGGTTATAAAGAGGTATATAATAGATATTTCCATCTTTAGAGAAAAATCCTACACAGAAGTCCTCACTTTTAATTTTACAACATTAAAGAGAACATTTTTATGAATCCATAGAAATTTTGTTCACCTCAAAAGGAGTTATAAAGGATTTCCTAGAAATATTCCAAGTTCCTAGGCACAAAATAAGTTACTTTTGCTTCATATTATTTTATAGATATTTTCTATATAGAAGTGGTCCTATTTTATTTCACAGTATTAAAGTTTACAAATTTATAGAACTAACAAAATTGGTTTCACTCAAAAAGGAGTTAAAATGAAATAGTTATGGATTTTCAAAGTTTGACCATTTTTCTGTTGTAAATTAAATCCCTTAATCATTTTTCTAATTCTTTCTTCTTTTCTCTTTTCCCCTAGCCCAGGCCCACCTGTCGGCGGCACAGAACATGGGAGGCGCGGGATGGCTAGGCCACCGGTTCTGTTCCCCGGTGCCGGCGGCGAACAGCGGCTCAGTTGAAGTCGCGGCCAAAAAGGAAAATGTAGCCGAGGTCCCGACGAACCTAACAGTACTCGCGAATTCGCCAGTGATGGACCGTAGCTCGCCGGCGGCGAGCTCGAGCGGCGGCTACGTTCGGGTTGCACGTGGATGTGTTAAAGCAGCCACAAACCGAACTAGGAAATGCATGGAACGGGTGTTAGGGGTCATCAGGAGACTCACAGTGCCCCTGGATAGGTCGGGCGAGCTCGCCCGAGGTCCGACCATGCAAGAGGTCAGTGAGGTCACGAGGAGGCTGCTCATGCGAGGAATCAGAAGATGGCTCATCGGTGCAGTGGGAACAGGCGCGGCGGATCTCGGCCGGAGCCAAAGAAGACAGTGGCCGATCTTGGGGCTCAAGGCTCGGTTTCCCGCGATTTTTGGGGCGCTCTACTCCTGATGCCAAGGCGGAAATGCTGGCACAGCTGCTCCGCTAGGGACGAGCTCGAACGGCAGGAACGCCGGCACGACTGTGCGGCTGCGCGTGGCGGTGCTCCAGGGCGCGCTCCCGAGTACCGATGGTGAGGCGGCGTTCCCGGCGATTGACTGCGAGATAGGGGACCAGATTAGGGCAGGAGCTATGGCATGCGGAGGTGAGTAGGGAACGCGACAGAGACAGCAAGATCGCCGGAGGACCGAGCGGCGACGGCGGCTTCTTCTCCATGGCCGACAGCAAAGAAGAGGAGAAAAAGGGAGCCAGAGGAGCTCTCCCTCGGTTTCTCAGCTCTTGGGTGAAGTTGTGAGGTTAGGCTAGCTAGTTGGAAGAGTTAGAGGGGGAGGGAAAGAGTTTTTCACCTGCCACGACATCAAACACGTGTCGTAAACCTTCTGTGTCGACCCAGGGCATGTCCCTTCACTTGGGTTGGCTGGACAGCGGGCTGGGCAAGCTAGGGTCACTGCCAGGTGGGTCCAGGGCGTGGTGGTCAAGGGATAGCAGAGAGGGTTGGGTAGAAAAATTGGTGAACACTGATTTTGAGGGGTTTTTTGGATTTTTCTCTTCCTCTCACTTTAAAAATCAAATTGAGTAAGTAAAACTGGTGTTAAAAATATGGTGATTTTTGTGTAGCTAGCTCAGACTACCTAGGTTCCATTTTCGAAAGTTTCACACAAAAATTCAAAATGGTTTGCTCACAGAAATTCAAAGAAAAGGACCCAGGCTGAAAATTGTTTGAATTTTTAAGGGGTCTAAAATATTGAAATAAATTCTGGAAAAATTATATTAATTCATGATAAATAATCTAGTATTTGCATAAATTATCTCCCATATACACTTCTGTTCAATTTGATGCACTTTTAGTAGTGTTTTGTTTTTGCCGATTTAGGGTTTAATTAATGAGGGTTTAAATATTGCAAACTTTAACTTGCATGAAGTGACAATGCAAAAATTTAAATTGCATTCTAATGACAGTAGGGCATAACACTAATTACCTGAAATTAAATCTAGGGCTGTGACACCCTTTAAGATAGAGAACAGAATCTCACCAAAGAAACCTCAAAGGTAATACACAACAGCTGGAAGTAAGGTATTACCTCACATCGAAGGTCTGAACCAGGATAAATTGTTTCGTGTTCCTTTGCAGTCTATCAAGTTTAGGTTTTACAGATAGCCCCATATAATTATTGCCAATATAAAACATCAACACAATCGGGCGACGCGGGAGTGAGACGGCAGGATTGGACGACGTAGGGGAGTTGTCCCTTCCGGTGGTTTCGGCCAGAGGAAGGGGTCGATGTTGACATGTGGGCCCTGGTCCTGCATGTTAGTGGCAGAGGGAGGCAGGGCGAGCGCAGGCCAAACAGGAGGCGGGGAGGCGAAATAAGGAGATGGGCCGGCCTGTGGGCGGCCACACGCAGGAGGGAAGTGGGCTGAAATCGGCCCACCGGAGGGAAAAGGCTTTCTAGGATTTTTCGATTGAAATTAATTTTAGTAATCAATTTGACTTATTAAAAATAGTTTGTTGCTCTAATAATTTCAGTAAAAATTATGTTAGCACTTTGGGGTACGGAGAATACTAGAATAATATTCCCAACCATGACGGATTATTATTTATGATTTTTATTTACTTATTTTCCTCTAAGATTAATTTAACAATTTCTATTATTGATTTATTAAGTGATTTGAGGCTCTAAAAGGAAAAACTTAGGGTATAACAGCCGATCGGTAAGTAATTACCCATCACCTTCTGACTGCGTCCGGCTAACTCGACCATGGTTTGGTATATGTATTTGTAGGAATTCTTCGAGAACAAACTTTTCTATCGAGCCAGGTCAGAATTTTTCAGGCCATCTCACCACGTCCCATAGTGCTTATGAGAAGGCATCGGATCCAATGTCTGGTCGGTATAACAGTACGGCAGGCTCCAAAGTGCACCTCCTGTCGGGAGTACGAAATCGCTCTCGTCGACGTTCGTGCCGATCGTAACCCAATGGTCGGTCGTGTAGAGGGCTATAGTGATCACGGATTATGAGGTTCCTCATCCTGTGACGAAGGTAACTGGCTTTGTAATCGTCGCTTGGGGCTCGCTGTTGCCGGGGTTGTGCAAGGGACTTCCTGCGTGGTGGTTGCTTTGGCTCCTCAGGCAATCGCTGGCGATCTCGGTTAGGCCGAATAGCTAAGATCTCCGTCTGGTCAGGGATCTAGACTAGGCCTATTTGGTTACGCATGTTACAGATCCAAGAGCAAGCTTGAGGATTGGTACTAATGTTGATCGGTCGTTGATCCCGAAGAGCTTGAACAATTTGCATATGTTTTGCGGGTCGAAGACAATAACCATACATCCTGTTGAAATTGATATGGAAATAATATGGTTGTAATAATGTATGTGGACCTATTCTATACCTAGTCAACTAACCTAATGGGGATTCTGGCGAGATGGCTTGTGGCAAGGAGATCACTGAATTGGTCTTCTAGATCTCCTTGGCTTGATGAATCGATGGCTCGTGGGTTGATTAGGTTGCCCTGACCCCCTTCTAGGGCTATATATTTATACCTCCATATCTCTCATATTTGATAGACATTTGCATAGGTCAGTACCTCTATATGTCTTTGAGGTATTTTATACTTTATACAGCCACGCCTAGCATAGCGGTAAGAATTTATGGCTCACAGCCAAGTAACCAAGAGTGAACCAACCTTACATCTTTTGATATATTTTTTCTACCAACCTTCCACTTTAAAATTACTTTCTTAATTTTCTTTTAATATCATCTATTTTGTTTGTAAACTTGTTTTATTTTTATAACGGGAGTTTACAAATTTGAGTACTTAAGTTGAATAATAGTTACCCCTTCGTTTTAAAATATAGCTACTCTTTCCATCTAAAAATACAAAAACCTAGTACTGAATCTGACACATCCTGGTATTACGAATCTAGACAGTATAGTATCAGGATATGTCATATCCAGTACTAGTTTTTTATTTTGAGATGGATGGAGTACCTTTCTGGTTTAAATTTTAATTATAATATAGACATTCATACTTTTTAATGTAAAATTAAATGAATTACCAAAAAATGCAGTTTTTTAAAAGAAAATTCATAGAGTAATCTTACTGTTCTAAAATATAGAGCGACCTACCTTCTACATGGTCCACAATGTAATACTTTGACTAATTTCTTTCTTATATTATCAATAATTATGGAATTAACATCATTTAAAAGTGCTTTTAAATGCCAATACAACATTAGATGTATGGCACACCATAGTTTAATTATTAATTAATGTTATAAATGTTAATCTTTTCTTAAAACATGGACGCATCCTAGGGTGGAGCGAGTAATAGTCAAGTGGAGTATTAGTCCCCAAAAAATCAATAAAAAGATTCGAGGTCCGACGGGTGAGTGCTAAAAGGCCTTACCACCTTGTTAGGTGTTGAGCTTCCATGACATCCCAAATACTGCAAATTAGTTTTTTTATTCGCCTATTTATAAAATAATATTTTCTTCATTTTAAAATATAAATATTTTTGGTATCATAATATAAGTATTTATTCATTGGTTTCTATGACTTGTATCATTTCAATAATTCTAAAACCAATTAGATGCTTGAAAAGAGAATCTATATAATTTGAAATTAAAAAATGGATAACTGAAATAATAAAAAAATCTTTTGATCTAATTTTAGTATTTGTTACATAAATTAACCTTAATATTTACTATACAATCAAAAATCTTATATTTTGGAAGCGAGTATTAAAAATGAAGCGCAGGCTGCTCGCATATCACCTTCCCCGGTCATTTCTACGCACATTATCTCTTGTCTACACCCATCCATGACACCACTTGCTGCTGTACGCCTGTACCTGGACCCGCACAGTATTGTCGTCCTCGATCGGATCAACTGCCGCTGTCCATTGATATCTCCACATTAGATGGCCGTGCGCGTTGCGGACGCCGCCGCGGCCGCCTCTCTCCTCGGCCTTCTCCTCCTTGTCTCGTTCTGCTCGGCGGCGCAGTCCATCACGACGCATGGCAGCGGCGGCGGCGGTGGCTACGTATCGGCGGTCGGGGACCCCGGCATGCGGCGCGACGGGCTCCGCGTCGCCTGGGAGGCCTGGAACTTCTGTAACGAGGTCGGCCGGGAGGCCCCCGGCATGGGCAGCCCCCGCGGCGCCGACTGCTTCGAGCTCGGTTGGTCACTCCATCCTGCTGTCCCCTTTGCTAGAATTCATGTCACAGTTGCAAGATTGGTGAAGCTAGTTTGCCAAATTGACGGTCAGAGAGGTGAAATCTTTGCAGAGAATGGCGTGGACGAGAACGGCCAGCGTACGTACAAGGTGGTGCACCGGGTGACCGACGCCGACAACAACCTCCGTGCCGGCGACCCCTTCCCCGGCGCGCCGGCGAACATCACGGACATCGACCTGTACGCGCCGGCGAAGGAGCTCTACCTGGGCAACCTGTGCCAGGTGGCCGACAGCCCGGCGCCGTGGCAGTTCTGGATGGTCATGCTCAAGAACGGCAACCTGGACACCACCGCCGCCATCTGCCCGGAGAACGGCCGCCCGGCGCGCCCGTTCCCGCAGACCTCCAGGTTCCCCTGCCCCGGCGGCGCCGGCTGCATGAACCAGCCGCTCGTGTTCCACAACCGCACAGCCCTGGACGCCACCGGCCGGCGGCTCCGCCGCGGGCTGTTCGGCACGTACGACCTCGACGCGGCGGACCTGGGCAGCAAAGACGTGTCCTACTACTCGGTGACATGGGAGAAAGACCTTGGGAGCGGCGACGCCGGCGCCGGCGGGTGGGTGTTCCACCACAAGCTGCGCACTTCGCCCAAGTACCCGTGGCTGATGCTTTACCTCCGCTCCGACGCCACCACGGGATTCTCCGGTGGTTACCATTACGACACGAGAGGCATGACCAAGATTGTAAGTCTACTGTTAATCTAGAGTCCTTTTCATTTTCACTATCTCTGAACTGTATCACGTCCAAATTAAATCCAGATAAGTTTTCTTCACCTTGCGGTTTCGGTTTTCAACAAAATAACGGATGATTAATTATATATTCCTTGTTAAAAATGTATAATTATATATACGATTGGTAGTTGGTATGAAGCCTTCTGTATTAGGTTGACAACTTTGTCGCATTCATTCGCTACTTTGCTTTACCATGCCGACAGGCAAAGATTCGTCCGGCCTATTTAGTCTTTATATTTAAAAGGTCTAGTTGCTGTGTGCATTTAATTCAGAGGCTGAAAATGTACAACTTTTTTTATTATCTAAAAAAGTACATTATAACAATTGTACTCTGTCTATCCCAAAATAAAAAAACCTATTTTAGAACGGATAGACTACTATCTAACTGAAAACGTTGTATATGCTGTAGACCGTATCGGTTTTAAAACACTCCCTCGTGTTTAAACTTTATCTAAAATAAATTAATATATGTTTACCTTATTATGTAAATTAAGAAATTGTATTCATTTAATATTCTTTGCCTACTCATTCGCCAATAGTGCTTTCCTATAAACGAGAGATATTTTGGTATTTTATTCTATTTCTTGTTTTTTTTCTTGTGTTGCCAAGTAGTTTTATTCTCTCCATCCTAAAAAGACTTATTCTTTTACATAAAATATTTGTCTTATAAATACTTTATCTTTAAATCAATCAATATATTGAAGTTTGTTAAAGTGAAGATATACACGTTGGAATTTGCTAAAGTTCCAAACAAATGTATCGTAGTTTGCTAAGATTGTGAAAATTTTAATCTTTTTATATTTGAATTAGTATGTGTAAGATGATCTAAAAATAATTTTTTTTTGAACAGAGAGTGTAGTTTCTTTTCATGACCAGAGGTAAGCTAGTACTGTCATCGTTTGACTCAAAAGTTTGTGTTTTTCAGGTGCCCGAATCACCACACTTCAAGGTGAGGGTGACACTGGAGGTGAAGCAAGGCGGGGGTCCCAACAGCCAGTTCTACCTCATGGACATGGGCAGCTGCTGGAAGAACGACGGGCGGCCGTGCGACGGCGACGTCACCACGGACGTGACGCGGTACAGCGAGATGATCATCAACCCGGAGACGCCGTCGTGGTGCACGCCGCGGCGCATCGACCAGTGCCCGCCATGGCACACGTTCCGGAACGGCACCCGCGTGCACCGCACCGACGCCGCGCGGTTCCCCTACTCGGCGTACCACGTGTACTGCTCCCCCGGGAACGCGCGCGCCGCCGAGCAGCCGACCACCTACTGCGACGCGTACAGCAACCCGCAGCCGCAGGAGATCCTGCAGCTGGTGCCGCACCCGGTGTGGGGCGAGTTCGGGTACCCCACGGCCAAAGGGCAGGGCTGGATTGGTGATCCCCGGGCATGGGAGCTCGACGTCGGCGCCATGTCGCAGGCTCTCTACTTCTACCAGGTATTGCATTGCCGTTGTTTGGTTGAGAAGTTTTGGTGCAGAGACAGAAAGTTAATTACTTTCGTTATTAACAAAAGGGAAAGAATCTAGGGTGGGTGTGATTGATGTTCTAATGTTGTTGCAATTGATGCAGGATCCGGGCACGCCGCCGGCGAAGAAGCGGTGGTCGTCGCTGGACGTCGGAACGGAGATATATGTCAGCAACCATGCGGAGGCGGAGTGGACGCTGAGTGGGTTCGACATCCTTGTGCCGGAGGATTGTGTCGGCTCGTCAGGAGGAGGACCCATCAGTCGCTGTTTGTACTTGTAGCGTGGGTGGACGGGTAGAGCAACACAGATTAATTAATTGGAATAATGGTATGTTCCTTTCTTTAGGTGTGTGCTTTGGTACTATTGTCTCTGTCAGAAATAAGTCGACTCCAAAAATCCCAAAATGCTATAGTAGAAAGAGAAAATGATTTAAGTGTTTCTCATTAATAAAAAAATAGTATCGATAGATCGATAGATACGAGATATTAAAAGAATATATAATTTTTTAATTTATGGATCGAGAGTACCTCGGTACAAGGATAAAAGTCAACTTATTTTAGAACAAATCTTAAACTCTAGTAATTAATTTATTTTGGGATCAAGGGGTAGTTTATAATCTGCAGGTAGTAAATTAGATAATATTATATTTGAAATAATATGCACTAACTCAAAAAATAACTTGACAACACAAAAAGAATATAATAAGAACATCCTCACTTACTTTTTTATCACAACTTATCACAACCATATCTTATTTTCTGCATGTATTTTCTCATCTCGACCAATTACAATTATTTTTAATTTTTCTATATATATTTTTTCATCTCAACCAATGTCCATGATCTCTTAAAAAAAAATCGTGATGTCCTTATATTCTTGGATAGGAGGAGTATTAATTTGCACAAGTATATTTTTCAATCAAGTAGATAATCAACCTTTTTGTCCTAGTTCTCCGACATAGTGAGTATTAGAAAAATTACGGTAATGATTTGAAATTTACGGCGTAAGATTTAAAATTACATTATAAATATGAAATTTATAGTGTAAAACATATATGGAACTTCCAGTGTAATTACATGTTAAAAGTTTCGATAAAAATATTATCATAAATATAACCAGTCCCATAAGTATTTCTATGACATTTGAGATATTAGAAAAATAAGCACATGTAGATTTAATTTATTTTATAAATAAATCATGACATCAATTGCATAAGTTAGCAGAATTATCTCACACAATCTAGATATGTATATAACGGAAAAATATATAAATAGATTGAACATATAAAAGATGAAGAATATGTACCGAAGATTCTGTTCAGAAGGAGAGCTCGGAGCAGTAGCACACATCGCACATAAAACGCGTGGTACAGGATGACGACGACGACACACAGCGCCCGAACGTAGAGAAAGACGTGCCGTAGCGGACAACAACAAGTAGTCGTGCGGAACGCTTCCCAAAAACCTTATGCACCCTCTCCCAGTACAGGACTACACGAGGACGACCGTTCTGGAGACCTGCTCTCCCGATCAGCGGTGCACGCCAACGAGCAAAACGGAGTAGACGACGTACGAGCAGCGCAGTATAGAGGAGAGGCAAAACCACTTTCGCGTGTATTGCGTGGAGGTGGTGGTTCGGTATATATAAGACGTGTGATCAGGACGCCTTCCAGTAACTGAACCGGATAAGTCACGCGTAACCTATTTGGACTCCACACCAGTCCAACGTACTGAATAATCCAGTGAGTTCCAAAATAAACACCAGAATATCCATTGGATACCGCAAAACCAAAACTATAAAAGGAAGCCACGTCTGCGCAAGTATGAAGAGCTAATTTTGGCGGACCATTCATGCGCATGTCACGTGCGCGCGCCCCCTGTGCTTGTGCCCGTGCCCGAGCTCGGCCCGGCCTGGCCCGGCGAGGCGAGATTGCTTAAGTAACTAGAGGAGCACTCACCATTTTAAGGAGGTCTTTCTCTCCTAGAATAAGCAAAGTGGTACTAAAGTTCACATGCATGCCTACCATGAGGTGGGCTTTTGAGATTTTTTTAGGAATTATTCTCCAATTGGGCCTTAGGCCCACTAACAATTCCAGTAATCTCCCACCAAATCTCAAAGTCACAAAGAGATTTGTCTTTTTTCAATGTACTGTTTTTATACCAGTGTTTCAATGGAGACCGGTTAAGGTTGAACATCCATCTAGATCTCCAAGTTACACTTACTCACAATTTGAACAATGGACTAAGTCTTGAATTGTAAGTTTTGTGTGAGCAAGTTTCACTCAGAAACTTAACTGATACTAAGCCATCTGTCTGCTACCCCTCAATTGAAGCGTATAAGTCAAAGTCCTTGATCCTTTCATGAGCTTCCTAGAAGATTCACCTAAAATCTCCATAGACTGCAACTAACAATTAGGCTCATATAGGTGTGTTATTTCAAGAATACTCTATAGGATAGCATCTTCACTATTTAAAACCAATAGAACACATTAAGGCATAACCAACCTACCTTGCAGCTTGTGAGAGTACATGCGCCTTCACTTAGAGAGGATTAAAGGTACTCTCCTTTAGTTAACTAATGGCTTGTTCTTTCTAGGTCCTATTTCACGGGATCTTCGATCACATAGGTTAGGTTACCACCATAGTATAACCCACATGTGTCTCATATACATCTCCTCTGATGCATTATCTATCACATTTCGTGATAGTCCCTTAGTAAAGGGATCAGCCAGGTTTCTCGATGTTTGAATATAATTTAATGTTATAACTCTGGAGTTTCTCAATTTCCTGACAGACTTCAATCGTCTCTTCATATGTCTAGACGATTTCATGTTATCCTTAGAACTGTTCACTTTAGTAATGACAGTTTGATTATCACAGTTCATAGGGATGGCTGGCACAGGCTTCTCAACCACAGGTAGATCCATTAATAGATCACGCAGCCATTCTGCCTCAACAGTAGCAGTGTCTAGTGTCGTAAACTCAGCTTCCATGGTTGACCTCGTCAAGATAGTTTATTTGCAAGACCTCCATGAAACAGCAATACCACCTAGTGTGAAAACATATCCACTAGTGGTTTTGATCTTATCGACATCAGAGATCCAGTTAGAATCACTATAGCCCTCTAGTATCGATGGGTACCCAGTATAATGAAGTCTAAGGTTCAAAGTACCCTTCAGATATCATATAACTCACTCAAGTGCACGCTAATGATCATCTCCTAAGTTAGAAGTAAATCAACTCAATTTGCTCACAGCAAAGGAGATATCAGGCCTAGTCGTGCTAGCTAAGTATATAAGTGAGCCAATTATCTAGGAGTATTCCAATTGATTCCTAGCTATTTTCTTGTTCTTGCGAAGCAACAAGTTAGGATTATAAGATGTTGGAGAAGAATTGCTATCAATGTAACCAAAACGGTTCAAGACTTTTTCCACATAATAGGACTGTATGAGTGTAATCACATTCTCACATCTTATTAGCTTGATGTTCAAGATAACATTAGCTACTCCCAAATCCTTCATATCGAAATTCTGAGATAGAAATGATTTGACCTCGTTTATCACATCAATATTTGTCCTAAAAATCAGTATATCATCGACATACAAGCACAGAATAACTCCCTCATCCCCACCATAGCGATAGTATACACATTTATCTGCCTCACTGACCGCAAAGCCTGCAGATATTAGTATTCTATCAAATTTCTCATGCCACTATTTAGGAGCTTGTTTCAGACCATACAAAAATTTTAGCAACTTTAACACCTTGCCTTCTTAACCTGTTACTACAAACCCATCAGGTTGTTCTATGTAAATTTCCTTATCTAGCTCTCCATTAGGAAAAATTGTCTTAACATCCATCTGATGAATGAGAAGACCATGTGAGGCAGCCAAAGAGAGTAGTACTCGAATTATGGTTAGTCTAGCAACAGGTAAGTAAGTGTCAAAGAAATCTTCGCCTTCTTTCTGAGTATAGCCTTTGGCTACAAGCCGAGCTTTGTACTTTTTAATAGTACCATCAGGTCTAACCTTCTTCTTGAACACCCACTTACAACCCACAAATTTGCACCCATAAGATCGCTCTGTCACCTCCCAAGTCCTATTAGCGATAATGGAATTCATTTCACTACAGACAGCCTCCTTCCAGTAGTCTGCTTCAGGAGATGCATAAGCTTCTGAAATAGACTTAGGAGTGTCATCCACGAGGTACACAGTGAAATCATCACCAAAGAACTTAGCTATCCTTTGTCTCTTGCTCCTCTTAGGAGCTTCACTATCATCCTCCTCGGTGACAGATTTATGTAGGTGTTCAGATTGTTCAGGTGGTGTGATTGAGCTAGGAATTATTTAAAAAAGTTAAGTATAAGTGTTATATGTATCCTTTATTAGAAAAATGCTCTCAAGGAATGTAACATCACGAGACTCCATAATTTTATCAACATGCATGTCAGGTACCTCAGATTTAACTATTAAAAATCTATAGACAATGTTATGGTGAGCATATCCCAGAAAGACACAATCCACAGTCTTAAGTCCAAGCTTGCGCTTCTTCGTTATTGGTACATTGACTTTCACCAAGCATTCCCATGTGCGCAAGTAAGAGAGTGATGGTTTTTTCCCAATCTATATCTCGTATGGAGTTTTGTCCTTATTTCTGTTAAGAACTCTATTCAATATATGATTCGAGGTTAGTAACACCTCCCCCCACCATACCTTGGGTAATCCCGTAGTATCTAACATGGTATTCACCAAGTTAGTGAGCGTGTGGTTTTTCCTTTCGACAATCCTATTAGACTAGAGAGAATAGAGAGACGTCTTCTCATGTATAATTCCACATTCTTCACAAAATAAGTCAAAATCATTTGAGAAGAACTCTCCACCACGATCTAATCTAAGTCTTTTTATCTTTCTATCAAGTTGGTTTTTAACTTCTGCCTTATAAATTTTAAAATAGTCTAGAGCCAAATATCATTTTTCACCCTTCGTCAACACCCAATTCATTTCACAAAGATCTGAATGTAGGAGTTCTAGTGGTACTAAGTTTCTCTCCTTGGCAGCCTTATGAGGTTTACGAGGTTACTTTGATTGCACACAACTATGGCAGTTAGAACCTTTGACAATAGAAAAACGTGGAATTAAATTCATACTAGAAAGCCGAGACATCAAATCAAAATTAATATGACATAATCGTGAGTACCAAACATTAGCCTCATCATCCACACTGTCACAAATATGGTTCACAGACTTATTGCTGAAATCAAAAAAGAAAAAAGGAACAAGCCTCCGCACTCATAGCTTTTACCAATAAGATATCTATGTTTAGACACGACTATTTTATTAGACTCAAACACCACAAACGGGCACCACTAACGAGATTCTTGTTGATAGTAGAGACATGTTGCACAATCTTAGATGTACCGTGCCAACACTATGAACAGTAGCATACGATCCATTCTCCATTAGGACGAAGAAATCCCGAGTGACCTGATAAGAAGAAAACAACGAGATGTCAGCACAAACATGTACATTGGCTCCCGTATCAATCCACCAATTAGTAGACTGAGTAACTGAAAGAACAGTAGGTAAATTACCATATCCGATCCCATCTCTAGTGTTACCAATAGTCACGTTAACAGATTTAGAAGTCTGTCCTACAGGTACCTTCATTCCCTTACGTTGTGGACACTTCTTGACCAAGTGGCCAGGCAAGCCACACACATAACAAGTTCTTTCCTCCTGATTGTTGTTGTTATTCTTCTTCTTCTTAAAGTTGGTGCTCTGATGGGTTTTGACAAATTTCTCTTTGTTCTTGTTCGATGGCTTCTGCACCACATTGGCGCTAGACTGCCCACCATCGCCTTTAAACGCAGTGTCCTTTTCCCAAGCTTTCTCCTCAATATTAAGAGAAGCAATGAGACCTTCATATAGCAAGTTCTTTTCTCCTGATTGTTGTTGTTATTCTTCTTCTTCTTGAAGTTGGTGCTCTGATGGGTTTTGACAAATTTCTTTTTGTTCTTGTTCGATGGCTTCTGCACCACATTTGTGCTAGACTACCCGCCATCGCCTTTAGATGTAGTGTTCTTTTCCCAAGCTTTCTCCTTAACATTAAGAGAAGCAATGAGAACCATATTGGTGCTAGACTACCCACCATTGCCTTTAGACGCAGCGTCCTTTTTCTAAGCTTTCTCCTCAACATTAAGAGAAGCAATGAGACCTTTAACGGAGTACTCCTATCTCTTGTGTTTGAGCGCAGTACCGAAACTCTTCCATAAAGAAGAAGGTAGTTTTGCAATAATGCACACAGCCACAAACTTGTCGGGTAAGGTACACTTCAGGAGTTCGAGTTTCTTAGAGAAGGTAGTTTTGCAATAATGTACACAACCACAAACTTGTCGGGTAAAGTACACTTCAGGAGTTCAAACTTAAAACTTGTCGTAGTTTTGCAATAATGTACACAACCACAAACTTGTCGGGTAAGGTACACTTCCGGAGTTCAAACTTAAAACTTGTCGGGTAAGGTATACTTTAGGAGTTCGAGTGACAACCATCTTGTATTCTAAGACATACAGCCGAATTTGATATTTAGTGCATCCCATAACTCCTTAGCGTCTATCATATGCATATACAACCTCGACCAGACGATCACCAAGAACACTAAGAATGCATCTCATAAAGATAGGAGTGGCGAGGCGAGACAAGCGCGCGTGTATGTGTTTCTCTAGTTTTTTCCACCACACATTGCTCAAGTGACTAGGAGAGCACTCACCCTTTTAAAGAGGTCTTTCTCTCCTAAAATAAATAAGGTGGTACTAAAGTTCACATGTATATCTCCCATATGGTGCGCTTTTGAGATTTTTCTAGAAATTATTCTCTAATTGGGTCTTAGGCCCACTAACAATTTCAACATAAGATATATTACTACTTTCTCCGTTTGAAAATATAAGACATTCTTATTTTTCACAAAGTTAACATTTGAAAATTTTGACTAATAATTAAACTAAAAATATATGTGTTTAGTGTTATGCATGTAGTATCACTAGATTCGTATTTGAAAATACTTTTATATGATGTTAATTTTATAGTTATTAATGATATATTTTAAAAAATAAATAATCAAAGTATAATATATCTCCATGTAGAAAGGGATGGAGGACCTACTGTCGCTGACAAGAAACCCACCATCAATTTTTTTTTCACCCATTTATTACGGACGATGTGAGGGACCCTTTGGTTGGCAGATCCGGGCGCCATGTCTCCTTTGGCTAGAAGATTTGGCTCCCATACTCCTTCGGTCCCTAGATGCTAGATCCAGATAAACAACTGCAATAGGCTGGGAGCATGGTGGAGAGGACGACAGCAACCGGTGTTCAGGTGAGATGGCGGCTCAGTTTTCTTCCTACGGCTTCACATGATCACATGATGATCTTGTGCATCAATCTGGTCATCTCACATAAATATAACCAGTCCCTGGATAATATACTGTCTGGTCATCATCTCGCTGTATATTTCTATAGTAATATACTGTCTCTGGATAAGAAAAGGGCTGCTTTTGATATTAACATGGTCATTAGGTCAAAATTTTGACCCCTAATTTTTATTGTAAACTATTTAAAAACTCCAATGATATTATAATATTATAAGGTATTCTTTGAAACAAATACTATAAGTACGATTTTCATATATCTAATCCAAAATTTTAAAAAGGCACTACCTGGCCAATGGTGCATATCTTGTTTTAGAAATATAAGGACCATAGGGATTTAATCCCAAATTCCTCGTGTGTTCACTATACCAGTCGCATAATCAGTGGGTAGCACACACGTCAACTTTAATATCATAATCATACAAATATTCTATATCTTGTACATTATATAACATATGGCCACAACCTTAGCGATGCACGGATTACATAAATGAGACTAACCATCCAAATACAACAAGTAAAAAAAATACAGCGGAATAAAGAAGCAAAATATATAGGCTCACCGGTGTGCCCATCTAACCAACCACACAAGCAACCTACTAGGAATCACCCTAGAATGAACCATCCTTGAAAGTGCGGTATCCGTTTCCTACAAACAAGTCTAAAACCAACAATAAAGAAGTGGGCTAATACATAATATATTGACAAGCATCTGCTCATACCTTTTGAAAACTTATTAGAGTAAGTGCAAGCTTAATCAAGGAAGGCTATTTTTAGTGGACTTATTTTTCAACACAAAGCCAACTTCATTTCACAATAAATATTGTAGTAGATTGCAACGGAATTTGTAAAAACATTGAGCAAGTAAGTAGAGGATCATGGTAGTAACGTAATAGCATCATAATCAACATCATGATATCAGCTTGCTACCCTCTATGGCAGCCAACAATATATCTCATTCTTAGCCCACACCGGGCAAAAACATCATTTCCCATCATATCCGGTTTCACAACACATTTGAAAATTATAAAACTATACCCATGACACTTTACCAAGTCGCTTTTGACCATGAGCATGGTTAATCGATTAGTTTGGACTCTGTAGAATTTGTACATTTTCACCCACATGATATGACAAAGCCAGGAGGCTATACTCTAGTTTGTTTAATACCCATCGGTACCACCACACTCTATACATTGAATACGGTTTAGAGGTCATAATGAAGCTATTACATTGCCTAATGCCTAACCTTGCATGAGCACGGAGAATGTTTCTTCACATTAGCCATAAACCAGTGTTGCTAGGGAAGGTGGGCCCCATCCAACTCCTAACACCGCAAGATGATCACAACCGTCCCTCTTGAGACACTATCCGTTATATTGGATATGCTTAAATGTTCAAGGCATATGGTAAACAACCGTTCCCACAGAGACACATGAATAGCTCTTATGAATCATCACACCGACTAGTCCCTACTACAATGGCCTCGCGATGGAAGGCTAGACATCAAACAACTTAATAGGCTAAGGTCACCTATAGTTAACACATGTGGTTGTACGGTATACTTACTTGGTGACACAAAGTTCAGTCCTTAATCAACTAGGATGAGCACTCTCCCTATCGGTGTATAACTACCACCATATGCACACCACTTGCCACCGCGGTCTAAAAACAAGTTTTTTTCAGTTTTTGGTTCACAAATAATCAGAGGCATCCCCCTGTCCAACATTTGCAAATACACATTAATAATCATCATGTGTCATTGTCGCGATTTTTAAGCATGGCTGAGGAAGCAGCTATAGTACTAGCTTGAATATACTCTCGCTAGTGCTTGGACAGCACCTAAACCCCTCCTAGGCGTATCAACAAAAAAGTTAATCAATATTTCAAGGCGGGTAATGCTACAAGTAGCAATTGTTCTACTGATACCAATTTTCAAACATCGCATGCAAGTTATAAACAATATAGCATTTGCCAAAATATAGGAATACAACATGATGAAAGGAGGCATGAATAGGTGCTTGCCTTGCTTAGTAATCTCATGGTACTCTTCTGGACATGCTCACATCTCAAACTCATCGTGGCAACACCGTCTATACAAATTAAATGCGAATTCAAATAAATACCAAAAATCTAAAATGATCAAATATGCATGATGTTGGTACAATAGATAGAGCAAGATTTTAGATGAATTTAGGTTATATAATCGTTTGAATCCGATGCTGTACACCTTCGTTATAAACATTTGAAATTTTAAATCCTGAAAAAGACAAACTTACTATTGACTGTTTGGAGTTTTGAATTAAACTGTACATTGGCGTGATTGTTATGCAACATTTGACTATTCCAGATTAGAGACAATATTACAAGGATCACATAGAAATTTGGTTCATCTCAATCGAAGTTAAAAATGAATTAGCTACGGTATTCTAAAGCTTCGCTAAACTCCAAGTTTTTAACAAGAGTCTAACTAATCATGTGCTTATCCTCGAGTTCACTATGTACAGAGATATTAGGGTCTGCATCAAGTTGGCCGTAGGCATGCGCTCTTAGGTTCTGATTAACATTTTTCTTAAATAAATCACCGAAAATTGTGTTTGCTGTGGCTGGTTTTCTTGATGCAAAAGACAGTGCAAACTAGGAACTTTTTGCCTTTTATTAATGCTGCTAAACACTCCTTAGGGCATGTACAACGGGCGTTGTTTTCCCGTCTCCTCTCTGAACATTTTGCAAAAAACTCCCTCCGTGTGCTCAACAACGGCGTCCCCGTCGCCTCGCGAGGCGACGCGGGAGGGCTCGTGCTCCCATGCATCGACGACGGCCAAACACGCGCTGTACCTGGCCTCGTCTCCTCCGGTCGGCGACGAGCGGATCCCGCGCGGCGGTTGTTAGCTGGTACGCGCAAAATGGTACCCCGCAAAATCCTTCCCGCGGAATCCCTTCCCCAAATGTTCCCTCTTCATCTATTTGACTGGCTTCCTGTCTTCCTCCATCAGTCTCATCCCAGGATGGTTAACGGCGGCGGGAGTGGCTCCGCCCCGGGGCTAGGGCGCAACGGCGGCGGCTTCCGCGGCGGCACCGCTGCGGGGCTAGGTCGCCTCGGCGGCGGCTCCGATGCAGGCCGAGGGCGCGACGGCGGTGGCGTCCACAGCGGCTCCGATGCAGGCGGCACCAGCTCGACGGCAGGGCAGTGCGGGGGCGGCTCCGATGCAGGCTGAGGGCGCGACGGCCGCGGCGTCCGCGGCGTCTCCGCTGTGGGGCGTGGGTGTGACGGCTCCGCTGCGGGGCGTGCGGTGTCGTCCGCGGTGGCTCCGCTGCGAGGCTAGGGCGCAACGGCGGCGGCTCCGATGCAGGCCGAGGGTGCGACGGCGGCGGCGTCCACGGCGGCTCCGATGCAGGCGGCACCGGCTCGACGGCAGGGCAGTGCGGGGGCGGCTCCGAGGCTGTCGCGGCGTCCAGCATTGCCTTCCCGAGCGGCTCGTCGTCAATGTTCCCATTTCCTCCTCAGCCTGGATCTTGGTGGGAAGCTGGCAATGATCCCATATCTCCTGCATTTAGGTGTTCATCTCCGTGGGATCCTTCCAGGTACTATCAATTTCTTCTTTGTTTCCCTTGATTACGGTCAAGATTTAGGCATACACTTGAAATATGATTTGTGTGCTTGTTGTTCTTGATTAGGGCCATAACTGTAATAGTTATATGTGCTAAAATGGGAACAATTTATACCATCTCACTGCACAATGTATTGTTTACTACAGTTTCTGCTTATACTATTTGAATACTCATAAATTTTTCTTTTGACTGCTCAATGTATTGCTCTTGATTTTTGACTGCTCAAGGTATTACTCTTGATTAAATTTTTATTTTGTGAGTATGTCATGTGAATGCAATATGTATGGTTCATTAAGTACTTTTCGTCATGAAATATCGAAACATAGGACTCCACTGATATTATGTCATGTGAATGATCTTATTTGCATTTGGCTTCAGTCATTATTCAATTTTGTGATTATTCCAAGTGTTTATGAATCTGAGACCTTGACTAATATATAAGTTTGATGACTAGCTCTGTAATTGTATGTTCTTAAGTTAAACATAAGTCACTGCCTGCCTACCTGTAATACTAAATTGAGACACAATGACTCAATACCACTCCTTTTATTTACTGCAGCCCAGTTCCAACCGGTGGTTTCTTAAGCTACTTTGCTAATCAGTCCCATAATTTTCATTTGGTTGGTGCACCTAGTCAAAGCAATTCTGTAAACACACCAGTACGTACAATCAATGAAGAAAGTTCTCCGGTAGAAGCAAAAATCTTACCTGATGAACAACCGGAAGTAGGTAATAGTGATGCTGAAAATGTACAGACTGAGAAGCGGAAACTTTGGACTGAGGAAGAGGATGTGAGATTGATGAGTTCTTGGATAGAAAATTCAACAGACCCTACTTGTGGAGTTGATAGGGGTGGCAACCAATATTGGGGTGAGGTTTTTGAAGCATATAACAAGGCTACCCCAATAATTAGGAAGAGGAATATAAAGCAATGTAAGGATCGCTGGCACAAGATTAACAAGTGGATTGACCTCTTCGAAAGTGCTTACGCGAAGGCTCGTAGAGTCTTTACAAGTGGTTACTCGGATGTAATGTGGATGGAAGCAGCCCACAAGTTCTATATTCAAGACAATAAAGATCTAAAGTTAGGACCCTTTGTCCTAACAGAGGTTGGGAAAATTTGTTGAGACGTGTCAAAATGAAAAACATACAATGAAGAGCTGAAGAATGCACGAAAAAGAAAAGGATATCAGCTTGAAGGAGAACATGAAGAAAAGGATGAATCTGTGGAAGAAATGCCTAAGCGACCATTAGGTCAGAAGGCAGCTAAAAAGGCTGCTTTAGCTGCAAAAGGCAAGACAAAAGTATCTACTTTAGAAGATGACGGATACTCAAAGAAATCTGCAACAGATGTGGATAAGCTTGACAGATTTAGTCAAATCCAGAAAAGTGCCAATGCAAGCCGCATAAAGGTGCTAGAAGTGCAACAAAGGTTATCATCTGAGAAACTTGAGGCCACAGAAATTACCCATCTTACAACTCAAAAGAACAAAGAGAGAAAAAGCCTTGAGTTAGAGGCTAAAAAACTTGACAAAGAATCAAAGATGATGGAAGCTTATAACAATCTCATCGTACAAGATACAAGTACAATGTCTACTGAGGAAAAGGTAGAGCGAATTGCTGCCATGAGGTGTTTTCGGAAGATGCTTTTTCCAGATATTAACTAATTAAGTATGTACTCTGAAATCCTTGTTGTTCTTCACTGTTCCTACGCATTACTTGTAAATTCACTGTTTTCTTCTATGTTTATATGTGCAGGCTATCTGTTGTACATGCCCTAAGACCAGCCGCCTGCTCACTGTTTTCTTCTATGTTTATATGTGCAGCTCACTGTACGGATAGGTATGTATTGTCACCAGTTGTGTTAGTTAATAATCTAGCGTTCTAATATCAAGTTATACTATTTGCCTAGAATATATGATATGCTCATGCCATTGTTCCCAAGTTCATGCCAACCTACTCTCTAGGACTCCTATAATTTTTTCCTTTGTTCTTGTGAGCTAGATCAATTTTCTTTTGTTAGTGGTATTGCAGATATTTCTTCTTAAGAGTTATTATTGGAGAACAGCTGCTACAATTTCTGTGCTAACCTAATTGTTTCTGACTAATGCATGTAGTGTACTGTGCAACAATATTTTCTAATCAGTTACCTGGCCATTCACATTAAAAAAAACTGCGTTATCATAATTGCTAGTTTTTGGATATTTCCATGCTTTCTTGGTTGATGAATTGATATGTGGATTAATATTAGTGGCACGTGTACCATTTGGTGGCTAGATCACACTTAGTGTCTGCATTACATGTTAGTTTTCTGAGTTTCTCAACTGGTAGCCTTACAATGACAGTGACACCAAATTAATGAAAATCCAGTTGCAGGCTTCGCAATCCAGATGGTCCATACATCTATAGTTTTCTGACTTTTCTCTACCATGATTGGTAGTAGTAGCAGCTTCTCTAGTAGCAGCCTGTTTCAAGCCTGCAACCTGATAACCATGAATTATTGAGGCACCGGGAAATAGTTGTGCTAACTACCTTAGCCAATGTTATGCACACCAAAATTGTGCTCATAGTTGCCAGATAGCACAGTAAACTTAGGTGACTGTAATACACATCGGAGTTTTCTTGCTAATAGGCAACTAAATGAAGGCAATTTGTCCCTAAAATGCTGTACAGCGTCTTCATGAATCATGATCAAACTGCAATTGTGGGAAAATTATGAATGCTTTTACAGTTTACAGTTAACGTATTCCAATGGTTTTGGTTTTATACTGTAGGAGTAGAAAGTCCAAACTGCTTCCCTATAGTGCCATTTGTTGAACTGTTGCTATGTAAGTTTCAGGCTCAACATTTCCAGATCTCTACAGGGTCATGTGGTCTGTAGACACAGGACAATTTCAGTACTATATATCCTTGAACTTGCCTGTATGTCTAGTAGCATGTAGGGAAAAAATTGTAGGATTGCTGAAGGTGTTGTTCCCTTCAGTAACATGAGTACATTCTAAATTTTTTTGCAAGGTTTACTCTGAATTTTATTACTTTTATCTAAAAAAAGAAGCATTGCTTTGCCTAGTGACTAGTGTATTTTCATGCAGTATTTGCCTGCTCCCAGACTGGATTCCTTCTGTCCTCAGTTTTGATATTTTTTTCTTGGTTTTCTATATTTCATAGTATTTGCTTTGTTCTTGTGCACCATACATTGCATAACCTTGCTTGATCCCACCAGGGTCACCTGCACCTGGGACGGGGAGCATTGGCGCGCTTGGTGTTTACTGCACTCTCCGCTGCTGCAGAGCCACGCAGAGTTTGCCCTTATAATTTTTGGAAAAGCCAAGCAAAGGAGTCAATCCAGAAAGGTATCAAGCGGTGGCCATGTGTGCTATAATTTCATAGATTCTGTTTTGGTCTTACTAAACTTATGTTTAGCACTGTGTAATTATATTCTCCTGCTCGACTTCAGTTTGTGAACTGGTGGTTGGAAGTATTATCCCTATATTATTAACTTCTTACTCTACTGATTTCTATTGTTTAGCATAATGTTTATTTCTTTATTTCCACTTGCTATGGAAAGAAAGAAAATTAGCAAAACAAAGATGCAATTAAATATAATATATAATGTATCTATGTTATTATAAATAAATATTATTACCATGTTAATCTAATTCGTGTCTGTTGAGTATTTTTATGAAATAGCAACACGGTGGCATACAAAATAGTATGCATCATTGATCCTGGCCACATGCAAAGTATTAAATAGCCTACAGACTGGGAAACAAACACCCCACTGTATGAACTGTCTTTTTAGCTGTTTATATGACAGATTTCAGCCTGTTACAGACGACCCCTATCTATCTGTTGTACATGTCCTTAGAGCTCAACCGACTACCCAAATATCCCATGCATGGAAACTAACCTCTTCTATGATGTTAGTGCCTAAGGCGAAATGCCCGGTACCCGCGATCATTGGCTAGCGAGATCTATATGTCATTTGCTCTAATTTATACTAATATAAAATATACCAGTTAATTCTTTTCTAGTCTACCCAGAAAAATATACACAGTTGTTTACTGACTATTGGATCATTAGATCTAACGGCCTACCTCACAAGTAGGATTAGCGTTGCAATTAACACTGCAATTAGCCCTGTAATACATCGTAAAGCGCCGATCTGCTCCAGCCTGCCCCGCGTGGCAATTTTCTCTAGCCCGCCCGTGTCGCGCACCTTCATCCCTCCTCTCCTCCAGTGCCGCCGCAATACGTCCTCCTCTCCTCCTCTACGCTGGGCAGCCTCTCTCCTCCGTGTCAGGCAGCCTCCCACCGCGCCGGTCCGCGCCGGGGCAGCCCCTCCCCTCCACGCCAAGTGGCCTCCGCGCCTCCATGCTCTCCGTGCCGGGCAGCCTCCGGGCCGAGCGGCCCCGCCGCGCCCTCATGCCCTCCAGCGAAAGGTTAGCAGTCAAATGTCCAGTCTCTTGCTAACTTTTCCTCTAAAATACTTAAACTGTATATGTACATCAACTGGTACCTGGGCAAACTCATCGGGAATTTTCATCTTCCTTCAAATTGACCCCTTGATTGAATTAGATGTAACTTGGTACGAAATTTTCCTATTTGCAAAAAGAATGGTATCTAAGCAGTGCAGAAAGGTGAGACAATCGACATACCGCAATACAGTTTGTAGCAAACTCCCCTGATTCCCACTTCTTTTTTTCTCTGTTCTTCAATGCTACTTGAATTTGTAGCATTTTGCTTCCTTATGCATTTTGCTTTCCTGGATCATGCCATGAATAAATAAATACACCTCTGTAATATTCCAAACCAGACGTTTTCCTTATCTTTCTTCTATCTGTCTGGCTTCAATAGACTCTACGAATATGACAATGCTGGTTCTCTTGTGATGACGTATATGTTTGTAGTTTCTCTTCTAATGACATACACGTTTGTAGGTTGCTACAAAACTGTGCAATATAATGAAAAAAAATAGGAGTCTCCACTCCAGAAACGTCAATGGAGTCAAGTCTATTCTCTTCTTGTTTTTTCTGTGTTAATGCTATAATAACAGCTTTTCCTGCCACATAATGCTATTTATCACTTAATGGTGTCATTTGTCTTGTTACTTTCACTCTCTCCTGATCCCGTGTAAATACGTCATAAGGAGGTGCTACCTAGGTGCATATACATCTCTATCAGGTACAGATCGCATATTAATGATCTTAAGTCAATTACATGTCTAACAAACTTCTGGAATTGCTAAGTCAAGCAACTATGCCACCTTTATAGAGGGTTGGTGCTGCCTAGAATAGTAATGATCCCTTCCATATTTCAGTGTCCCCTGCAGATCCAACTATTCCTGGTGATGAAGATATGAGAGCAGTTTCTATAGGAAGAGATGAAAATGCAACACCTTCCAATGTGTGCCGTACCGCTACAAACGTCACAGGTTCGTAACACCGCTATACAATGATTATGCTATCTTTGCCACCCCTCTTTACTTCATGAGGAAAACGAAAATGTGGCAGGGAGGGCTCCCCTGGGAGATACTACAAATTATGCTTCCTTTGTTGCTACCCAAGCCTTTTCAGGAACCGTGACACCAAAAGGTAACATTTTTGTTCCTAAAACTCTGGTGCTGCCATTAGGAAATCTTGTGCACAGAACATTACATGGGCAGTATGTTTGTTCATGTTTGTATATTAAAAAAATTTATATTTTTCGCTGCTCTTCACTTCATCAGTGACACCAAAATGTAACAGGGAGGGATCCCCTATGAGATATCACAGATTATTCTTCGTTTGGTGGTACCGAATCCTGCTTAGGAACTGTCACACCAAATGGTAACATGTTTGTTCCTAAACGATTTTGGATATATATAAATGTTTGTTTAGAGTCATCATCACATGGAATTCATGTTTGCTCAGGTTCATAATTTTCTGGAATCATGTTTGGACACATTCAGAAATTTTAGGATTCATGTTTAGGGAGGTTCATAAATTTCTGGATCATGTTTGTTAACCTTGTGAAATTTTAGGAATCATGTTCGTCTAGATTAAGAGATTTATAGATTAAAAATTATTTTGTGGCGCTGAAATGTTTAGTGCTCTTTCTCAATTATTCTTTTCGATGTGTGACGGTTACACTAATAGCATCCAGGAACATACTCTGCCTGACAATATCACAAATATAAGTAAATCTAGGAAGAACTGGTATAGATACTTGAGTGTTGAGCAAAAGATTGCCTATTTTCGAAGGAACTGTGAGTACAAGAAAAGGAAGAAGGACGAGGCCAAAAACACAAATGAGACACCTTCGGTAGTAACAGGTTTGGAGTGAAGATATTCAATCAAAGTGAAGATTAAAGGATATTGATTTCTGTTCTTCTTTACATGAATAGACTTCTATTTGTTCATGTGTGCGGTCATTCAATCTCATGGGCCAAATGTAGCACCTAGATGCCTACCATTTATATGGGATGATCAGTCTTCAGCAAGTGGGGTAGCCACCATAGCCACACCGATGGCCCAATATGAATCAATAATAGGTAACATTCTATTTTAGAATATTACCCAAAAATTTTATCACATACCACCTTCTAATATGTAAGCTTCCATCCATTACCTACAACCGCTCAGGAATTATCTCCGCTTGGTACAGATACAAATTCAAATAGCACCAACCCTATGAGGAAGAAACAATTGGTATAGTTCCTTGAGTACTAAGCAAAAAGATGCTTATCTTCAAAGGAACCGTGAGTATAGAAAAAGGAAGAAGGAGGAAGCGACAAAAACAAATCAGACACCTTCTGAAAGTACTTCAACTCGAAAACAAATCTTACTAATTAGCTGCTGATTGAAGCCTATCTTTAAACATGAACTCAATTAGCAGGAACAAGTGTTTCCTTTTCAAAAACTGCTGATGCCAGTGCTCAGGAAGATCTAATTTATGATAGTGAAGGCATTTTTGAACCTTTAGCGGCTGCTTTGCAAGGTACACAATCTGTTAAAAAAAAGGAAACATTTACCTAAAAGTGTTTGTACATCATTCATAAAAAAGAAGTCATAACACTTGAAATAAAACAACACATGTGGATGTGGAGTGCGTTGATGATGGCAATGACGATAATGACAAAAGCTTCTTGATGAGAGGAAGAGGTACATAAAATTTTATGGGCTGTTTTCACTTGCTTTTTACATGTGCCCTTTTTTAACTAAGCATGCATTAATTGTTACAGATATTAAGTACGAGACATACCAAGCGGGGGTCCTACATGACCTACCAAATTCCACCACATTGGCTGATGACAAAATCTATCAAAAGATTCCTGCCAAGCCATCTGGTACTGTAGGGCTAAGAGATTCCAACATGAGAGTCCCGCTTGGTGTTGCAGGAAAGGAAAGATAGTTCTCGCAACGGTGGATTTACCCAATGAGCTACGCAGATTATTTACGAGTCAAATAGATGATGATGCAAAATACTTCAGGGAGCACATTCGTTATTTCAACAGCCACTTTTCCTTCACATCATTGGAAGTTACACTTGACCAGAGGTATTGCAATGGCAAATCAGGGGTGTATACATTCCGGGCTCAAGGCCAGATGTACCATCACATTGATCAGTTATAGCCTAGTGGAAATGGACCCTGTCATCTCCAATTATATTTTTATTATATGGGTGAAAGTCTAGCACATAGGGCAAGACACTCCCCTGATCTTGATATAAATATCGTTAGGAATATTCTTGGCATTTTAGCACACTTTTCGAAGAATGGTCTGTTCTTGACCTTGATGAGTACAGGATTACTCTTAACACAAGTATTGTTCTTGATCAGCGAGTATACAATATTCCCACCACATCTCAAGTAGCGGCAATATAGCTAACTATTCAGTTATCTCAGGGATCTATTTGGTTATCTTGTTCATCTCTTCATACGTAAATGAAAAAATAAAGAACTACAATTGCCATCTTTTAAGGTTAGTACCGTAGCACTAGCATTGACCATTTAGAATATTATATATGATTTATTATCAAATAATTGCTTGTGCAGGATGGCTACGATCTAAGGAAACAATTTTTGGCAAATCTATTGACGTACAAAAAGAATGAATATGAAAGCAATATTCCTGACGGCGCACTAGACTCCTAAAATGTATCGCTAATGCTCAGAATTAGAATTAGTTAATTAGTTGAAGGGTATTCCTATATTATACGGACTACTTTTATTTTGGACATATTTATTCTACCAACATAATAATGGATTAAATCTCTATTGCTCTTTTTTGAGTGGACATATATTGACCTCATATGTTCTTAATACACTGATATTATACTATCTCTTTGTCTTCGTACATGCATTTGGACTGATTCTAGGAAAATTAATTTGACTAACAAAAAATTATTAATAAAATTATTATGGCACCGTAGAATTAGCACGGGCATATTACTAGTATATTTTATATGCACACTAACTCTTCACTAATTTTTCATTTCCCTTTTCTAGCCAAACTTTTATTGGAAAACCAGGCTTGAAATCATAGTGGCTAATGAGGGGGTGCACTTGTTTTGGGAAAAAAATTTGAAAATATATTTTTTTTCCATGTTTTCCAAATATATAGGGAGGGGAAAAAAATTGCCAAAATATACATGATACGCGAAGGGGACGCGCGGGACAGGCGAGTGCCGCTGCGTGGGGGGGGGGGGTGCCGTGCCCCCATCCCGCGGGTGCTGCACGATGGAGAAGCGGGACTGCCCGATGCCACGCCGTGCCGCGCGGGGGTAGCACGGGACGGCTCGATGCCGTGCGGTGCCACGCTGGGGTTGCACGGGACCTCCCGGTGCTGCGCGCCCATAACGCAGTACTGCGCATGACCCGGCCATGTCCCATCCTTGTTGTCTCCTGCTGCTGTCTGTTGTGTCCTATCATCCTGCGTGCTTTAGTAAGGCTACCTCACAATCCTTCACCGACAGTCACGTGTAGACAGGTTCACGTGGAGCTCGTTAAGGATTTATGAAAGTAAGCACCGTTAAGCACAGTGAGCAGTGTCACTTCTGCCTGCGGCTTTGCTCTCTTCCCTTCTCCCTTCAGCTGCCTTCACACAGAATAAAAGGAGATCAAGTGAGAGGACCAAGCGTTAGAGGAGGAGAATCAGAGAGCTATACGTTCTGGAGGTAAAGAAGCAAGTGACTATGAGGGAGGATCCAATACTAGGGAAATCTACAGGTAATTGAGTTTATAAATTTTTGTAAAGTATGAATTTAGTTTTTTGGTACACATTAGACATAAATATTAGTTTAGACGTAAAAATTAGTTTTTTTATAAATATTTATTGTATAGTGTGGGTTTGTAGTACGTTTGTGATAATAGTTTAGAACCGGGTGAATTGCTTTAGAGTTGTAGTTAGTGTATATGTAGTAAATATTTGATAATTTGTCGCAAGTTAGAAAATTGTAAATATTGTGAAAGTAGTATGAATGTACACTAGAGACAATATTATTTTCTCATGTTGTGTATATTATAATACTTACGGAAATGTTAGTGTGGTCGTACTAGAATTTAATTTGGGATATTGTCACTTGCTGACACTACTGTTTTGTAATAAAAAATAATTATTATTGATATAGGAGTCCATGTTTATGAACATCAGAAGTTCTAAGTAAAAAATAAATTTTATGGCTCATTTAATTTAAATGAAAATGAAATTAAACTTCCATCCCATTTGGTGGCACGACTTGGTTCGGATGGCAGTCGCGCGCGTCTGGTATGCACGACCGCGTAGGTTAGCATGCATGCATGATTGGGTTAGTTTATAGTCAGGATTGGGTTAGTTTACAGTTAGGTTAGCATGCATCGCGCGTTTGATATAATATCCCTCTAGGTTGCTACGTGTTTTCCTCCGTAATAATCAATGGTTAAAACCTTAATTAATTGATGGGAGGCAGAATTGGATGAATTGCCGACGTATACTATAATGCTATATATGTAGTATGTACGTATGTATGAATACAAAACTGATAAATTTGACAATGCATGGGGATTAGCGAGTAATTATCGTAATGAATGGACGGACACATAATTAATTAGCGCAATATTAGACATGCATACACATCTCATAAACAGAAATCCATTGAAATTTATGTTATAGCAAAAAAACAAGCGAGGTTATGGTACGGAAAAGTATTATTGATCCAATTTGAGTTGTGCTAGATATGTATTGCAACTGTTTAAGTAATGACTTGTTTCGTATTTATTCTGAAGTATTAGATCGAATGGTGTATTGGAAGGAATAAATGGCAAACTTTACAGTATATTTTGACGATGGGGAAATTATGTCAAATGAAATGGGTGTCAACTTGAACAACTTTAGACAGTGCACACTTACCACCCAAATCCGGACAATCTTAGAATGCCCAAAGTGTGCTACTGGTTGACATGCACATTCTTGATAAACCCAAATGTATGGAGTGTTGATGTTAGGGTGGTATGGAGCCGTTTGGCGATGAACATACAATTTGAACTAAAAAAAGTAACTAAAAGTAAATCCTGTAAGGATTGGTTGGATGGTTGTAGGCATCAAGGATACGAACTAGTGATGTTGGTGTAAGCTTGTCCAAGAAGGGTTCGGACAGACAGTTCGTTGGGCTAGGCTAGTAGCCACGAGAGGCATGTGCTCAGTCGAGTGGACATGATGCCGAAGTCCCCAAACATCGTTACAGGGATGTGGCCACTGATATGCAAAACCTATGTATCCCAGAAGTTGAACAAATAGGAGGGGGCATCAGGGTGGAGCGGCACCCAACAGATGAAGCCGATAAAGGGGAGGAGGTTGCTGCTATAGTCGAAGAAATTGAGCGAGACGATAGACATGCTCGTGAGGATGAGGAAAACCTAGATGCGGAGGATGATGAGGATGCAGATGAGGAAGACGATGACGACACGCCTGAGCCTACGTCGTGGAACAGTGAGTTGACCGGATATATTACAAAGAACGAGTTACACAACTCAGTATGGTTTTACGACAAGGGTCTAATCAATATGGATACAATGTTTGCGATGAAGTCTGCATAATAGGATGCAGTGAAGTCATGGTCGTTGAAGCTGCAAAGGCATATCAATGTTTTAAGATCAAGCAAGGAGGTCTACACCATGGTGTGTGAGACAGAAGGGTGATATTTTAGAGTTCATGGCCATGTCCCAAAGTACAAGTCGTACTGGGTTGTGTCAACACTCGAGGATCACAACTGTATGCTACGGAACATGAGGTCCTCCCACCGCAATTTGACCACAGCTTATGTTGCAAACAAGTAATACAAAGAAATTATTGAAGGGAACGACCTTCCGGTTCGGTTTCGACCGTTCTCATTCTTCCTCCGAGTGTACTCCACTATTGTTTCAGCCTTGGTAACCTTTCCGACTTCATAATTGGGCTTCACTAATTGTTTCAGCCTCGGTAACCTTTCCGACTTCATAATTGGGCTTCACTACATCAATCCAAGAAGTGAACCCACACACTCTTGGATTTTCCTGTGTAAATACCATTCTTTTTACAATGTTTGAAGCAAGTAAGATCGTATGAAAGTATGCGCGAGACATACAACGAAATCGTCATCTATGTTTGGGCAAATAAAATATCTCCTCCCGTACGTTCCTTCTGCGAACGATGTCGTCACCTAGCATTGATCTCTGCATGCGTACTTTGGAAACTCAAACTATTTAGGCACCCCAAAAGGATTGTTTCTCCAATCTAAACTAGCTGTCTTAACTCGTCGCTCGTGCTCCTCCTTCACCTGTATGTATTGTGATATCGTTTCAGCTTGTGTTATCATTCGTCCATCTGACAGCGGCCTCTCCGTGTCAATCCACATTGTAAATGCACACATCCTCGGCTCTGCCTATGTAATAGGCAAAATTTTATTCATTGATATGGTACATTAACTGATGATTACAACGATCCATGAAAGAAAATTTAGAGCACAACTTATAACGAAGTCATCGTCGACGTTCAGACAAATTAAGTACCTCATTCCTAAAGTTTCTTGGCTCAAGGAAGTTGCAACTTGGCAACGGTGGCCGCACGTGCACTCACTACGCTCCGTCCATGGAGGAAGGCTTGGATGATTACTTCTCTAGTCGATTCGTTTGGCCTCCATTCGGCACTCATACTCCTCCTTTCTGCGCATGTATTGAGCTCTTGTTTCAGTACGTGCATACCACTGTATTCCATTGAATTGTGGATTCTTCGTATCAATCCATTCAATGTATTCGGACATTCTTATGTCGTTCCGTGAACAAATATATTAGTTTTATTCAAACTATGTTGCACACCTAAACGAAGCGTTAAAATAGGTCTGACATACAATCTATTCCTCATTCATGTTTAGACATAGAAAGAATCTCCTCCCACAAATGCTCGGCAACATGGCTGTTTCAAGTTGACAACGATCACCATAGTGGCACACTGAACGGTTCGTCCAAGGTGGGATAAGTCCTTCGAACAGATCCCTCCTCTAGTCAGGATATTCATGTCCCCAACGTCTAAATGTTATTCGTCGTACCTGTATGTACAACCGCATAACTAAATCCCGAACTCAGTGGATTTATTCGCCGAATTAATGACATTTCAAACTAGCGAACGGAAATTAGATGTCATGAAATAGCGCATAATATTTGTATAAATAAATTCACCTTTGTAGATGACCTTTCCAGTTCCACGTTTGCATATTCTCAAAACAGGGTCTTACAACAGGAACTTTATGAGAGATGTAAACCACATAAGGTTGAATGCTCAAGAACCTGCTCCGGTATTCTGCAAGTATACCACCGTGTTTACAATAAGTGTTTGCAGCGAGTTGTGTGGCTCATCTGTTCGAACCAATAGTTTATAAAGGGCAGATGATAGTGAGAGCAACACTTTAGGACGACAACACCGATAGCGAGAATCGTGGCGCCGAAAGCTTTTGCCCTGAATCACAAATAATGCGCCGAAAGCGTTTTGTCCTGGATCATAAATAATGCGCCAAAGCGTTTTGTCCTCGATCCCAAATAATACGCCGAAAGCATTTTATCCTGAAGTGTTGTAAATGAATGAGAGCAACGCTTACTGCCGAAATATGCAATTACTAGCGAGAAACATCCATGTATGTAATTATAGCACGGGACCACTACTATCCCAAAAGATGAGCGTTTCGCTAGCCTATAAAAGGAGGTCATGTGTTCGACATAGAGTGCAAAGATGATATGCGCGAGACCGGTGCATTATTTGCGTACAATGCCTGTGATCGCCAGCTGCATATAAAAGGATCTATCGGTCATGCATTTGACAGAGAATGCAAGGGAGATAATGCTAACAAAACTAGAGAGAGTTTATCTACCGAGCTAAAGTTGAGATGATTTTTGCATACTTTGCAAACTCACAGTCTCTATTTTCAGAGTAAGCACATGTGAATACTTCGGTCTTACCGTAAAATAGGACCATGAGTTTGCAAAGTGAGCAAACCTACTGAAGCGAAGGGAGAATGGTAGCACGCTTTGGCAGTGCGGCACCGATCAGACCGTCCAAGCACCGAGTGGACCCACGCAATGGGCGCGCGGCACGGCTTGGCCACAGCGAAGCTGCGGTTTGGGTGCGCGGTGCCGTGCTTCGGCGAAATTAAAAAGTATATTTAACGGTGGCCGCGATTTAAAAGTTTAATTAACGGCCAACACGTGCAGGGTCCGCACGGCAACGAGCGGTGCCGCGGGATGGGCGTGGCACGGAGCAGTGCCGTGGGCCGATCGCGTGGCACCGCTCAGCCCCGAGCGGTGCCGCGGGATGGGCGCGCAGCACCGGCCGTCCATGCCCTGGCCCCGTGGCGCTGGCTTGGTGCCGCACTCCCCCGACGCAGTCCATGTATATTTTTGCAAATCGTCACGCATACTGTATATATTTGCTAAACTTGAAAAAAAAGGTATATTTTTAATTTTTTTTTCCTTGTTTTGGTCCCTTAACTTCTCTAAGAAGTACATACTACTCATAGGCAGACAAGTTCAGTGTCACATTAAACTACTGCCAAAGCATGATTTTACAAATAAAAAAGGTTAATTATTTACTTAATCGACAAGAACCTACATGTTGTTGGTACTACACTTTTAATAAGGGTTTTGGTAGTATACTAGTTGCAAGATTAGCTGATCAAAAACATTATTAGCTTCTAGCACTACCCTACCTGCGGCGGCATTCCTCGTGGTGAACAAACAGAGGGCAGCACCAAAACAAAACAGGGCAGGGCAGAGACAGGGATGACATGGTGACATTCATGTAAAACTATTGCATTGCTCTAGGTGATTGTACAAATGCTCACCAAGCTGTGTAGTCTCCAAGGTCGCAGGAAGTCAGTGAGGAGTTGGACGGCACACCCAAATATTGAGCATCAAGGAACTGCTGCTGCTAAGGACGACGTCTCCGCTCTTTCCAACAGGTCGGCGGCTCAAGCTTCTGCATATGTATCAGGAAAAGAAAAGGAAGTGGATGAATCAATAGGTGCTGCATATTTTGATGTGAGGAGAAATCACCGGGAATTAGCCATGGTGGATGATGAAGCCAGCAGCAGTTGCAACCTGCTAATGCAGCACACGTCGTCGGTGGCGGCTTCATTTTCTTGCAACTCCTGACTTGTCCCTCTTCTTGCAGGAGCTGATAGCTGAGTGCTGCCAGCTTCATTGTCCTGCTCCTTAGCTCCTCTTCTTCTTTTCTTCAAACTTGCTCAAAGGACCATGCATGTGTATAATGTTTGGATGGATTGGAAGCTCAGATGCTTGGGAATAGAATGGTGTAACATCATAGCTTGATTCATGGTCTGTGGACAGGGATTCGAAGGAGAGCAGAGGTAGGGAGGAGGAGGAAAAATGGTGGCCATGGATATTGAATGGGGGAGGAAGAGGGAGGGAGGTATCTTTATCCTCTACCCCTTTGAGGTGGGTTGCATGCTAGCTATGCAGGTTGCTTGGGCGACCCTGAGGCTGCAGGTGGGGTCAGGGGCTATTGGGGCCCAATTGGCAGTGAGGCGGATTAGAGAGAGATAGAGGGTGAAATGATTTTTCTGAATTTTATGTTGACTATGCGGCCATTTATTTTCTCTTGCTTCTGTTGGAAAAATAAGTACACGTAGATTTAATTAATTCCATAAATAAATCATGACATTAACCGCATAAGCTAGCAAAATCATCTCAAACAATCTAGACATGTATACAACAGAATAATGCATAAATAGATCGAACACGTAAAATATGATAAATATGTACCAACGATTCTATTCAGGAGGAAAACTCGGAGCAGATGCTCTCGGAGCAGTAGCATGCACCGCATATACAACGCGTGGTACAGGATGGTGACGATGACACGCAGCGCCCGAACATAGAGGAAGATGAGTTATAGCGAACAAACAACGAGCAGTCGCACAGAGCGCTTTCTAAAAACCTTATTCGCCCTCTCCCGGTGTAGGACTTCACGAGGACGACGGTTCCGGAGACCTGCTCTCTCGATCGCCGGTGCACGCCGACGAGCGAGACAGAGTAGACGACATGTGGCGGTGCAGTATAGAGGAGAGGCAAAACCCTAGATTGATTTCACATGTGTTGCGTGAAGGTGATGGTTCGGTATATATAAGACGTGTGATCAGGAACCGGATAAGTCACGCGTAACCTACCCGGACTCCACACCAGTCCAACGCACTGAATAATCCGGTGAGTTCCAAAATAAACACTGGAATATCCGTTGGATACAGCAAAACCAAAACTGCAAAAGGAAGCCGCGTCTGCGCAAGCATTAGGAGTCAATTTTGGCAGACCATTCACACGCATGTTGTGTACGCGCGCCCCCTGGCCCTGAGCCTGGCTTAGCCCAGCAAGGTGAGGTAAGGCGAGCGAGTGTGTTTGTCTAGTTCTCTCCACAGCATATTGTTCAAGTGGCTAGAAGAGCACTCGTCTTTTTAAGGAGATTTCTCTCTCCTAGAACAAACAAGATGGTACTAAAATTCACATACATGCCTCCCATAAAGTGGGTTTTTGAGATTTTTTTAGGAATTATTCTTCAATTATGTGCTAGACCCATTAACAATTCCAACAGCTATAATGGTCTAAAAGAGATGAAACTATTCCTGTGTGAAGGGGACATCATGACGAGGCTTTGGGGAAAATTTCAAATTTTTACTGTGTGTTGTTTGACTGCAGAAAATTTGAAGTAGTTTTCTATTTCAAATGTACATGTAGTGAGTTTGACAGTTTTGACCGATTTAATTAAGGCATCAAATTAATTGATAAAATCATTCCAAATTTATAGAGATCTATTGACATTGTCTAATATTCAACTGAATTTTTCTAGGATTTTATGTTGAACAGAAATGAGTTGTCACTATTTCCTTATTTATTAATGCATGCAAATGCATTTATGAAATGCAAGAAAAATCAAAAAACATACCAAAAACAATTCAAAGCATGCAAGTGGCAAGCATACAATATTTCTTACATCATTTGAATTTGTCTACAAGAGAGAGTGGATCCGAAATGGATTTCATATGTATTGTGTAGTCAATCGAATTCCTGTAATGGGTTAACCCAATCAATTTAATTCAAGAATCTTGTTGTGGTTCTTGGTGTCACTTTATGTTTTCCATAATGTGTTCACGAATTTACCATTGATGGTTTGTCTGCCATGACCCGTGAGGATAGAAAGTACGATAGATTGATTTAAACTTGTAATTCAAATTGCCAATTAGATTGACCCTATTATTTTGGTGATGGACCGGTTCTTAGATTTAATATAACTTTCTTTGTGGCTTCTTTGCTGCACCTAGGATCCGTTGCCTTGAAGTCATTTATTTTCCCATCATTTCGTTTATGTCCAGAAATTAACTAATCATGTCAAGTCTCTGTTGATGATTGCTAATAGCGCCATGACATGCTTTGAAGATTAATTACACCTTATATTTAGCCTATGGTATTATTCTAGCACATGATAAAATTATTTACCATGGTATTTTATTCTCGAGCATAGGTGCCTATGTGCATTGTTATTCTAAATTTAGGTGAGTTCTACTTATTCTCGGTTCACACATTGATTGATTGATTGGTTTTTATTTTCACCAAAACTTACAAGCGGAAAAAAGTGTTTTTTTAACAACTTAGAATAATCAACTTTCTAGATTTTAAATTTCTAGGTATGTTACAGAAAGTCTTTTAGGATTAAACTTTCATCATCAAGTTTTTTATAGTGTTATACATACTAAACAATCCGTACAAACTTCTTATTACTAACTAATTCCTCCGTCCCAAAATATAACAACTTCTAGAGTTGGCCATACATATTAAGAAAATAAATACAATTAAATGGGAAAGATTCTGATTGATTGAGAAGAGAAATTATATGGAGAAATTAAATGAAAGATGATTGTGATTAGTTGAGGGAGTAGATGAAGTTGATATATTATGAGACAAATTATGAATGCTAGAAGATGCTATATTTTAAGACGAAGAGAGTAAGATCTTATTCGAATTATTTAGTTAAGTGAAAGTTATATAAAGATAAGATTCCATCCCAATGTGACACGTCAGTATTTGTAAAAAGTTTGTAAAAATTAGTACGTATATTTTCCCTTTGTGATACTCTATGAGTTCTAAAATACTTGTTACCAAATATTATTCACATTTAAATTTTAACAATTGTCTATTTTTCAAAAATCTAAAAAATACCTAAAAGATACCATATTATTAGATTGTATTGCATCCTAAACGTAATCATTAAGCCTCACTCATCATGCTCTAACTACTCAAAAATTATTAGTGGTCAAGTTAAAATAGTTAAAGCCAACTGTGATAAGTATTTGGAAACGGGGAAGTAAGATGTAAAATTTAACACGGTGAAGTTAAAATAGTTAAAGTCAATATTTGGATACATAAGAATGAGACACGGTGATAGTACAAACAGAGAAGCAAGACTTAGACATTATCCGCATTCAATACACCTGAATTTTTTTTACATTTTAGTCTTTTTAAAACTTATTTTATAAATATACCTCTAAAAAACTTATTAAAAAATAGACCCTTCAGCTCGACGCTAATGACGTCGACGCTAAGGTCCACGACCCTCTTCACTCGTAGCTCATATAGTCCTTAGAAAATTAACATCTATTCATATACATAAAGACGTACAGTGCAGCAATGAGACCTTCACGCTGACATCCTAAAGAACGGGGATCGAGTCTTGAGTGGCTCAATATTTTTTTCTTCTTTTAAGTGTAAATTAGATGTATGTACATTGATAAAGGAAAAAAGAAATTATTATGCCAAGCAAAGACTCGAACCGGGTTCTTTGCGATGAAAGCATGGAGGTCTGACTACTGCACAATGCATATTGATGCCGAAACGTTGAATCTAGACACCGACTGGGCAGTTCATTCCTGTATTAAGTTTTTTTAGTTTGTTTATAAAATAAGTTTTTTAAAAAAGCTAAAATATAAAAATTACAGCTCAATTCACCCCCTAATGCCGAACAGTGTGGTACATCGATAGAATCCCACTGCCAGGCTACGTACGGACAAAAGGCTGCACGCCTGCACCACGAGCACCTCCGATTCCCATCGGCTACACACTGTTGCTTTTGCCTGTACCAATGTCATGCAATCGAATCTACAGTTATTTTAGATGGTTTAGGTGCCATTTGGAACGGATTTTGGCACGTGACTTCTTCCTCATTTTTTGTCTCAAAACTTAAAATAGTATGTTTTTTTAAAAAAATTTATATAAAAGTATCTTTTAAAAAATTAAATAGATCTATTTTTCAAATTTGTAATAGTTAGTACTTAATTAATCATGCGCTAATAACGTTTCTTGTTTTGCTCGTGGCTTATAAGCCAGCTCTAGAAGCTGAATCAAACACCCCCTTATCTGTGAGAACATGATAGAGTTGTTAGGCTTATAAGCCAGCACTAAAAGCTGAATCAAACACCTCCTTATCTGTGAGAACATGGTAGAGTAGTTTTTAGGGTTTGGAATTTTTGGGTAAGGTGGTTTTTTTAGGGTCCTTTTGGTTCACGGTTATAGGAAGATAGGATATGGCCATCTATGTTTTATTAGATATGGTGATTCAATTTTTTGTTTGATTCGTATGGATAGGATGATCCAATTTCTTGTTTGCTTGGAGGGATATAACTTGGATGGGATAAGCAAAAATTTAGTGGGGTCCGTTTGTCATATATATATACATATATTAATCAAAATATAACCATCTGAGATCTTGTTTTAAGATTTAATTACAGTGAATATAACAGTAGAATCGGACCATAAAATAGATAAATAGTCTAGGAGACAAAACACTTCAAAGCTCGCTAACAAAAAATTAAATCCACCACAACCAATCAGAATAGGCCATGTTAGCAGTAACAAAACATGGATGGCTCCATCGGGCTGATTTGATGGGATTCACTCATCCAGCATCTTCAGGAAATATTATGTCTCCCGGCCATCCTATCCACCTTTACCCACCAACTAAACACCCTCAAAAATTGGATCACCATATCCCATCCTAGGATATCCCTCCAATAGAGCTGGACAAAAAGCTCGTGGCTCGTTAGCTCATCTGACTCGTAGCTAGCTCGGCTCGGCTCGTTCTCTTTCCCTAACGAGCTGGCTCGAGCAGCTCGCAAGCTTAACGAGCTAGAGCAAGCAGCATTGCTAGCCCACGGCTTTAGGCCTTCAGTCACGCTGCAAATCATCCCCAGCCCATTAATTGGCCCAATAGGCCCATAGGCATCCGCACCAGGCACACCATGGTCCACTCTGGTCCACGCACCAACATGGGGGGTCGGAGGCACGACAGGATCGGATGACTTGACCAGAGCCACCCCCAAATCCCCAATTGGCCTCACTCGACATCTGCTGGCGCTGGACGCTGGCTAGGGTTAGGGTTAGCCTCCTGCCACCCCCGCCGCCAGCCATCACACACCCTTGCCCTACCACTAAGGATTCCATAGTTAAGCTTTTAACTATGGAACTGAAAGTATGAAACTTTATGTTATGCCTATTTTTTATTTGATTTAAGCTAATGTGTGAGTGTGACTTGAATCATATGTATACCACCTTTATATCACCTGCATGCATAATTTAATCTGTTGTTTTGTCCCCTATATACCTGATTTGATCTTAGAATCATATGTTAGTGTACTGGCTCATGAGGTGAACCGAGCCGAGCCAAGCTGGCTTTTTTGTTCGTTTCGTTAACGAGCCGAGCTCAGCTAGCTCGTTTCAACAACGAACCGTACCAAGCTGAGCCAAGCTAGCTTGTTATCCACCCCTACCCTCCAACCAAACACACCCTTAGGTAGGGTGTTTTTTTATATGAAGAAGTATGGTGATTAGAAAATAGGAGGAGGATGACTCTACTTTTATAGTAGTAGAGATATGCAATTTACTACTCCCTCGGTCTCACAAAGACTTTATTTTTGCCCTCTTTATTTATCCTACAAAGACTTCAACTTTAAAGCAATAATTATATTGGAGTTTGTAAAAGTGGAGGACAAATATACTCAGGTTTCTAAAAGTAAGGAACAAATGCATTAGAATTTACTAAAGTGAAGGGCATTATAGTCTTTAACTTTATATTGATATATTTGAGATGAAGAATGATAAAATCTTTTTGGGACGAAGGTAGTACTAGGTGGCCACCTCATCAGTCTACCGATGCAAAATACTCCTTTGGTCCTAAAATAACTTAAACTTTTATCCATCCTATGTCTCCCACAGACTTTATTTTTTTTTATATTAGAATTTGTGAGAGTGGGGAACAAATGTATTAGACTTTGCTGAAGTAAAGATAAATGTATTAGAGTTTGTTGAAATGAAGGATTAATGTATTGGAGTCTACTAAAGTAAAAATTATTCTAATCTTTTAGCTCTGTATTGATATGTGTGAGATGATCTAAAAATAATATTTTTTAGAGGGAGGGAATACTATATTTTCTCCCATCCCTGCCCTGACTGACCAACGGGATCTAATTTGCCCACTCGTGCCTACCACCGGCCATCACGTGGAAACACAAACTTTGTAGCAGTACACCAAAGTTTAGGTGCTTCACTTCGCACGTGGACAATTCACATGTATATAATCTTAAATGCAATTCATTATACTTCGTAGTATTGTTAACTTGTGTATCCTTAATTCCTCATGGCCTACTGATGTTACAGTAGAGTACTAGTATCTTATATAACTATTCAGTTGATCTCCACTTACTACGGTTAATACTAATTTTCTGCCCTCTCATGCATCCACGTCGTCAACTAATTAGAACCATTGGATCAGCTAATACCAAGTGTTGGATTAGATGTTGAACGGCCCCTATCTTCAGATGCACCCTGGAGGCCTATTTTTCATGGTAAGCCTAACTGATCGTGACGTCGCCCACCCCTAATGCATGGCGAGCCGAGAGCACAAGAGCGTCATCCTTTATCTGTTTGTCGTAGTGCCTCGCCTCTGCGCCGCTTCATCTCCTCATACATCCGAGCGGTCATACGTTTTTAATTTCCCAACTTTCACCAGTTAGGGCACTCACAATACAAGAAACTATTAGCAGTTTCTATAGCATAGAACAACAACAACAACAACAACAACAACAACAAAGCCTTTCAATCCCAAGCAAGTTAGGGTAGGCTAGAGTTGAAACCCAATAGAAGCTGCAGATCAAGGTTCAGGCACATAAATGGCTGCTTTCCAAGCACACCTATTCAAAGATAAATCTTTGGGTATATTCCATCCTTTCAAGTCCCTTTTTATTGCCTCCTCCCATGTCAATTTTGGCCTTCCCCTGCCTCTCCTAATATCACTGTCGCGCCTTAGGATTCCACTATGCACTGGTGCCTCTGGAGGTCTCCGCTGGACATGTCCAAACCATCTCAACCGGTGTTGGACAAGCTTCTCTTCAATTGGTGCTACCCCTAGCCTATCACGTATATCATCGTTTCGGACTCGATCCATTCTTGTATGACCACAAATCCAACGCAGCATACGCATTTCCGCAACACTTAACTGCTGAACATGCCGTCTTTTTGTAGGCCAACATTCTGCACCATACAACATTGCCGGTCTAATTGCTGTTCTATAGAACTTGCCTTTTAGCTTCTGTGGTACCCTCTTGTCACAGAGAATACCCGATGATTGACGCCACTTCATCCACCCCGCTTTGATTCTATGGCTAACATCTTCATCGATATCCCCATCTCTCTGTAGCATTGATCCCAAATATCGAAAAGGTATCCTTCTTGGGCACTATTTGACCATCCAAACTAACACCCTCTCCTCATGTCTAGCAGTGCCGAAGTCACATGCCATATATTCGGTTTTAGTTCTGCTGAGCCTAAAAACCTTTGGACTCTAGAGTCTGCCGCCACAACTCTAGTTTCCTATTTACTCCCGCTCGGCTTTCATCAACTAACACTACATCGTCCGCGAAAAGCATACACCAAGGGATATCCCCTTGTATGTCCCTTGTGACCTCATCCATCACCAAGGCAAATAGATAGGGCTCAAAGCTGACCCTTGATGTAGTCCTATCTTGATCGGGAAGTCACATGTGTCACCATCACTTGTTCGAACACTAGTCACAACATTGGTTGTACATGTCCTTAATGAGGGAAACGTACTTTGTTGGAACTTTATGTTTGTCCAATGCCCACCACATAACATTCCTTGGTATCTTATGTAGGCCTTCTCCAAGTCAATAAAAACCATGTGTAGGTCCTTCTTCTGCTCCCTATACCGCTCCATAACTTGTCTTACTAAGAAAATTGCTTCTATGGTTGACCTTCCGGGCATGAAAACCAAATTGGTTCATAGAGACCCCGCGTCACTCCTCTTAGGCGATGCTCGATTACTCGCTCCCATAGCTTCATCGTATGGCTCATCAACTTAATTCCTCGATAATTAGTGCAACTTTGAATGTCTCCCTTATTCTTATAGATCGGTACCAATATACTCCTCCTCCAATCATCAGGCATCCTGTTTGACCGAAAAAATGTTGTTGAACAACTCGGTTAGCCATACTATAGCTATATCCCCTAGGCATCTCCACACCTCGATTGGGATACCATCAGACCCATTGCCTTACCCCCTTTCATCCTTTTCAACGCCTCTCTGACTTCTGATTCTTGATCCTCCGCACAAAGCGCCTATTGGTGTCATCAAAAGAGTCATCTAACTGAACGGTTTGTGTTCCCATTCTCACCATTGAACAACTTGTCAAAATACTCTTGCCATCTGTGTTTGATCTCATCTCCTTTACCAAAAAGCTGCTCCTCTCGTCCCTAATGCACTTAACTTGGTTGAGGTCCCTCGTCTTCCTTTCGCGAACCCTAGCCATCCTATAGATGTCCTTCTCTCCTTCTTTGTACCCAATCGTTGGTATAGACCTTCGTAAGCCCGCCCTTTTGCCTCACTCACAGCATGCTTTGCTGCCTTCTTTGCCATCTTATACTTCTCTATATTGTCCGCACTCCTATCATGGTATAAACGCCTATAGCATTCTTTCTTCTCCTTAATAGCCTTTTGGACGCCCTCATTCCATCACCAAGTATCTCTAGGTTCGCATCCACTCCCTTTAGTCACTCCAACCACCTCTGAAGCCACCTCCCGGATGCATGTTGCCATCTTCTTCCACATGTTGTTTGCGTCGTCTTCTCCATCCCAAGGGCCCTCTTCGATAACCCTTTTCTTAAAAACCTCTGCGGACTCTCCTTTCAATTTCCACCACTTCGTTTTTGCAATCTTAGCTTGTTTGTCCCTACAACGCACATCTGGAAGCGCAAGTCAGCCACCAAAAGCTATGTTGAGAAACCACACACTCTCCAGGTATTACCTTACAATCCAAGCATGCTTGTTTATCCTCTCTTCTTGTGAGGACAAAGTCAATCTGGCTAGAGTGTTGGCCACTACTAAAAGTTATTAAGTGGGATTGTCTCTTCCTAAAGAAAGTGTTGGCTACCATCAGATCAAAAGCTATAGCAAAGTCTAAGACTTCCTCTCCCTCTTGATTCCTACTACCATACCCAAAACCTCCGTGTGCTGCCTCGAAGCCTGCATTTGTTGCACCTACATGGCCGTTGAGATCTCCACCTATGAAAAGCTTCTCGGTACTAGGTATAGCTCTAACCATACCATCTAAGTCTTCCCAGAACTGCCTCTTATCACTCTCATTGTGGCCTACTTGGGGTGCATACGCACTAATTACATTCAAGACCATGTCACCAATGACAAGCTTGACTAAGATGATCCTATCTCCTTGTCTTCTCACATCCACCACACCGTTCTTGAGGCTCTTGTCAATCAGAACTCCTACCCCATTTCTATTTGCAGTTGTCCCTGTGTACCAAAGCTTGAAGCCAGTATTATCTACCTCCTTCGCTTTCTGACCCTTCCATTTAGTCTCTTGAACGCATAAGATATTAACACGTCTCCTAATCGCTGTATCAACTAACTCTCTCAACTTACCCGTAAGAGACCCTACATTCCAACTACCTAAACGAATCCTAGTTGGCTCGACTAGCTTCCTTACCCTTCGCACCCGTCGAGTCAGATGTGAAGACCCTTGCTCATTTATCACTACACCCGGGCGCCGATGTAGCGCGCCACTAAGGAAGCGACGACCCGATCCTTGCTCACTTAACACCCTGCCCAGATCACGACACGGCGCGTCACGGGGGTGACGACCCGGCCCTTGCCCATTTAACACCATACCCGGGTTCCGATATGGCGCGTCGCTAAGAGGGTTACGCCCCAACGGTTTTCTTTTGGGTTTCATCTCCATCTGATTGGCTAGGTTTTACATTGGCTCGCCAAGCCTAACACAATCTATAGCATAGAACATTGTACTAAAAAACTATTCTTCCCAGTGTAAGATTTTCTATTGCATGGGACTTTAGTAGTGATAGAAACCATATTTGCTCTCCCAATGCGGTTATAGTAGTTTCTTGTCCATCGATAACCGTGAAGACCCAGTTTCTTAGTTAGACTTGGTTTCTTGGATTTTGCCTCTCTCCTTATTAAATCACTTGCCACATCAGCAAATTACCAATGTGGCAGTGCAATTAATATCTATAAAAACTACCATGGTTTCTGTATTGGGAGTGCCCTTACGTAAATGTAGCGTCAGAGAATTTAATATCCTTAATTCACTCTCGTCTACGTGTTTATCTGATTCTATCTCTACGAGTCCCGATTCGTCATGTATATGTGCCTGCAATCGCCATGTGTGTGCGGCATGCAGTGCCACCAGAATCCAGATGCTGCCGGACCATTCGTGTTGTAGGTGGTTCACTACAAGCAAAGGAGTCTGCGCCGTCATCCTGCGACTGGAGTCTTGCACTCCTGGCAGTTGCCACAGAGTCAAAACACATGCCAACCATTCAATATAATCTCTCTAGGAAGCAGGAACCTTAGGCGTGCTTACTACTTTCGCTATCATGTGTTATGTGTTGTGTCCTGTTGATTTGCTAGATTGATTTAGTCCTTCAGTAGATGTTGGAAGTCTTAGGGCCTCTTCATTTTCTATGGATTCAGTCCTTAGATTGATTTAGCCTGTTATTTGCTAGATTAATTTTAGGCTTAGTTCCTCGGTAAATTCATTTTCTTTGTTTTTTCTTTACTAGGACCGTATGTCGGCATTAGCTATGGCCATTTTTTAGTTCCCGTATTGGTACTAACAATATGCTATTAAAATTTTCATGTTCTATTTTCTGAATCCATTAGAGATGTTGTTTGGTGTTGGATATGATTCTCATCCTAATCAATATTTTCCCTATCTAATTGTGCAGGGAAAGAATGCTAAAGTTGTGTTGTGTGCTTATTCATTGTTCTGAGATTCAGTAATCCCAATAGTCAGATTTCTGTTTTTTATGATTCAATTAAAAGAAACTTGCATTGATACTTTGATACCTGAGTTCACAGGGTCTACAGTATGACGTTTGTGCAATAAACTGACCGAACAAAAGAGAAAAAAATGTCTTCATGCATGTCAGACTGGGATTGCATCACTGCACTTTGGCCTGACAGCACAGTACGACGATTACATATGCATTTTATGAATGAATGTTCTGTGGATCTTCCCCATCTCCCAGAGGTAATTTGGCTAACTAACTTGATGGCTTGCTCTAACGTATCACCATGCAAATACAGTTCAAATTCTCTTCATATCTTAGTGTTTTCTCTTGGTTACTGTTTTACTTTTTACAAATATACTTCTTGGTATTAATCAAGAGAAAATTTGGCTTCAATCATTCAAATCCCCTATAATTCCCGCACCAACGCGCAGGGTATTATCTAGTATATTATCGCATTAAATCCCTAGAAGTCACGTTAATGAGCGAACAGGAGAGAGAGTTGTGTACAGCTGACTATAACGTGAGTCCAAATTAATTAAAAATCCATATAGAAACACAATTTAAAAAATCATTATTTGTACTAGTTGGAGATTCTCCTAAAAGTCCTCACATTAATCCTAAAAGCAAGAAATTTTTATACATATTAACAAATAAAGCTAGAATTTTTCACATTATTAACAAAAGATAAAATCATATGCGTCTATCAATCACATGTATGGCCGAGATCATCCACCACAAAACATATGGATTTATTTAATCCAGAATTATTAAATACCTAGCTTCATTCAGTTTGGAGCTCTTAACTATAATTTTTTCATAATTTAATAATTAAAAATTTTAAAACTAATAAATATAGAGTTGTACTAAGTTAGAAGTCCTGCTCATAGGTTTTTTATAATTTAACAATTCCGAATTTCATAATTATTAAATACCAAGTTGTACTCGATTTTTAGTGTCAATTACAGAATTAATAAATATGAAATTTGAAATTAATAAAAATAGTAATTAATTAATAAATATTAAGTTGTACTTGGTTTGAAGTCTCAATTAACTTCTATGATTTAATAAACTAAAACATGAAGTTAATAAATAATGAGTTCTCCTCAATTTGGAATCACAGTTATAATATTTCATGATTTAATAATTCTAAAATTTGAATTAGCAAATACCAAGCCGATATTCATTTTTTAAAATATATATGTAGCACATGCGGATTCATGGGTCAATGGATAAATATATCTGAAATTTGGTAAAAATAAGGAATATTAAAATAAGAGTTCATGTAAAATACAAGAGAAGATCAATTTAAATTTGAAAGACAAAATAAAATAAAATCAGCAATTTGATCTAATCTGATTTGTAAAAGCCAAAAGCCACAACTTTGAAATAAAACTACAAATATAAACACATATACAAAAAAAGGCATTTGATCTAATCTGATTTGTGCATTTATTGATTAAAGGGCATAATGGGATCATAGAAAATAGGAACATAGGAGAAAACGAAAATAAATGTCTGAAAATGGAATAAAATGGCATGTTTCACAGCAAAAAAAAAATAACTGGGGTGGCATATTTCTGGTTTCAACATCTATGGTGGCATGTCTTCAAAAACCATCTTTAGGTGGCGTATATCAAATTTGTTGGGAAACAGGGGGATGGAGGGCTGGAGCTCCTACAACCATAGCTCGACCCGTGCCCCTTGTGGTCTTGTGCTAACATTCAGGGGCGGACCTATCCATTAGGCACGATGATGGGTTGGCTGACCTCGCTACAGTCCGCTTCGTTTTATATCCCCAGACCTGCTTTGTAGTAGTAGCCATTAGTATTAATGTGCAATAAAATAAAGGCTTGATATTATACTATATTGAGAATGAGACTTTTATAGGACTTGATTTTGATAAAATTAAGAAGAGGTTTTAAGCTATGGGTGATCATAGAATTTTCTTAAAAAAATGGGTGGTTGGAGAATAGATTTGTCTAAGCCTCCTAGAGAACTTAGACATGCTTAGTGATTTATTAATGGTACGTCTTTTCATATACTAACCAATTTTAAAGATAGTTGATTAGTTAACTACTTACCCTGTCCCAAAATAGTTATCGTTCCATATTGTTCAGCACAAATTAAGGTGTGAGAAAAAAAAAAGACTTATAGTGTCCCTTATTAAATGGGAAAAGGTTAATTTTACACCCCCAAACTTTTGTGTTTGTCTAAAATAAACCCTCGAACTACAAAACCGGGTATAATACACCCCTAACTGTCAATACCGGACACTTCAACCTCCTTGAGCTGTTTTTACGGTGGTTTTTGTACACATGGACAACACGTAGGATGCCACCTATTATACTAGTCCACGTTAGCCCTTGGGAATAAATGGGCCAAGCCCATCTTGCTTGGTTGGTTGGTTCATTGCGACCTACCTTCAACGAGCGGCGGCGGCGCGGCAAAGGCGCAGGGGATAGCAGCCGCGGTGTGGCCTGCTGGAGCTGGCGGAGCGGGGAAGGAGCATCCTCGAGAGGCTGCGGCAGTTGTCAGCGAAGGAGGCGTCGTAGGGAAGGAGCAGCTCCAAGCAGCTGCTCGCGGTTGCCGGCGGAAGTGGCTGCACACGGTCACCGGCGGAGATGGCTGAGCATGGAAGAAGTAGCTCCGCACGGGGAGGAAGCAAGGGCAAGCAGCAGGAATCTGTGGCCGGCAGAACAAGCAGATCAAGGGACATGACTAGCTTTGGAAATGGTAGCACGGGAAGGACTTCACAGTCTGCATCGCAATTCTCCAGTCAAGGTAGAAGCAATCCACCTCCAATTCGGTCCAGGGAGGGGGCCATTTGATTATTCTCTGGTTGTTATATGCGAGTGTGGTTCAAATGCGGCAAGATGGATTTCATGGAGTGTGAATAATCCATCTCGGAGGTATCTGACATGTGCGAGAGCTCGGGTGAGTTGGTAAAATAGTAGTGTAATGCATTTGCTGTTTTTATGGAGATAATATCGTGCGATTTTGCTTGTGTATTGAGCAAAACGATGGCTGCGAATTTTGGAGGTGGTATGAGCTAGAGACTATACCTTATTTGAGGCAGTGTTAAATGATTTGCACGACGTTGTTTGTGGTTTGAAGGAGGAGAACACAGAGATGAGAGCATCTCTTGTCAGTGCAAGAGCACAAATTGATGAGCTAATGGCACAGCGCACAATGGAGATGTGGCTGATTGGAGAAGAAAACTCAAGTAGAAAGATGATTCAGCTTATAAACGTAGTGCTAAAGTTGTGGAATTAGAGAAGGGACGCGTGACAATGATGCGAGCTTGGGGCTGACATGGACTAGTATCATGGGTGGCATCCTACATGTCGTCCACGTGTACAAAAACCACTATAAAACAGCTCGAGGGGGGTGAAGTGTCTGATATTGATAGTTGGAGGGTGTTTTACACCCGTTTTGTAGTTTGGGGATGTATTTTAAACAGACACAAGAGTTCGAGGGTATAAAATGGACTTTTCCCTATTAAATGATGTATGGTTGGAGCGGGAGGATGGCTAGTGGTAGAATGGGAAGAAATTTGAACAGGAGGTGATTGATGGGACAAGTAGTACTCTAGAGTGATGACTATTTTGAGATAAATTTTGAATCTACAAAGACAGCTATTTTAGGATAGAGTTAGTATTACTCAGTTTTATAAATTGACTTATTTTGTAAATTGATAGGTCTATAGCTATCTTTTGATATATAATGAATTATATGTGGTGCAAAGATTATTGCTTTACTTTTAAATGAGAGGTACCATATTGGATGTCTTTTTGTGCCTTCTCTATTTTTTTATACGATTGCAATATAAATATGGTACCGTATATGTTGTGTTTGGTTGTCTTTATCGAGCATCTCTGTTCCATCTTTATTTTAGGGCTATGTCCACCACTGCTAACATTTGCTGCCATCTGACCATCGCATTGGCTGGCTCAGGAGGAGCGATGAAAACAGAGTGAGGGAGGAAGAAAAGAGATCCTCTTCTCCTTTCCTTCTTTTCCGCTCAGATCCACCAGGCCTCCGTAAACACCATGGCACAACCCCACTGGATCCTCCTCTACCATGCCTGAGCGTTGGTGCTGCCACTGATGTCTATTTCCAGCGTGTACCCCCACTGCCTCTATGCCCTTCACATCCCCACACGCCCTCCCCTTTCCCCATTTCCTCTTCCATTCCCCTGCTGTCTTGATCCCCCAACAAAGAGGGCTCTACTCAGTGTCCTAGCTATAGGACACAGGTGCCACTCCTTCTTCACTGTCGATCTGACGTGATCCCAGATTCATAGCCATAATCGATTGATGGAGGACATATAGGGAGTTCCTGGGTGGTGGCTCGCTTAGGTTGGCCTATAGGAGCCCAAGCCCCATTGGATCTGAAGTTGTAATGAATAGCTCCCATCCCCATTGTCTTTATTGTCATATCTATGTCCACTCTACTGTGGTCTAGAGCTAGATGTCACTGAGAAAAGCCCTCTTTGTTGGGGGATCAAGACAGCTGGAGGAATAGAGGAGAAAAAGGCAAAAGTGGAGAGGGTGTGGGAATGTGAAGTGCATGGTGGCAGGTGGGGGTACACATTGAAAATAGACATTAGTAGCAGCACCGGCGCTCAGGCATGGTAGAGGGGGGCGGTGGTCTTGCCGTCCCGATGGTTGGAATGTCAATGGGTTTGTGTGTGTGTTGTGTGCGGTGTTTTGCACATGGGGGGCTTGTGTGTGTGTTGTGTGTGGTGTTTTACGCGCAGGGTGTGTATGTGGAGGGGGCTGCTAGTGTGACGCACGCGCAGCAGAAATATAAGTTGTGCGTGGTTTTGGATAAAAGGCATAGTTTTGTTGTTTTCCAACAATTATGCGTGTTCACACAGGTCTATGACAAAAATCCATATGTTCACACAGGGATTCTATCTAGTACACATGCGCCTGAGTTTGCACCTCCCCTATTCATACCCCGATTAGGAATCCACCCGCAACAGCAAATTCCCCTTTGAATTTCTCAAACTTCTACCAAAATGGCATGGGTAAAACCAGTTTGAGGGGACACAACTACAATTCAAGCACCAGATTTTTCCAAAATAACGGGGAGTTGTTTCACCACTTGTCAATCACTGGGTTAAAAAGTTTCAAACTACTAAAATGGTAAAATACTGTTGAATCATGATTAAAATATTTTGCTCTCACGTATGAAACATCAGCTTCAACTGTTGAACCATCAACTGATCCACAAAAGTCAAAGTAAAAAATATGAAACGCTATTAAAATCCCTATTACAATATTTTGATCCAACACAAGAAACATCCGGATACATTGGATGAAACATCAAAAAATTATAAAATGTATCGGTCTATATCTGACTTCTTGCCCTCTTCGGTGGCATGATCTGAGCTGTACGACAATGAGTGTGGTGGCAGAGGGAGAGGCCCGAATCAAAGAACTCCGACGCCTCCGCTGGTGACCAGTGGATGCATGAGCCCCGGAAGGATGTTAGCAACATCAGCACAGAGGGCTGTGGCGGCCAGCAAGCACCGCCTCAGGCGGAAGGACGGCTCCTCAGTGGCAAAGCCGCTAGTGGAGGACGAGGCCGGAGAAAGGGCGGCAGTGGCGACGAAGAAGACTTTACAGCACGGCCGGCGCTGGGGCTACAAGGTTCCCAGTGGCGGGACTCAGGGGGTTCTCAGCGGCGGCACGGTGGAGATTGGGACGCCGTCCTCCTGTGTCCCGGCGGCACGGTGGGGAGAGAGTACAGTGGGAGATGGAGTGGGGGAGAGAGACAGGGGACGGGGTGATTGACAGTGAGTGGCTGAGGTGTGTCTGATTTTTTGGCTTTTGTCAGGCTAGTGACAGAGTGAGTGCCAGAGGGCGCATTTTCTGGTTTGGACTTTGGGGAGATGTTTGGTCTGATGATTTTCGATTGGGCAGTGCACATGCGTTGAGTGGGCCAGTGACTGGCGCTAACTAGTCCTTCTATTTTATATTATAAGTCATTTTGGTTCTGTTTCAAGTTAAATTTATTCAAGTTTAATCAAGTTTACAAAAAATTAGAATATTTACAACATCAAATTGGTTTCATTAAATATACAATTAAATACCTTTTATAGTATAAGTTTTGTATTGGAAATACTACTACGTTTTCTATAATACAATACTGCAGTGTTATAGTATATTTACAATACCACATTTCTTTTATAGTACTTTTTTATAGTATATTTGTTTTATATTATATTTACAATACTGCAGTTTCACATTTGTATGTATGTCAGGCAGTTTCAAGATTCCACTAAAATTTATATACCACATTTGTTTGTGTGTCACATGGCAAGTTGAAGAATCAGTTTTGCTGTTATTGCAATAGAGCGACCTAAAAGTATACTGCTACGGAGAAGAACCTTGCCTTCTAAAAGTTACAGCAAGTAACTTTAAGAAAAGTGGATATTAACATCAACAAAGTTTGACAGGCTAAAAAAGGCTGTAGAGAAACTACGAGGACAAATGATAAGCTATTATTCCAAAGTAACTAGTAGTAAACTAGTAATGCGAGAAGAAACAAAATAATGTCACCGTGTAGTCATAGACAATATCTCCTTTTTGCGTAAACACTTAAAGGTCGCACTAATGCTGATCCACACACAGACACACACGGATATATTTCATCCATATGTTATATTACCTATATATTCAATACATCAACAGCATTCAATATTATACGACAGGAGGAAAATTTACAGTAAGACAAACTCCATGCATCACACAGTTGTGTAGTTATGTGTTCTTTTTGCTATCAGAACGCGACAAGCGGAGGTCCATTGACTGCAGTTGGTTCCTGAATTGCTCATTCTCCGCGATGAGACGCTCGTACTCAGTAAGCAAACCTTCAGATTGCTTCTGTAAAGCCAAGGTATTCGCTTCAGCTGTTTTTAGTTCCTCAGTTTTCTTTTCTGAAAGACGCTTGAGTTCTTGCACTTGCTCATTCAGACTGGAAATCTCTTTCTGATATTGTTGAATCTCCTCTACGCTTCCATGTTTTGCTTCTTCTAAGACACTGCTCTGCTTTGTTACAGCCTCCATGTTTTTCTTCATGGTCCGTAATTCCCTGATATAGTGATGTAGCCGGTCAATTTAATTAACCCAAGAAACAGAGAATATCCTGCAAAAGAACGGAAAAATATCAACACTCGATCAATCTGAAAGCTAAAATTTCCACCAATATATTTTAGCACAAGAATATCCATTTTACGCCACTTAATTCTTGCCTGAGTCCATACCAATCTTTAAACCTAAAATAGGCATTGCAGTATGTCCATCTGACCTTGAACTATCAAAGTTTACCAAAAATCAACCCCAAATACGTATATTATGAATTCTCTCTCCAATCAACAATATCAGGAATTTGAATCCACCCCCACCCAAAGTCCAAGCCAATTCACCTGCTTCATGTCATATAGGAAATACAAGATGCAGTTCATTCTTCTATGTCTCACTAATAACCGAATAAGAGGAGCAACAAACTACAAAGAATGACCACTGCAAATCAAATAGCCCCTCAATGTAATGTATCGAGGACAATGTGACTTCTTCTTCAAAATTGTGCTCATGTGAAGCCATGGATGCTTAGGAGGGGACAAAAAAATAACACTGGCCTAGAACTCATGTGGCTCGCTCTTAGTTGTTGACTAGGTTATATTTACATGGCATCCTTCATGGGCACGATTGCACAAATTGCTGGATTGGATTTCAGAGGGAACGGGGCTATTGTCGAAGAACAACAGTGGATTCTGAGTGTGGACAAGAATAGTAAATCTTTGTATTAATCTCAAAAAAACTTGTCATTACAGTGACCTAGGTGCCTATTTATAGGCCTAGGGGTATAGTTATAGGCTCTAGGATTTCATTTACAGGTGGTATTACATTATAGCCCCTTGATAGGGACAACTATATGGGCATTTACGTCTTTTTCCTACTCACAGCTTCTAGCGGGCCGTTAGGCCGTTATGCGGGCCGTCGGGCCACCTATATGGGCCGTATCCTTTGATTGGGCCTTCCGGCCCTCTTGCTATCATGCCTCCGGCTGGGCCGAAGAACGCCCTGCTAGGCCTTGCCTTGCTGGAGCATGCCATCGGTCGCCTAGGCCTTTCGCCTAGTGCTTCGGTCTCTCCGCCTCCTGGTCAGGGTTCTACCCATTCCACGGTGGCTTTGCCTTGCCCGCAGTGCCCTTCGCCTTCTCGACCTTCGTCTTCGCCTGATATGCTGTGCCCTTCGCCCGTACTGGGCCCCTCGCCTGCATGTCTTCGGTCTTGAATTGCCCGAAGGGGCTTCGGCCGGTAGCTTCGGTCATGAGCATTCCGAAGGGGCGATGGTCCGAAGGGGCTGCGGCCTGTCTCCAACAAGCCCCTCACGTGCAAGGGTGAGCTGTGACTCGACCGAGCTCGTGGATACAGTTCCTGACGTTGTGCAGGCCGATCGCCGTCCCTACTTCGGCCGAGTTTAGGCTCAAGACCTTCCGGCGAAGGCCCTTCGTACTTCGCCATTGCTCTTCGAGATCCATGTCGAGATGAGAGAAATTTTTCGCGGAGTCCCCCCCACACTCCCTTTTCTTCCTCCCTGCATTGCGCCGCGCGTAAGTTCTATGGTTGTGCCACTTGTCAGCAACGTGTTAGTTGATGCGCGGCCACGCGCGGTTCGTCTTTCGAGGTGCCACGCATCGACCGATGCGGTGACAAGCGGTTCGGCTTATCTAGGATGCCACGTGGGCCTTCCCTCCTAGCGCCACGTGTCAAGCCATCAGTAGCGATTCAGGTGCCACGGCGGTTCGCCTTCCAAGGCGATACGTGTCGCTCTGCCATTGGTTAGCGCGGCAGCACGCTCGTCTATATATACACGCCCCCTGGACTGCTTCGACGCCGTCATTCCGCTCCTGCTGAGAACTTTGTCGCCTTCCAGTTCATCCCCACGCACTGCTCCTTGCTCTTAGGCTTTCGCCTCTTTTCGCTTTCGATGAGAAAACTTCTTCGCCCAACCTGGCTCCGATGGCGCCTCGCAAACCAATTGCGGCGAAGGCTGGTGGCATGGATCTCGAGTCAATTGATGACGATAACACCATCTTCCTCGGCCCCTCTCTGATACACTAGGCCGACATCGCTGAACTTTGCGACAGGGGCGTGCTCTCGGAGGGGCTCGCGCAGGCGCTAGGCGAAGACGTCTTTCCTACGCCACATGACGATGAGACCGTAGTCTTCGCCGCTGTAACGACCCGCTTTCCTTTTCCCTGTTGTAACTGGTTTGTAACGACCCGCTTTCCTTTTCCCTGTTGTAAACTGGTTTTTTCTGATTTAATCTTTTCCTATCTGTCAGCTGTGCTCCGTTTTCCCTCTCAGCCCGGCCAGCCGGAACTACCTTCGTTCTTCTTTGCCGAGTAGAGTTGCTACTCAGTCCTTGTCCCTGCCCTATCCTTGTCTTACTCGGACCCCTTTGCTGCCGAGTGAGCACTGTGATGTGCCGACTACCTTGTTGAGACCTGTTGCTTCTCTTCCTTTGTCCCGCCGAGTTGCACCCGCCCGTTGGACGCCGACTACCGAAGTAGTGAAGAATCAATCTTCACCTAACCGCAGCAATCGCTTGACCAGTGGTCAGTTCCCGAAAGACGGTCAGTGAGATTTCTCCAACCTGTCCTAGCCTTGACCTTTAATGTCTCATCGCATGCTACAGTGCCTGCCAACTCCTCTGACCAAGTTGGACTCCAAAGTCACTTCCTGTCATATCCCTGTCAGTTCATCTTGACTTCCTTGCTCCACCCCGTTGCCTGCACTCCACCGTGCCTCAAGCTTGCACGTCGGCTATATGATATATATGGCCAACCGTGCCCAGTCCTTCTTCCTTTGTTTTGCAAACCGGCCAGCTCCAGCTTGCTAAGTTTTCATCCTCTCAAGCTTTGGGGGGAGCTCTGTCGGCCTGGTTCGCAAGCCTGGTTCAGCCGACTGCCCCTTTTCTGCAGCAGACTACTTCTTGATCCTTTTTCTTGGTGTTTTACTTTCTCCTGCTTATCAGTGTTTCTTTTCTGCTTGTTCAGAACCTGAACCGGTTGGACGCATCCCGAAGCCACCTTCGCCGAAGAAGGACCCCTCCTTGGAACAAGGCAAGCCTCTTTGATCATATTGTTTCACCATATATGAAAAACTATGTTGTTTGGAATAATATATGCATGGCTTAGTTTAACACCTTTTTAAACTGTTGGCCTCGGTTATGCAAGCGCAACCGATGGACCCGCCAGTAGTAGCACCTTATTTGGTAGGATGTTGTTATATTTCTCCCTTGAAGAGCCCCACAAATGGCACGCTAGCATCCTATCTTGAGGATACGATGCCGAGTAAAATGGGCTTAGCCCCTGCAACGTTGTTTGTCGTTGGAAAAATGATGGGTTTTACTAAACAGTTTGGAAAACCCGATACCGTTTGTGTATCGGCGCGTTTTGTGAATAAAGGAAAAGATTTGTGAAAATCTTGATGTACAGAGCAGTGCCTGTGTGGCTTGGCTATGTATTATCATTAAGGATCGATCCCATGGCGTAGATTTGTTTGTCAGTGATTTGCGAAAAAGTGTTTGATGGAAAGGGAACCGTGACCATGAGTTTTTGCCGAGTAAGCAAACGGAAGGCCTGGTGTGGCCAGAAACGGATCTGTGTGGTCCGGGGTGTTAAGCACCATAAAACAAGTGTATGAAAAGTAAACAGGATGAAGATCATTGCCCCCGGGTTGTAGCCAGGGCGGCAAAGTTGTACAGATGTCTTCGGGTTGTAGCCAGAAGACGGATTGATCATGCTCCCGGGTTGTAGCCAGGGCAGCAGATTGATCAGGCTCCCGGGTTGTAGCGCAGGGAAGCCGATTAGCTAGCTGGTTGTAGCCAGCCTAGCGGCATTCAGTGCCATGAACATGCTCCCGGGTTGTAGCCAGGGCAGCATCGTTCGAGCCCCCGGGTTGTAGCCAGGGCGGCGACTTAGCTAGCTGGTTGTAGCCAGCCTAGCGGGCATTTTAGTGCCATGATCATGCTCCCGGGTTGGTAGCCAGGGGCAGCGATGATGAGCCCCCGGGTTGTAGCCAGGAGCGGCCGACTAGCTAGCTGGTTGTAGCCAGTGTAGGCGGGCATCAAGTGCCACAGCTGAGATTTGGTTGTAGCCGAGTCTCAGGGTCAACGGAGTGGTTGTAGCTACTCGGGAGATAAAGGACCAACAAATGCGAAGTAAAAGAGATGATAAGAACATGTATGATTATGCTTGATTCATTAAGTGGCGAGTTTGTTGAAAAAGCAACTATTGCGGATTGGATGGAGGCGTGAGCCTCTGTCCGCCAACTAAAATTTGGAACTCACTAAGTGTTTGCAAAGAAAAGAGTTTAATAAGGCAGTCTTTCGCAAATGAAACCCTTAGCTCTTCTTGTCTAACCAACATGGCATCATTCCCGGCTTGCTGAGTACGAAAGTACTCACCTTGTTCATATATATGTATAGTAGGTTTTGGAGTGGAAGACGAAGATCCGACTGCTGCCGAGTTCCTCCAAGACCAGGCCGACTACGAAGACCTCTGAAGGTTTCGAGCCTAGTTCCCAACCGAGCCTGTGGAGTAGTTTTTGTCCAGCTTCCGCCCTGTTCTGCTGTTTCGCTAGTTTACCAGTTGATTATTTTGCCCATCCCGGGTCTGTCCTGGATGGATCTCCTTGTACGTATATGTAAGTACTCTGTTTATGTATTATTGTAACTCTGTGTTGTATCATTGTTGTGCGTACCCGACTACTGATCCTGGGATCGGGTGCCTTATGCACATGGTGGCCTTCCACCTAGTCGGGAGGCGCCACAGCCGCCTACTTCGATGCCGGCCTTCGTATCCCCTGCTGCGATCTGCTCCCTGAGGTGCTCGTGCTGTTAAAGCTCGAGCTGCCGCAGCTCTGCCCAAGCGCCTTTGTTCGGGTCGCCGTTTTCAAGTGGATGGCCCGGACACAGGAGTTCGCTCCGACGTCGACCTCTTCGCCATCATCCACCATGCTGCGCTCTACAGCAAGACGGTAGTGACACCGGCGGGGCCAAAGAAGAGCATCTTCAGCAGCATGAATTTCATCATGCGGCCCAACCAAACTGACTTGTGGCCTGTCCCCGCTTCGATGCCAAATTGGAAGAAATCGTGGATAAGGCGGTGGTTCTACCACAAGATTTCCTTTGCCGCTGACACCAACAAATTCAAGGCCCTTCGGCCTTCCATGGGCGTCCCGAGCTTCAACGCCCGTCTGAAGGTTTCCTCGTCCGGCGCGCTGGAGGCCTGCCGCTAGCTCCATAGAGTCATCGCGAGCCGGCTCAGTGTTCGGAACCTCATCTTGGAATTTATCATGATGGGGGTGAATTTATCATGGTCAGGGTTCTAACTCCACGGTGGCTTTGCCTTACACGCAGTGCCCTTCGTCTTCGCCTGACGTGCGGTGCCCTTCGCCCGTTCTAGGCCCCTTGCCCGCATGTCTTGGGTCTTGAGTTGCCCGAAGGGGCTTTGGCCGGTAGCTTTGGTCCTGAGCATTCCGAAGGGGCGATTGTCCGAAGGGGCTGCGGCCTGTCTCCCCAAACACAAAATTTCTTGGTTGGAAATTGACTTTTAGATTAATGTGTCAGCTGAGGGGGTGGAGGGCAACTAACATTATTCCCAAAGCATTTTATACCATCTTTTTTCGAAAGACCAGCATTTGGTACCATTGAACTCTCCACGAATAGTGAAGAACTGAAGATAGAAGGCGTGTGCTTTTGTAATATGAAACTTCTGAGCATGCCAATTTATGCAACAAGCAATATTGCAAGCTACAAACATGTACATGATGCACTACATGAAACTCTTTAAGTCACCAAGAAAACAAAAGCTCAAAAGAAGTTTTAAACATCCACTCTGACTGGTTCCTATTCTAGGATGACTAGTGGATGCTGGCAAGAGTATACGTGAAACGCAAAAATCTACAAATATATGTACCATAGTCCCTCTTATATTTTGTTCTTTACTTGAAACTTGATACTCTCCATATACTACTCTCAGAGACAGTAAACAGCCTTAAAATGTTATTTTCTTGATGAAACTTTTGGCAAGATAATGTTGAGTTGTGAATTGTCTTAAACTTTTTTGGGGGGAGAATTGTCATAACATTATTATCCAATTAAGACTTTCTTCAAATAACCGTCTCGCTAGCGCAATTCTTTTACGTCCTCCCAAAACAAAACCACCCAAAACATTTATCGAATTTTCCAATTAACCAACTTTTCCAATTAACCAGAGATCCCCGATCAACGGGTTCCAATTAGCCGCAGAGAAGAAGAACGAGGGAAAGTAACACATACCCATGAGGGATGCCTCGAGGAGGTGGCGGCTGGCGAGCACCTGGTCGGTGGGCGTGAGCTGGCCGAGATCCCCGACCCGGCGCCGGATCTTGGCGATGCTGTAGCCGCTGGACCCCAGCACGACGAACATGGTGGCCGCGACCGTCTTGACCATGACGGGCCCGCGGCCGCGCTTGGAGCGGTCGACGGCGAGCAGCGCCAGGCGGCGGGCCGGCGTGCGGAAGAGCAGCACGAGCACCAGCGCCGCCTCCGCGGCCAGCAGCGTGAAGAGGAGCTGGATCATGGTCGCGGTGGCGACTCCGTCGATCCGTCGAACAGGTGGCGGGCGCGAAGGAGGAGGAGGAGGAAATGGGTAGGGAGCAGAGTGGGAGGCGGGGATCTCGAGGAGGGTTATATGGGGAGACGGGGATCTGTGTCGTCTAGAAGTGAATCTAAGCCGAAGAATTTACAATGGACGGCTTCTGGAAGCTGTACTTGTGCCTCTTGTTTTTTACTCTCTTGTCACAGATTTTTCGAAACGGTGAGGACATTATCGGCGTATTATATAAAAGAAGAAGGTATTTTATTTTAAGAGAAAATAGAATCAAACTTTATAAAATACGGTTAATTAGAAAAATTAGGTAAAACCATTATAACAAACTCTTCACCAACTAAAACAGGACAGTCAATCTTTAATATTTCACAAATAGTTGCAATAAACTGCTTTCACAGACAAATGATTAGGATTAGATTGTACATTGATGAAAGAGGTGAAATTTACTGATGAATGATTAGGATTTGGTTGATGGTTTTAATCATGGCTTGCGGACGCGGCTTGCATGCACCCCCATACGCGTGGCCGACAATGGGAAACTTGGATTTGTGTTGGTGAGATGAACAACCAATAGCTATGTGCCTCGTGTCCGTACCGGATCGAAGCATTCGACGTCGTTGCTCTCTCCTTTGATTTCCCATTATTTTCATTGGTTAATACTCTTTTCGGTTTTTAATATCGGCCAATATTTGACTCTTATATGTATGTTTAATTATTTGTCTTATTAAATAAATTATGTAATTATTATTTATTTTGTTGTAATTCATTTTATCATTAAAGTTATTTAAAGCATGACTTATATTTTATATATTTGTATAAAATTTTTGAATAAAACGAATAGACAAATTTATGTTTGACAGTCAATGACATCTAACATTAAAACCCACAGTAAGTATAATTACTTCTTTGTTGTAACTGCTACTACTCATTATGTCACGTTTAATTGAGATCCAAAGGGTGCGAAGGTGACTTCAACCTGGAGAGCGGAGGTGGTGGATGGAGAACTCACCAACGTTGAAGTTTCCTAGCGATGCCTCATAAGTGTAACAGATTAGGTCATCGTGGGAAAAGGTCATATGGAGGTAGCGGCTTTAGATGAAGGCTATAGGTTAAAAGCAAGCTGTGAACGGCATCAAGCCATGGAAAAGTTGTTATAAAACTGGCACCGATAGACCATCAATAACCGAACGCTGAAGAAACATAGTAGATGATCCAAAACCGATGACAATACCGAGGCACGATATTTGTTAACGAGATTTAGTCGAAGGCTACATCTTTGAGGCACTGATTACGGACGCTCCTCTTAGATCCAGCATAATTACAGCGTATCAAAGTTGCAACGACCTTCAACCGTTACGCCGGCGGCCAGTCGTTCCCTCTCACCTCCTGCTAAGTCACCATGCGGTTACGACATATCCACCTCTTTATTTAAGAGAGCCTAGGACAGAATTCAACTCTAACTCTACTCTATAACTATTACAACTCTAAATCCTAATTTGTAACCGACTACGTACACTTATTCGACACAAACTCTAACAAACTCCACCTTGGCGATTATGTCACACATATCTAAATTTGCTCCTTGCGCGAACCTCCGTGTATCCAGATTTGAATTGGTTCCTTTCGCAGTTCACGTCGTAAGCTGCCCGACAAGCCTTCACCAGGCCCACCATCATCAACAGACTCCGCTGTCCCAGTAACTTTTTCTAAAGACTCCACTATCCCAGTAACTTCTTCTAGAGTCCACTTGCAACAATGCTCCATCTTCTCTTATATCGTCACAGTCATCCTGCTAAGTGAAATTGGACTCTTTCCTAGCAGGCACATCCTAGACTCCCCGAAGAACATGTTCATCTTTATTTTCCATCTTAAATTTGATTTTGTCTACTTCATAGCTAGATAATCTATGTCATCACTAAATAGACAAATTCCAACTCAACAGACCATTACAAAGAGAACCATTTTTTCCTTTGCATCATATGAACCGAGCTAATAAATCCAACATCCACGCTTCTGCATATTTAGACTGAGTACCTTATACTTGAGAATTCACCATCGTCTTGAATCACTCAAAGAAATTACCATGATAACCCTTGCTCTTACTCATCGTTAGTGACACAGATTCTCATATATCTCCATCATAACGACCCGCAGATCTTGGATATATCCTATACCGCCAAATAGTCCCGTTGACACCATCAACAAAATTGACCTGTTGTTGCCCCAGTTCGCCGCCATCTCCTCTCGCTAGAGATGACCTGTCAAGTTTCGCCGCCTACTACACCAAAGACTCGTGCCCCGCAGCTAGCCCAACAACCACAAACCGCTCTAACTTCCGATTGACTGCTCGTCAATCCAGTCGTGAGCCGAAGTCAACGAATCACCACGTTGTCTTCTCAGCAGCCAAACGACCCGAGCGCCACGTCTTGCCATCTCCCTGTCGAATGCAGCTCATCGAAAAGCCTAGGCCACCCGCCTGATGTGTCCGACACACCAATTGGATTGCCAATCGCTTCAGCCGCCAATCAACCCGAGCACCACATCTGATCACCTCCTTATCGATTGTAGCTCACCAAACAATTCGAGCTGCCCGCCCGAAGTGTCCGATTCCACCGATGAAGATCCATTGATTGCCCCCGTGCTCCACCTTGTGTCAATATCCCTCCCTGGATATTATGTGCAGTAGTCACGATGTGGGGCACCTCCATCATACCTTTATCCATATATCTCCCTTATGACCAGGCTCTAATACCACTTGTTATAAAACCTGCACCGATAGACCATCGATAACCAAATACGGAAGAAACACTGTAGAAGATCAAAAACCGATGATAATACCGAGGCATGATATTTGTTAACGAGGTTCAACCGAAACCTACATCCTCGGGGCACTGATTACGGGTACTTCTCCTTGATCCAACATAATTTCAGCGTGTCAGAGTTACAACGACCCTCGACCGGTACAGCGCCAGCCAATCGTTCCCTCTCGCCTCCCGCTAAGTCGTCATGCGGTTATAATAGGTCGGCCTCTCTATTTGAGAGTGCCTAGGACAGAGTTCGACTCTAACTCTGCTTTATACCTATTACAACTTCAAATCTTAATTTGTCACCGACTACATATACATATTCGACACAAACTCTAACAAAAGGAGAAGTACAGTGGGACAGTGTGACAGTGTTGGGACGGAGGTAAACTTATTAGAGTTGGAGGGGTGAAGACAATGGAGAAGGGAGAGAAGAAGAGGAGGCTTAGGTTTATAAACAGTGCTCGTATCTTGGAGCCATCCTAACTGTCCAAAAAATGATTTAAGAGATTTTGTATAAATCAAGCACTAGACAACTTTATTAACTTGTACGCAAAGCATGCATTTTTGGAAGATGATAAATAGTTGGACAGTATATATGTTTACTGCTATGGTACTGCTATACTCATATCCGAAAGTATTTTACATGCGCCTAAGTAAAAGAGACCGGATTAGGCAACCTTTATGATACAGTTGTTGATGGTATAAATTGAATTTGAGGTTAGAGAACGGTGTCGAATCAAATCGCACCTCCTGTTTATCAACTTAGGCCCTTTTTGAAAGTGATGAAACACAGATGAAATAAAATGAATTAACTACTTGATAAATATGATAGAGTAATATTTTGATAAATAAACTCAACAAATAACTAGGAACTAGTGTTATAAACAATACAGTAAGAGATTTTTTTTAAGAAATCGTATTTTTAGAAACATAGAGCAAATAATCTAGCATGGACTATAGCTGATAATCACTGTCGAACGGGACCTAAAGAGTACAACATAATGGAAGTCACAGTAAAAGATGAGTTAATATAAAAGTGAAAAAAAGTTTTGCACTAAAAAACAAGAAAAAAAAGAACTGAAATAAACCTTGTGTTGCCTAGTGCGGAATATCACTCCCATGCCTGATCGGCCATAGCAAAGAGAGGAACGTAGACGACCAACAAAACAATGTGAGTAAAGAAAAGTGATGAACATATCAGGTTTGATGTACTAGTGCTAACATTTTTTTCAAGTACTGCTATCTTACTCGTGTTTGTTTAGATATATATCTAGAAGTTACTTATATTATATATTTTAAGACAGAGATATTACATAGTTTAAGCGGCATGACAAAAGTCCCAGACAAACATGCTACAGCAACGAGAGCTGTGGATGGTGAAACTTTGATCTGCTAGGTAGATACCACGAGCTGCCGCGGAAGAGGTCTAGGCCACCCGGCCCCTTGATCTGCTAGGGCTTAGGCACCATTCACTTTAGCTCATAGCTAAAGGTTATGGTCTGCACATGAAACAAGAGAGATCATTAGCGCATGATTAATTAAGTATTTACTATTGTAAATTTAAAAAATAGACTTATTTAATTTTTTAAAAAAATTTCTATATACAAAGGTTTTAAAAAATCATACTGTTTAGTAGTATGAGAAATTTAAACGGTGCCTTAACAGCCTAACAAGCGAGATCAGTCGGCCCAACTTTGCCACCAAAGTGCCTGACGACCTGACCACCACCATAACCATAGTGCAGCGGAACAAATGCGACTGCAATTCTATAATTAATATGGAAATTTCTTGAATATTACTATTTTTATATTCATGTAAGAATTTCTATTAGAGAGGGCATTCTTGATGGAGACCTAAATTAGGTGGTGTTCTTTTTGGCTCGTGGCTTGTAGGTTGTGCCTCGGTTTTCGTTAGGACGCTTCCCAAAACGTAAAAAATGTGTGTTTTTTTTAAAAAAACTTTCTATATAAAAGTATTTTAAAAAATCAAATAGATCCTTTTTTTAAGTTTCTAATAGTTAATACTTAATTAATCATGCGATAATAATATTTCTCGTTTCGCGTACGGCTTATAAGCCACACCCATAAGCTGATTCAAACACCCCCTTTAGTTGTTTCTCGATTATAAATATTTAAAATTTATGATTTTATCAATCTTTTAAACTATTGACTAAATATTGTTGTAAACATTAACTATTTCTCTACTATTATAAAAATAAATAGGGTTTCTATCAAGATCCTTTGTCCTTTGCCTTTAGCTTCAGTATTCCAATGTATCAATCCCATGTATGGTACGCTTCTATAGAATTTTTTTTTTTATATTTTTTTAAAAAAATATTTACAAAAGTATATTTTTATTTCAAAAATTTACAAAAATATACTCCCAACGCCCTCTGGGAGGGCGTTTTTTTCCCAGAGGGTGTTTTTTTGACATGGCATACGGCCATCCGCCGGGCGGTCGACGGCCGTCTGCAATTTTGCAGGCAGCATCCTAGCCATCCGTTAGGAGGGCGGCAAGGGGGCCACCTGCAAAATGCCCAACCCCCAGGCCACCTCTTTTGCTGGCGGCCCCCTTGCCGTCCTCCTAGTGGGCAGTTTTTGCCAGCTAGGGGGCCGACGGCAAAATGACCGGCCCTTGGCCATTTTGCGGGCGGCCCCCTTGCCGTCCTCTTAGAGGGCAGTTTTTGGCCGGCCAGAGGGTCGCCTGCAAAATGACCCTTTTACTTTAAAAAAATTCTTTCTGAGTTAAAAATCGTCTTTTGGGAGGATGATTTTTTGCTTGCATAGTATAAAACCCCCTTCAGCCTCCGAAAAGTTCATAAAATTCACAAAAATAACAGAAAAAAGAAGAGAGAGCTAAGCGTGAAGGCAAACGAAAGCGACGAAGCCCTGCCGGTTTGCGGATTTGTTTGTAGGTAATATTTTATGTCTCTTTGTAATTTCTATTTCTATTCATCAAGTGATGTAGTACGTGTAGTATTGTACTAGTTATTTCACGGGTAAGGGAATGTTAGGTATAGTCCACAGGGTGTAGATCTATTATAGTTGAGCATAACGGCTAAGGGCATTGATAGGTCGGATGAGAGAAGTTAGGTTTTTTTACCAGATGAGTAGCCTTAGTTCGAGAAATGCTAGGGAGATGGAAATGAGGACGATGACATTTCATTTTTTGTAGTCATGTATAGTATACCCTAGGTATATAGTTGTATAAGATATTTTTGGCCTATCGAGTTATAACTTGTGTTTATTTGGTTATAATGTAGGTTGCTATGGATGCATTCGGTATGTCCAACCATCAACGACCTCCGATTGGCGTGCCTCCGCCGATCTGTTGGTGCGGAGATGATTGCAAAGTTGCAATAAATCAGTAGGATCACACATACCGGCAAAGGTATTGGATATGTGCTAATTACGCCTACTCTCCGGAGAAGCCGAAGCCACAAGAGAAGAAAGGTAAGTCGAAGAAGTCAGTGGAGGTAATACGAATTATCTTGTAGTACGAAATATTTGAACCTTTGAACTAACAAATTTGCATATGCCAAGGCACAGAAGCCTTTTCCGCCGCTATGCGACTTTGTGCAGTGGATAGATATGGAGATCCGTCCACAGGACGCAGAGTTTCTTCGCAGGTCACAGGAATGGCACAGGGAGCGCCTCGAATATCTTTGGGCGGCAGAAGAAGAGTGGGAGGCTGAGCAGAAGAGGAAGGAGGAGAAGAAGCGGCAGGAGAAGGAAGCCCGTGAGGCAGACAGGGAGAGAAAGCAAGAGAGGGCACTACGTGCAAAGTAAGCTGGGCCGCAGGCGTCGAGGAAGGAAAAGTATCCACGCTACACACAGTAGTTGCATATCTAGTCGGATATCTGTTTGAAATACCATAAGTCATGTAATAACGATAACTAGAAACATTTCATGTGCCGTTTGTACTCGTTGGATGGATAATTTCATTAGGTTCATAAGCAATTAACGTGTGCTTAGTTGTCATCTCTTGGAATCTAATTTCGCCGTGAAGTTGAAACTCAAAAATTCATGGTTTTTGATTAGTTTCGTCACAAATGTAGACCGTGAGGAGTACATCGTTTGATCGACGAGCGTAAACGAAGCAAAGAGGTTTCTCCAGTAAACGTAGGATTAATAAAATATGACGTATAACAGGCTAACTACTATTGGTACAACGTACTACGGCCCCTGGCCGTAACCTCTAAACCTCTTCGTCTTCCTACCCTGCGCTCGCACCTGGCCCTATGAGTATGTCAGCCGGTCTACTAGTATGGCACGGCCAGCGCGAGTCACCTGCACGGGTGTGGCAGCTGGTGGGTCCTGTGTCTGCGGTGGCGGAGCTCCTTCAAGCTGCGAGGAACCTAGTACCTCCTGGATCTCCTCGTCCTCCAAGTCCTCTAAGTCGTCGCCCTCGAAAGGATCTGGTGCCCAACCGCTGCCGCGTGCGCCCTGCGCGGAGGAGCCAGCGCCAGCAAACATTCCCGACGCTGTAGAGCAGAACCCTGTGCACAAAATTGTTGATAATTGCAAATCAGAATTTTGCAAGGCAAAAGTAAACTTTGATCTAACCTGAAGGACCTCTTGTGGTGGCCCCGGGGGCACTGCTCATGCCCTGCTGCGCGTGTGGTCGTGTGTGGTATGCTCCATGCGTGGACGTGGCAGCTCTGGAGGGATGTAGGTATGGTGTAGCGAAAGCTGCACGGAAGTATATTGATGTAAAACGGTGCATGTCGTACAAGAAAACATGTTATGAATCGATGGTTAGCAGAATTTACCTCTGGAGGGGCCAGCTCGCTGACTGGAATCCTGCTGGTGCACTCCTGCTCTTGTGGGCCGTGGCTGGTCCTGACGTACAGCTACGGGAGGTACTACGTCGACTGCATGATAAGTGAGCGCATGAGTCACTATGAGCATCGACTGATGGATCCTCCCGAAAGTCGTCCTCTGCTTCTCCGCAATCAGCATGATCCCAATGTTCAACCGTCCGAACGCCGCGTCCATATCAGCTTGAACCTGTCACGCTACGTCGGCCTATTTCAAATGTGACGTGAATATGTGTTAGAACCATGGACACCTACAAAGGGAATAGCAAACTGCAAAGAGAATGTGACTTACCGCGCGGAAGTAGTCCTGGTCACGGTGTCTAGGATACGTGTCAGTCGCAGCGGCGACGTGTGGCTGTGGATCATCTAGGGTGAACGTCATGCGTGTGCGGGTGCGGGGCTAGTACCACCTGAGGTATGCTAGGTAGGTGTCCTCAGTGTGTGGACGTACCTCGTCGATGACCTCCTCCATCACCAATAACCAGTCGTCCACGTACCTCTGTAGTCAGAGATACCACTGAGTGCCGACTACCTGTCCCCTACTGTCGGGGGAGTAAACCTCGACGGCGGGAGGTCCGAAGACCCCCCTTTGAGATTCGGCCAGGGGAGTAGTTCTCAGGGGAAGCCGGCATCAGGGTGTAGAAGAAGGATACGCGAAGAAGACGTAAAAGAAACAGAGGAGTCTGGACCGTCCGAAGCGGTTCAGGACCGCCCGAACCGAGGAGATCGCGCGGGGAAGAAGGGATCGATGCACAAGGAAGAGACGAGGATTTATACAGGTTCGGGCCGCCGGAGCGTAATACCCTACTCCTGTGTGTGTTTTGCTATGAGGTGGATGAATGTGGTGTTGTGGTTACAAGGTGTATCTAGCTCACGGCCGGAGCCGGAGAAGAGGAACAGTGGCTAAAGAGTGAGCTCGGGAGCAGATAGCTGAGAGTTAGAGGTTCTCCGTTCCGTCTGTCCCCCCCCCCCTCCTCATCGGCTTGGATCCTCCTTTATAGAACTAGGGGAGTCCACAGTGCCGGTACGCGGAGGGAGATATCTTCCGGTGGGTTCTCCTGTGCGCCCCTCCACCTGCGGTGCCCATGCCGGAGTTGGAGGAATGTCCCGTCGCCCCTGTTCGCCTGCAACGCCCACGCCAGAGCAGGTGCTGCTGCTGCACGTCGTCGTGAGAGGATGGAGCGGAGAGATGTGACGGCGCACGCCTCTGCCGCCTGGTCGTGGAAAAAGGGGCCTGCATAGTCAAAAGCTTCTGACTACACAGTGAACGAAGCCTCCATAGTCAAAAGTCTTCTGACTGCACGGTCGGAGGTCCACGGGGGGCCATCGGGAGACGCCCACACGTGGCAGAGTAGTTGGCAAGTTGGTCCGCGGAGTCCTTCCAGTGAATCGGCATCGGCATCGGCAGTCAGCATCGGTAGTCGGTCAATCGGCCCCGGGCCTAGGCGTCGGCACCCAGGATCAGAAGGATCGGCGCCCGGGCACCGGAAGGATCGGCACCCGGGCACCCGGGCGATCAGCACCCGGCCGTCGGGCCCGGGCATCGGCGCCCGGCTGTCGGACCCCGGCATCGGCGCCCGGGGCCGATGGAGATGGCGCCCCGGGCGCCCAACGGGACATTGACCATAGCCGGTCTTCTCTTCTGCAGGAAGTGGGCCCGAAGGGGCTGACGTGGCCGGAGATCCACGCGTCCCCGCAGAACGTGGGACCCCCAGTCCTACTTCGCCGACAGTGGCCCCTGGCCCTGTTGCTCGGCCGGGGTCAGCCCCGGGCAGGAACAGGGCCACGTCTTGAAGAAAAGGGGGGACGCTGGGTCCGCCTGGTTCGTCATGTACTGACGTAGCTTGACGATTTGTTGATTTAGATGCGATACGTACCCGGGACCCGGGCTGAAAACATGGAACGAAGTGTTTGAGGAAGGCCGGCGACAACGGTCGCGATGGCGATGCGACAGCTTGCCGCGCGTACTGTCGCCACTGGGTTCTTCGTGGCGACCGTCGGCCGGAGGCCACGGCAGCAGAGGGGTGCGTCGTCCGATTGGAGGGCGCCGCCGACGAGTTCTCCCGCGCCTGGCCCGAGATGGAGGCGTGGGAGTAGGAAACACCCTCCCGGGGAGAACGCGTACGGGCCCAAGAGGCCGGGCTCGCGTCCCGGGGGTGAGAGTTCGCTGTGGGCGAGGAAGTCGCGGTATTTCGCGAGGTGGTCGCGGTGGTTCGCGAGGTGGTCGCGGTAGTTCGCGAGGAAGTGCGGGAGGCCGTCGTCGAGTTCGCTGCCCCGGACGCAGGGTTCTTCGACCGCGGCGACCATCTCGTGGAGCTAATGCCTGACGAAGAGGTTGAGGAAGACACCGGTTTCCTTCTGACGTCGTGCGCGGGTGCCTTCGGGGCCCGGGGGCCCTCCATGCCCCCGAGCGCCCTTCTTCTGTCGTCGCGCGGGGTCCGGTCCGAAGGAGGCCAGCGACCTCTCCCCGTGCGACGGCGTCTCCGGACCTCGCTCGCGCTTGCGCTCCGGTTTTGCCTGTCTTGTACAAAGAGAGACATTCGTATACGTATATGATTATGTTTATATTTTCGTACCTTGGTTTATTGCGTTGTTCGGAGGTTGCTGGTGTTCGGGGCCTCGTGTCTGGGAACGCCAAATATCGGGCGTCGTCCAACAGCGAGATCCAGCAGCTGCGAACAGCCGTCGGGCCTATGGCCCCTGTCCGGGCCCTGTAGTGGCCGCTTGCCCCGGGAGATCGGGCCCCGGGGGCGGCGAACGCGACCGTTGAAACGCCTCAGGAGCTCGGTTCCCGGGGGCGCGAGATGTCTGGAGGTGAGCTTGGCGGGGCGATGAAGCCCGTAGGTCCGGCCCCTTCCTTCTTCTGGTTCCGGGGGCCCTCCGCGCCCTCGGGCGCCGTTGGTCCGGAGAGCGTAGCGAGGCCACGAGGACACTCTTGGCTCGCCGGGAGCCCCTCGGGAATTGATCCCGCCCGGGCCCGGGGTCGCTAGGCAACGAAGGCCCCGGCGCCTCGGTCGGGCACCGCCATCCGCCCCGGGAGCCTAGGCTGATCATACAGGGAAAAATACAAGTTGAGGAATATGTGAAGCCGGATAAGGTAACGTATCTGGATATTTGCGAAGGGCGGCATGGCTTCGCGAGCACCATCCCGGGACCGGGAGTGTTGTTCTCGCTCGGGAGCGCCGAGCATCGGGCCGATCCGCCGTGAAACGCCGTCGCGCCCAGGTCCCCTGCCCGGGGCCTGGAGCAGCCGCCCGCCCCGGGAGCACGATCCTCGACGGCTGCGAGGGGCCCGAGGGTGAGTCTGGCGGGACGATCGGGTCCACGGGTGCGACCCCTCCCGTCTTCCGGGTCCAGGGGCCCTTCGTGCCTTGGCGGATGCCGCAGACCAGCTGGCCAGGTCGGGCGCCACAGCTCGCCCCGGGGACCTAGGTTGTCCATTCAATGGGGCAAAATACAGATTAAGCAATGCGTAAGTTTGGATAAGGTTAGTTATCTGGGGGTTTGAAGAGGGCGGCAAGGCCCCGGAATCACAATCCCGGGCCCGAGAGCCTTGCCAGCCCCCGGGAACGCTGAGCAGCAGGCCCCTCCGCCGTGAATCGCCTTAGCGCCCGAGCCCTCTTTCCGGGGCTTGGGGTAGGCGCCTGCCCCGAGAGCCCGGCCACAAGGGGCCGCGAGCACCTGGGCGCGGGGCTTGCGGAGCGGTTGAGTCTGGAGGCTCGGTCCCTTCTGTGTTCCAAGTCCGGGGGTCCTCCGTGCCCCCGGGTCCCGTTCGCCTAGGGAGCACAGTGATGCCGCGACGACAGGCTCTACATGATGAATCGTGAGAGCACTTGGCTCGCTCCCTTGTCCACTCCATGCTGCGAGCCGTTGCGTCTACCACCTCCTAGGGGCCTCTTCGCGGTCGCGACTGAGCGGAGGAAAGGATTGCGCATAAGGAATCTGCCCCCTAGCAGCGGAAAAAACCGAGCCCGAAGCCAACCAGTGCGGGACACCGCAAGCCGGGGCTTAGACGATGTCCGGGGTTTAGCAGATGGGATACGGTAGCTCGCTGGTAGGGAACAGATGCTTAGGCGCAACACCCAGCCACCGCATGGGCGCGACCCGATTATGCCCCCGGGGGAAGATCATCACGATCGCGACATAGAGAAAGGATAAGGGCACGAGCCCGGAAACGATAATAAAAATATTACTCTGGAAGGCGAGTACACATGGGGCCTGCCCAGTGCTGAGGTTTTGAGGCACTTACAGGATACGCTTTCAGATAATATTTATGAAGATGCTCCCAGGCTTACTGAGCCCGGTTGGGAAGTTCCGATCATCAGGGAGGGGCCTTCCCACGGGGGGAAGATTTCATTCCGACCCGTACGAAAATACGGCGGAGATTCGAACCCCAAACCTGAAGTGATCGGGCCCGAACCTTCGTTCCTCAAGGGAGTCGAGGTTGTCGGGCTGCATACTTGTCGTGTTTGATGTTTTGTCGATGTAGCGCTGTACCGGAGAGCCGAAGGAGAGGTTTGGCGACAGAACGGCTTCAGTCCGGTGCAGCAGGAAGAAACGGGGTCTCCCCGGGCGCCGTGCTTGGTGTGGTATGAATCGTCCCCAGGACCGCCGGGGAAAGGTCTACTCTACACATAGGGAACTGTGAGAGCATCTGGTTCGTTCCCTTGTCCATCCCATGCTACGAACGCAACACATGGAAAACGACGAAAGGAACGAGACCGGGAAGGATATTTAAAACATTGCTTATGTGAAGTGTATATACATGGGGCCCAGGCTAGCGCTGGGTATCCGGAGAAGTCCGGCGCTGGCCCGGGTTTACCCAACTTACAGGATGTTTATACAGACGGATTTGTGGAGATACTTGTTGTGCCTGTGGATGGAGCTCGAACTTGCTTCCCTCGCGAACCTCGAGGCTGAGGAAAGGCATGTGCTCGGGACCCGGGGGCCCCGGCCAGCGCTAAGGATATGTGTCTGGGACCCGGGGGCCCCGGACTGAAATACGGTTTTGATATAAGCCGGGTTCCGGGGGCCCGGGCTTGAATATGGAATGCGAGACGACCTTCCGAAAGCATACTCGCCGGGGCGGTGCTGTCCGGGCTTCGCGCCCTATTCCGGGTGTTGCGTTCCTAGGCTTGCACTTGCCTTGGCGAGGCCGCCCTGGTTCGGCACCCTGGTGTCGGGCCCGGGGCATGGATTCGGGAATCCGTGCCTCGGCTCAATGTGTGTCCGGGACCCAGGGGCCCCGGACTGAATACGATTTGCTATGTATGATTGATATGTGCCTGGGCAGCCCGGATATGGACATGGACCATGTCGGGACAACTTCCCCGGACCCGCCCTTGCCGAGACAATGCTGTCCGGGTACTCGAGCCCTGTCGAAGCTATTCTGGATCGGGAGCGGGGTTCGGACCGTCCGCCTAAGGGCCGGACGGTCCGAGTCGCTACAACCGGACCGTCCGTCGACGGTTCGGACCGTCCGAACCGCTTCGAGCGCGCTTGGCCCTCTACTAGTTCTGCCGGAACTCTGGCTCAGCTCCCTTGAGTGGGGGCAAGCTCTCCGTGTCCGGACCAGGGGGAGATATGCACCCGGGAGCGAGGGGCTCGACCGGGGCTAGATACGCGTGCCCGGGAGCCGAGCTCCGACCGGGACTTAGTTCGCGCGCCCGGGAGCCAAGCTCCGACCGGGACTTGATACGCCCCCGGGAGCCAAGGGCTTCGACCGGGGCTTAATATGCGCGCCCGGGAGCCGAGCTCCGACCGGGAATTAGTACGCGCGCCCGGGAGCCAAGCTCCGACCGGGACTTGATACGCCCCCGGGAGCCAAGGGCTTCGACCGGGGCTTAATATGCGCGCCCGGGAGCCGAGCTCCGACCGGGACTCCAACCGGGACTTAGTACGCACCCGGGAGCTAAGCTCCGACCGGGGCTATTTAAGCACCCGGGAGTCAAGCTCCGACCGGGGCTATCGGGAGCCAGGGGCTCCTACCGCGCGGGCTCAGGTCCCTTGAGAGGGAGCGAGCCCGGGCCCGCTACTGCTTCTGCCGGGATTTCTGGACGCGCTCGGCCAACTTGTGGACGGCGCGGCACTCCACGAGGTCGTGCGAATCCGTCTCGTGGACGGCGCACCACCTCCGGGTTTCGGCCGGCTCGAGACGCTCGGCCAAGCGTTGGACGGCGCGACACTTCGTGATGTCGTGCCGGTCCGTGTTGTGATAGGCGCACCACCCCCGAGCTAAGGCCGGCTCGGCACGTTCGGGTGAGCGCTGGACGGCACGGCACTCCGCAATGTCGTGCCAGTCCGTCTGGTGGAGAGGGCACCACTTCTGGGCTGTTGCCGGCGGTGGCGTCGCGCCTGCGGCCTTTCGCCGCTTGCGGCGACCATGGCCCCTGCGGGCATCGTAGCTCCGGGGGCTGCCCGTAGCCGCCAAGGCGCAGCTCTCGGCCGCCGCCTTAGCCTTCTGGCGCTTCCTTCTGTTCCGCCGCAGTGCGGAACATGGAAGCTTGCCATCCTCTTCAGGATCTTGGTCGGGGGCCCCAGTACTTGCAGCAGCGCTCGCGCGCCGCTCGATCGTGACCCGGGCGTCCTCCTGAACCCGCGTCCGGTCCAGCCGGTCGCGGAGGTCGCCATGGCCATTGTTGGAGTCCCGCGGGCGATGGCCTTCCGCCATAGAGCGCGTCGGTGTCGGAGGCGCCAGCGTACCACCTGAAAAGGAAACTCCCCCTACCTGGCGCGCCAGCTGTCGGGGGAGTAAACCTCGACGGCGGGAGGTCCGGAGACCCCCCTTTGAGATTCGGCCAGGGGAGTAGTTCTCAGGGGAAGCCGGCATCAGGGTGTAGAAGAAGGATACGCGAAGAAGACGTAAAAGAAACAGAGGAGTCTGGACCGTCCGAAGCGGTTCAGGACCGCCCGAACCGAGGAGATCGCGCAGGGAAGAAGGGATCGATGCACAAGGAAGAGACGAGGATTTATACAGGTTCGGGCCGCCGGAGCGTAATACCCTACTCCTGTGTGTGTTTTGCTATGAGGTGGATGAATGTGGTGTTGTGGTTACAAGGTGTATCTAGCTCACGGCCGGAGCCGGAGAAGAGGAACAGTGGCTAAAGAGTGAGCTCGGGAGCAGATAGCTGAGAGTTAGAGGTTCTCCGTTCCGTCTGTCCCCCCCCCCCCTCCTCATCGGCTTGGATCCTCCTTTATAGAACTAGGGGAGTCCACAGTGCCGGTACGCGGAGGGAGATATCTTCCGGTGGGTTCTCCTGTGCGCCCCTCCACCTGCGGTGCCCATGCCGGAGTTGGAGGAATGTCCCGTCGCCCCTGTTCGCCTGCAACGCCCACGCCAGAGCAGGTGCTGCTGCTGCACGTCGTCGTGAGAGGATGGAGCGGAGAGATGTGACGGCGCACGCCTCTGCCGCCTGGTCGTGGAAAAAGGGGCCTGCATAGTCAAAAGCTTCTGACTACACAGTGAACGAAGCCTCCATAGTCAAAAGTCTTCTGACTGCACGGTCGGAGGTCCACGGGGGGCCATCGGGAGACGCCCACACGTGGCAGAGTAGTTGGCAAGTTGGTCCGCGGAGTCCTTCCAGTGAATCGGCATCGGCATCGGCAGTCAGCATCGGTAGTCGGTCAATCGGCCCCGGGCCTAGGCGTCGGCACCCAGGATCAGAAGGATCGGCGCCCGGGCACCAGAAGGATCGGCACCCGGGCACCCGGGCGATCAGCACCCGGCCGTCGGGCCCGGGCATCGGCGCCCGGCTGTCGGACCCCGGCATCGGCGCCCGGGGCCGATGGAGATGGCGCCCCGGGCGCCCAACGGGACATTGACCATAGCCGGTCTTCTCTTCTGCAGGAAGTGGGCCCGGAGGGGCTGACGTGGCCGGAGATCCACGCGTCCCCGCAGAACGTGGGACCCCCAGTCCTACTTCGCCGACACCTACGATTATACCTATTTGCAGAGAGTGCATTAGACCTCATTAAAGAGTTGTAGTACTCAATAAAGATCGCAGCTATACTAATCGGTGCATGTCGCGTGGCACAACCATCTCCATAGGCACAGGGAAGACATGGTTCGAACTGTCGCATCACACGCTATGGACAATGGGGCTCGACGAAGATGTCGAACACCAACGGCACTGTCGTCATCCAGTATGCCTGGTCGCGCGTGCAAAGAGCCGAGAGTTCGAGCGGTGCACAGGCCATGATGACCTGCGGACTATATGGCTCCCAGACGACGTCGCTGGGCTGCAGGCGGTCGAACTCCATAATGAAGTTGGAGTAGGCCTTCCTAACCTACGTTTAGGCGTAACGACGCTACAAAATAGGACAGGGGGAACACGTTAGTGTTTGCGCATAAGTGGTAAATCTAGAATTTCACGTTATGTACCTCACGGCAATACCATACCGTCCCCATAGTCGGACGGTCCTCGTCTGACTGCCCGTACAAGCCTCCAAGGCCGTCCTCTAGGGAGAGTGCTGAATCAGAGGGCGGCCTATCGTGAACCGCTCGGCTGCCCATAGCTGCAGAAGGAGAGGGTAACCGGCGAGAATCGCACCTGGATCGGTCTTTGTGCACGCATCACAAAGAGCACGGTACGTCGCCGCTAGCATAGCAGATCCCCAGCTCCACTGCGGTACGCAGCCGTCCTCGCTGTCGGTGATCGCATGAGCATAGTGGATCAGTCCCTTCTCCACCGCGTGCCCCGTCATGCTAGTGAACATCACCCACCCGAACAGTCACAACAGGTATGCCTCCAAGCTCCGCCGCACCGAGTATTCATCGGCGTCAGGGTCTAGCTGATTAGGCTGTAAAGTAAGATTATAGTCAGCATCACTGTTGCTTTATAGATTGGATGATTGTGAATCGAAGGAATCCATGACTTACGGTGAACTGTAGCAGCCACGACTGCGAGGGGCCGCTCGTGGTGTAAGGCGGTAGCGAACCCGGCATACCAAGTCCAGGTCGACGGTGCACGGCCTCAAACCGAGCAGTGATGTCCTGCGACCAACCGTGCGCCCCGTCAACCGGACCAATTGCGTCCCCTGGGAAGGGAAGTCCTAGCAGGTAGGACATGTCCTGGAGTGTGAGAGTCATCTCGCCGCATGGTAGGTGGAATGTGTGCATCTCCGGTCTCCAGCGATCCACCAATGTTGCCAGAAGTGACCGGTCAGCGTCCCATCACCTGACGGGGTCCCTCTCGTCCGGTACAGGCTCAACTAGCCTGCACAGTGGAAGAAGTCCAGCCTCACGCAACCTGTAGAATATAGCACTGTAGTCAGTACTGGGGAACATAGATATGTACAAATGATGTGAACGAATATTGGTACAGCTCTTACCTCTCACGGAACCGGAGGTCTATCCGCAGGAGGTGACGTGAAGGCCGTGGACGGAAGGTGCCTAGCTAGGCACCCTCGACGGCTGACAAGTAAGACCGGTGGGACCGGTCGAGGCCCCGGCCGAGCAGCTCCGGTATATACTATGCCATACATACATGTAAATAGAGAGTTAGCGTAAATTTTATTGTCAAAGCAACAAGTAAGAGTAAGTTCGCAAAGTTAATTGAACAACCACATTACAAATTATTGTTAAGGTTTATAGCATTATTACATGACAATAAAAAACAATAATACGGTACATATCGTTCTATAACAAAGATCAAGCACGCAACAAAGCAGGAGAACTTAAGTTATAGAATCTCTGTTACATCAATGCATGGACTAACACTACATCGCAGCACCATCAAATGCTCGAGAACATCTAGGACAGGGTCGTCTTGAAGTTGTGCCTTCACCCGTAGGTCGATTGCCATCAGCGCCTGAACCCGACGGTACAGCTTCCGCCGAACTTGGACCGGTTGCATCCTTTGGACATTTCTTACAGGTATGACCTGTCTGGTTGTACTTTGAACAACGTTTATACCTTTCACCGGCTTCTGACTTATCCATGCCATTACGAATGCGTCTTGTCTTGCGGGACTTGCTTTGTCCCTCAATTTGTTGGGCAGAAATGCAGATAGCTTGAGGATGCTCGGTAGTAAATGTCCCCGCAATACCGAAGCCGTATATCTCTCCACTCTAGGTACTATAGATTGCTTCTTTCCTGAAATAAGGTGAGACAAAATGATGTGCTTCTATCTCGCACTCACCGCTCAGGGCAATAACATGAGAACATGGCTTGTGGAGCAGAGTAGTCTTTCGGCATGAGCACTTGTAGGTCCCGTCTTCCTTCAGCACGCACTCTTGCATAACTCTTTTGCGGTAGATTCCACGCATCCCCTTGTCAACACATAATATTTCAAATCTGCTCTTGTGTACCTTGAGGTATAGCTCGATGTCTTTAGGCCTTATTACTTTTATTTTGCATGTACTTAGTCAGTAGTATGCTAAAGAAAAGATTATTGTCTACCATTAAGGGGCCAGCTGCTCTGAACCGATCTCTGAAGTACTTGCGTGTGCCATGTAAGATAAATTCAACAATGCCAACAAGTGGGAGCCCTCGAACACCACGCATCATCCAGTTGTAAATCTCTGCCAAATTTGTGGTCATTATGCCAAATCGAGAACCATCTTTATCATACAACAATGCACATTTCTCCTTTGGCTCATTCTTAATCTACTCCGAAAATTTTCTAACCGAGGATGCCGACCTTCTTCTCATACGAGGTCTATCACTTGATAGAGGTCTAAGAGCTTGTGGAGCCTCATCCCCTACAAGGGTAGCTCTCCTAGACTGCTCATCTGTTTATTTAGATGTTAGTTCATCCAACCTACTCCAAAACTCATTGAATTTCTTCTCTTGATTCTGGACGCACAGCCTCTTGAAAAGATCCATCAGGTGTTTATTCTTAAACTGCATGTAAAAATTAGCACCTATATGACGTATGCACCATATACTTTGAACATCGGACCACCTTGGTGGGTACTTTTTCTCAGCACATCCATCCCTCAATTCCTCAATTGTCCACAGCAAGCCGGCGTGACGGTCATGTATTAGTCATACGTCTGGTCTCATTCGTACAACTGCAGATTTAACCCTTTCTAGGAACCAGTACTAACTGTCAGTGTTCTCGCTCTCAACAAAAGCAAAAGCCACCGGTAGAACTTGGTTATTCCCGTCAACTCCAATTGTTGTCAATATCTGCCCTCTGTACTTTTCGGTCAGAAATGTCCTATCAATACAGAGGATGGGACGACAATGCACAAAGGCCTAAATGCAAGCACCTATTTCAAAAAATACCCGTTGCAGCACACTTTGATTACCATGGTCAATTGATGGAAAAACTTTCAGGTCATAGCAGGTCTCTGGATTCCTCTAAAGAATACAGGTTAACAGACGTGGCAAATTATCATAAGATGTTTCAAATATGCCAAACCTCATCTCTACAACCTTCTGTTTCGCCCTCCATGCCTTAGCATAGTTAATTGTGTACTTCAATTTCTCTTCAATATATCTAACGATTGACCTTGGTTCGTACCCCAGGTTATTCACAATATGAGAGTATATCTCTGTTGTAACAAATATAGATGTCATGTTTCTATGGTATTTCTCGACACCTTGTAAGTAACATGAATGCTCGGTCACGATTGAAACTTGCCAATAATTCTTCCATTTACCTTTAAATAAGTGCACTCACCATGGACACCCATTCTTCACACACTTCACTTCATATACTAACTTGCTTGACTTTACGACCGAGAACTCCCTCTGAAGTGACACCGCCCATTATTTTATTGTCTCCTTCAAATCTTCTATATATGCATACTTAGCCCCTGGATGATCTCGTTCTCCTTGTACTTCCATGTCACATGATGCCGCTCGGAGATAGCAAGACCGAAGAAGTCCTCATTGCTCCATTCTACAGGCATCATGTTATCCTCATCAGACAAATAATCATCCTCTGTATGCTCGTTTTCAGCATCTTCTCTATCCATTTTTTCAACGATGGTGTTGATTAGTTCTCCCTCATCTGCCGCACTTGTTGGCTGCCTATCTTCTTCATTCTCTCCTTCATTTTCTTTCATTGTTTCGGTATCACCTCCCGTCGTGTTTGGACCCTCATCATCTTGTACGGGCATTGCAGCAGCGGTGTTATCCTTCTCATACACCGACACAAGTATGCTCAGTGGCCAACCACGTTAGAATGCATTCTCTACGTACCATCTCTAAGTGGCAGTGCAATCCATCGACAGCAGTTCCCAAAAAAAACCTTCAACTGCACGACTGACTATAACATACAAGGTTATTGCGTTGATCTGGGGGTCCAGTCGAAAGCCTCACATCAGCCAGTTGTATACTGACCCGAAACTTCTCTCAGCTGGCCTATCAATGCTCTTAGCTGTTGAACTAAATTCTGACAGATCTACACCTTGTGAACCATATCTAACATTATCTTACCTATGAAATAACTGAAATATCACCTTATTTGACATATCTGTTGATGAAAAAATACAGTTAAACTAGGTACCAACATTCTTCTCACATCTAATACTGTGTAATCGAGATTTTATAACTACCATCTCTACACAAATTACGTCGCCTAACAGATTGACAAAAACCTACAGATCAACAAGTAACAACTTATTTTTATATAGTACTATACACGTAACTAGTACAATACTACACCAATTCTTGCATAGAAATAGAAATTACAAAGGGATAATAGATTTTACCTAAAGACGAATCAGCAAACCGGCAGAGGTTTGTTGCTTTCGTTCAGCCTCGCTCTCAACTCTCTTCTTTTTTTTTCTATGATTTTGGTGAATTTTATGATAATTTTGGAGCCTGGGAGGAGGTTTTATACTGGTCCAGCAATAAACCGCCCTCTCAGAGGGTAGTAAGGGGGCCGCCTGCAAAATATCCGGCCCCCTAGCTGGGATAAACCGTCCTCTGGGAGGGCGACAAGAGGGCCACCCGCAAAAGCGTTGGCCCTGCGGTCGGCGTTTTTGTAGGCGGCCCCCTTGCTGCCCTCCTAGATGTTCCACGCTTTACTGTAAAATATAAAAATTAAATATTGTTAAAATGATATATAAATATATATTAAAATATTATAGAAATAAATGTAGGAGTGATCTTTTGATATGCTTGTATGTTAAGCTCTGGAATCTAATAAATTATAGATGATATGATATACTTTCATGAGTTTTATGATATAATAATTGTTTATGGAAATGATGTGATATGTTTATATATTAAGATTTAGAGGTAGTGAGTTCTAACTTATATAGATATACTAAATGTCTAATGTCATGGTAAATACACGCACTGTATCGAGGGAAGAGTTTACTCCTGCTTCGTGTACCACCAATATATCCCAATTCATCATGTTCCTATTTTGTTTTTATATACATACATTTTTGCATCTTGTGCTTCTTTTCTAGAGATATATCAAAACGAGTTTTTCCTTCTCTTTCAGAGGTACTTAGAATGTCCAGGTATTTCTGTTACTAAATACATTATTTACTTGTTAGATCCCAGCACAACGACCGATTGATATGGATGAGATGATACCACCAAGCAAATGCTGTCGTGCGTGCGTGACGCCACCATCGGAACCCACGCCTCAGTAGTTGTTGCCGCTTGACCTCCTGCTCAAGATGGTGGCGTGTTTAGGCGCCGTCACACTCATTCGCTGCACCAGGCTCCTCTCTGCCTTGACATCCTATCCCACCCTTCCTCTACTGCGTTTGCCACATACCCAACGCCATTTAGGGGTGGTAATCGATCATGATTTATGGGCCTTTCATAGACTAACTCCTCCCTTATAAATTTGTAGCTCAAAAATTTATAAAAATTGAGCCCACTTCTTTTTGTCCAGCCCTTAAATTTTGTAGACAAAAAAGTTAAGCCCATTACCACCTCTAACGTAATTGTGCTCTAGTGAGACCTGAGCTCTGTCACTGAGAATCGGCTTAACAAATTAAATCTTCTCAAAGCCCATCCCTAGGCCCGGTCTTTGGGCCTACTTTGACGCCGTCCCCATTCCTCATCGGGGCAACTTTTCACCGAAATTCATCAACAACACAAACATGGGTAATAAGAAAAATTAGAGTGCGTATCCACAAGTAGAACAGAACTAATTAAGGGCAACAGGAGAACTAGTGTTTTGATTGGCTTACATATGTACCTTATTTTCTAGACCAACTAGCAGATCTATTATGGTTTTTTTCGGTTAACGGGGATGGGTGTGATTTACTAGTTCTGGTCCAACGGTGTTTCCATGGTGAATAAAAATTGTTAAAGTAGGCCTTAATAGGTAAATTCGCTATTGGTTATTTATTATTGTGCCCCATTGCCCTCGTATGAATCCATATCTCTGGCCTACCACCCATTACGTGTGTGGGACCCATCATATATCCGTGAAAACCTGTCCCAAACCCTATGTCTATCATTCGCCACCATATACTAAATACATGATGGATAAGAATAATATTGATATAATTTAAATATCATGTTGCAACGCACGGTATCTTATTAGTATAAAGAAATATAAGTAGCTTTTTTTTTAACTGGTTCTAGAATTTAGAGCCAAAATATAACTGTTTAATTAAAAATATAACTATTTGAATTATTGGCGTTATTTTTTTTTTGCGAGGAAATATTGTCCTTAGTGGCGACACTAGTATATGAACCTATATTCTGCTGGATCAAATTACATGGCCTCAACGTCAATCCAGTAACCTCACCCTCCTTTCTTTCTGAGCACACTTGCTGCAGATAACCATCCAAGACCAACTTATCTGACCCATCTTAATCAAAACACATATGACCCTGACCCACGATCCACCCACAAGCCATCAGCTCGAGGTTTGAGCTTGAACTCTTCTTGGCGGGTCCCAAACAGTGCACGAATTTCAGACACATTGCATAATCAAACCCAAAAAAGAAGAAGCCGTCGCCTTTCACCAAGTTCGAATTTTTCGCCTTTGGAGACGGCACAAAAGGCAAGCAAACGGATGAAAACTAAGCCACGCATTGACAGAATCTTCTCCCTTGTGTTTGTGACCTTGTGCAGCTTTCTACTCCATGTCCTGCTCCTGCAGCTGACCATGGCTCTGAGCTGTGGGAAGAGGAGGCTGAGAGGGAAGAAAGGCGGCGGCGGCAGCGGCAGCGGCCGGCATTTCCATGTCCACTACCATCTTCCTCGCCGGGTCTGCGCCTCCTCGTTTATTCCCCATTTGTTGCCTCGATTTTTCTCGCTGCTGTCAGCTTGCGTGCTGGTTCCTCCTGTGCTGTTCTTGGCTGTGCTTTCCTTCCTCACGCTGTTTGTCTGGTTTACCTTGCTGTATTTTCTTCGCTCACTGTGGAACAACGACAGCAACAGTGAATCCTTCGAGAGGAGTAACAGCGATCATGGCAACGATGCTGATAAACGGCAGGGAGAAGATGTTGCAGGAGAAGGAATGGCAGAGAAGAAAGCTCTGAAGATTTCGTCTGAACTTTTTAGTGGTGACTCTGCTGCAGCTGAAGATTTTGCTAAATGGTCAAAGATAGAAGAGGTACATGTTAAATCTGATGAGTCTCAAAATCTGCTAAGGATGGTGTCGTCAGATGGTTGTCTGAACTGTGAGCTGCATACTGATGATGAAGAACTCATCGAAGAAGTGATTATCTTTGAGATAGAAAGAGGGAAACCAGAAGCTATTGCCAGTTCTGATGGGCTACCAGAAAGGCATCATGTACAGGATTTATCAATTGATTGGTTTGAGAAAGAGATTAACAGCAGAGATGCCATCAAATCAGGTGATTCATCTCCTACTGCACTGTCAACTGTTTCAGATGAATTTCATGATTTTTCTGACAAGAATGAAGTGGCAGGGTTGACCATGGATTTTCTTGGTGAAACAAACCAAAATATGGCAATACTGCTAGATACTTTATCTCCTCGTGGCATCAGGGACAATCATTGCAAATGTGGCGAAGAATTGTTTGATGATAAGGAGGCACAAGCCTGTAATTCATATGAGAATTCTGATTTTATCGACAAGCATGAAACAAAAGAGGTGGTACTTGATGATTGCGGCAATGAGGATACAGTAATAGTCTTGGCCTCTATAGATGGTTCAGCCCATGATGGGATTCTATATGAACATAAGGAGGACAATTCAGAAGAAAAAGATCCAAACAATTTACCAGGATTGCTCAATAGCGTTGCTACTCTTTTTGATCAACAGCAAGAAATAAAGAAGGTGGCCGTTTCTGACGCCAGCAAGCCACCTGAAGTTTTGTTCCTCAATGGAAAGCAGATTGACAGCCGTTCAGGTGAACTTAGCGGTTTCCCCAATGAGAATGGAACATCAGGGTTTCCTTTTGACTCTATTTGTGAAGATAAAAATGAATTGGTGGACTACTCCAGTGCATCATCCCATTATAATATTGGTATTGAAGATGACAAATGTGAAGATCGTACTGACAGCAACATAGAGGAATCATCTAGTACTGCATCTACATATTGTGGTTCTGATGGTAAGCAACAGAATATACAGGGGGGGCCTGATTGTTTGGCAAATGGAGATAACATTGATGAGGTTGCTCCATGGGAGAATTTAATTTGTGAAAACGTTGAAGATAACAAAGATAAAAGTAATGCTAATTGTACTTCCGAGGTGAGTACAAAAGAAAATTTAGCTTGATTTCAGAAATTGTGCTGTGAGCCTGTGATGTATTTCTGAATTTTACTACTGGTGCATGTTTCAAATGAATTTAAAGGGAGCTTCACATGGAAATGGAATGCCACTTGTTAGGAGGTCCCCAGCACCATGGTGGAATTTATGTGGAGTTATTGATGTGTTTGCTGGATGTGAAGATTGAATTGAGGTGAGAAGATGGTCCATTCCAATGCCATTCAGTAATTGCTGTTCCACTGCATTTGTTTTATTACTGCTTACGAGCTACTACCAACTAGCAATTCTATTTTCTTTAGTGTGCTGCTTCTTGATCAAGACAAGACAGCTATATTTGAAACTAGCAGAACTGGTGGAAAATTTTCATACCATGACTCAATCGTTTGATGTTTGAACTGATGGTACTCTCTCTCTCTCTTTTTTCTTCTTGTTCTTCTCCTTTTTTTCTTTTTGAAAAGAGTCCTGCAGCCTAGCCAATTTCCATTTCTTCAGTTTGGACTTATCACGTTAATAGGCTTGCCACCCCTTTTGCTCATGCTCCTCTTCAATTATTTTGTTGATCATTTGCTGCATCATGGCTTCGGCACTTATGAAAACCCCGTTGTTGCGCTCCTTCCAAATTTTCCGAGCATTGTTGAGGGTACTTCCGTTGTTACTAACAAATGAGAGATTTTACAGTGCTCTCTACTAGTAATATGATAATACAGTAGAAACAATCTGAGCTGTCAATTTATTAGGGCATAGTAGTGTTTTTTTCCTCTCCATGATTTGTTTTTTCCCTTTTTTTTCTTTCCGAGAGACCCGCTCAACTAGATCTCACACCAGACAAGACAAAACGAGAGCCATCAGCCTATCTCACTGCAAAAGAAATTTACCAATTTTACTGGACTTTTGCCATCCTGCAAGTATCCTTTCCCTTTCTCACCCAACCCTTGCATACTTCTTACTACTTCTTCCGTGGCTATATTTTGGGAGGGAGGAAACAGTAGATGATTGCTTTAATTAATAAGAATGATCTGTAATTTCAATATTGTCAACTCTCTTTTCAGTATTTCGACATGACACATTTTTTCTTATATGCAGATGCTGAAAGGTCATGGGTGGAACTTTAGGTGTATAGAAAACTTGAGATGCTCATCCTAATCCTGTCTTGATATTTAAGAAGTATTTGACTGTTTGGATTGCGGTATTGAATTGTTTATAGTGAGGTTACTTACTTTGACGTAGTAGTTGGTTTTTTCTAGTCTCCGGTTCCCATGGCCGGAGCTGAGCTGAGCGTGCGTGCCCTGCTGCCGTACGTGTGCAGCCATGTCAGGAGAGAAGCGGCAACCTGAGCTAAGCTCTCGCCAGAGCTGCGAAGGAGGCCGCTCCGGCCCCGTCGGCCACCAAACCGGCGAGGATCACTCAGATCCTCGCCGGCTAACTCACTAGCCCACTACCTCCTCCGCCTTGTTTTCCAGTCCTGCGGCCAGCACGATTGGAAGGGAAGCACCGCGGCAAGCAAACTCGGAAAGGAAGCACTGCCCGACGCCAACTCTCGCCGCCGGCCCTGCAGATAAGTCCACGTCTCCTATTCCGGCTGTTTTCAAGTTATCGCTTGTTTTTTTCCTTCTCTGTTCTTTCTGCCTTGTTTTCTTTGCTCTGGCTTTCCTGTTTTTTCCTTCGCTCTCTCTCCGTGTCCGTAGCTCCACGCCACCGGTCTTGGCCCGTCGCCCGCCGGCGCCTAAACCCTGTGGAGTCCTTCGAGTCCGTCATCCTCTCTTGATACTTTTCTGGCACTTGTGACCCCATCACCTATGGCAAATCAAAAGCTGTCAAGTTAGAGGCTGTGGTGCAGAGTTGGGGCATCTCCCTCTCGCCGGAGAGGGTCGCCTTCCTTCTCTCTGGTTGCTTCGGCGCAAGACCAGCTGAATTCCAAGTTCGGCAGCGCAAGGCGGGACCTTTTGAATTCAACGTTGCTTCGTTTGAAGTGGCCTCTGAAATCGTTCTACGGGGCAGTTTGGCCTCCGGCTGCATACTCATTACCTTCCAGTTTCCCCGGGCTGCCATGGAAGGCTTTTCGGCTAGTTCCCCACCATGCCTGCGTTTGGACGCGGGTGACAAGCTCTGCCGAAAAGACTTTTCCTCGGTGACTCCGCAAGAAACAACTCATAAGCCGAACAGTCGCCGTCAACTGCGGATGCGGCTTGCCTGTTTCGATTTCCTGTTCCCATCTATGTTTCATGTCAGATCTCACATATATGAACTCCGTTCCCTTTTAACAATTGAAAACAACGTCATTAATCTAATGATATGTTTTAGGCGTCAAACAGATAGAATTGCTGACGAGAAAATGATTTATAGCGCCATTTATCTCCGTTCTCTCCAGCAATCCTCTAGGACCCAAACAACTCATCTATATATACATTAGCATCCTGATAAACTAATCTCTCTTGTAGCGAACTATTAGTGATATGCCCTAAAGACAATATGGAGATGTTATATATATCACATGCTATATTTATAATGTATTGATTTATTCCTTGAAATAGACATTATCATTGTTGATCAATAAGTACGTGACTTATTCATAAGACTCTTAATGTCAAATATTGTTATTTCTAAATGATCTCTGATCATATATCATATGAGAAACAAATATGATTCTAACATCAGCATACGTATTGATTGATGATCATGTCTCATGGATCATAGTATGGAGATACCAAATCGATAATATGGACATATGTTAGTGAACAAATGTTGGATAGATCCGCCATAAGATACTGCAGAGATTTCATGTGTCATCAGTTAGTCTCAAATAGTGTTTATGTAAAGTCCTTAGACTTGAGATCATCATGGTTTCCAACATATGTAGTAGCTTATTTTAGAACTACTAAACACTACTCTGTAACTGGGTAGTCATAAAAGTAGTCTTTGGGTTTGCTATAAAACATGTAGTGGGATGTGAATGATCAAGATAGAATTTGTCTATCTTTACGGGAGAGATATCTCTGGACCCCTTGATGTAATGGATTATGGAAGTGCATGGCCATGCTAGTGTGATTGAAGTATCAATCACAAGTTTGTAATCTATTACAGGATCGAGAGAGTGATTGAGCTATTAAGAGGATACCACAAGTCTCGCCTTGAGCTCAATCGATATTGTGAGGCAAAGAGATTTGTATGTGAGGACATTACAGGTTCAGCCGATATGATCTTTATGTATAGTTTGAGGTTAATATGCCTTGCTAGAGGCCGCTATTAACAAGGTGACCAGAAAGGCGTTTCCGGGTCGCGACAAAATATACGTGAACCTACAAGGTTACACGCTTAATGGGTTGGAATACTTATTCGAATGTGATTCGAATATGGGCTGGATTCGGATAGAGATCAGAGTAGACTCTTACTGGACCTCGGTCCACGAGGCCCGAGTGAGAAGGTCTATATATAGGGAGGCGAGGGGCCGAGGAGATTCACGTTTTTCTGTTGACCTCGAGCTAAACCCTAGCCGCCACCTCCCGAGCCAAACCCTAGCCGCTCACGAGAAATGCACGGTCAAGAGAAAGTTAACTCCCAATAAGATCGCGAGCAGATCCAAGGCCAAGCAAGACAAGAAGGGTGCTGCTCCTGATGCAGTTTGCTTTTACTACAAGGAATTAGGACATTGGAAGAGGAACTGTCCAAAGTACTTGGAGGATCTCAAGAAGAAGGGAAGTGTGACTTCCACTTTAGGTATAAATGTTATAGAGATCAATCTTGCTATTTCATCTACTGATTTTTGGGTATTTTATACCGGATCAGTTGCTCACATATGCAAATCGTTGCAGGGGCTAACAAGAAGTAGAAGTTTAAGAAGAAGCGAAGTGGATCTTCGCGTTGGCAATGGAGCAAGAGTTGCTGCGGTGGCTGTTGGCACTATGTCATTGTCTTTACCTTCAGGATTAGTTTTGCAATTGAACAATTGTTATTGTGTTCCATCTCTTTCTAAGAACGTTATTTCTGCTTCATATTTGCAAGCAGAAGGTTATGACTTTAGATCTGTGGACAATGGTTGTTCTCTTTATTTCAAAGATATATTCTATTGTCATACTCCTATTATGAATGGGTTATACACTCTAAATCTTGAAGGGACACTAGTCTATAACATTAATACAAAGAGGCAACGTCCTAATGATTTGAATCCCACGTTTATTTGGCATTGTCGCTTGGGTCACATAAATGAGAAACGCATGAAGAGGCTCCATAGAGATGGTCTTCTGCACTCATTTGATTTTGAATTATTTGAAACATGTGAATCTTGTTTACTTGGCAAGATGACAAGGACACCTTTCACTAGTCAAGGTGACAGGGCAAGTGATTTATTGGCACTCATACATACTGATGTATGTGGACCAATGAGCTCAACAGCCAAAGGTGGTTTTCAGTACTTCATAACTTTTACTGATGACTTCAGTAGATATGGATATGTGTACCTAATGAAACATAAGTCTGAATCCTTTGAAAAGTTCAAGAAATTCTAAAATGAAGTACAAAATCATTTAGGTAAAACAATCAAGTTTCTACGATCTGATCGTGGAGGCGAGTATTTGGGCCATGAGTTTGGCAATCATCTGAAGGATTGTGGAATTGTTTCACAGTTGACTCCACCAGTAACACCTTAGTGGAATGGGGGTATCTAAACGGAGAAATTGCACCTTATTAGATATGGTGCGATCCATGATGAGCCAAAGTGATCTTCCATTGTCCTTTTGGAGATACGCTCTTGAAATAGCCGCGTTCACACTAAACAGAGTCCATCAAAGTCAGTAGAAAAGACACCATATGAGATGTGGACAGGACAACGTCCTAACTTGTTTTTCCTTAAGATTTGGGGTTGTGAGTCTTATGTAAAACGTTTGCAATTTGATAAGCTCACTCCTAAGTCTGACAAATGCTTCTTTGTCGAGTATCCTAAGAAAACAAAAGGATATTACTTCTATAATCAACATGAAGGTAAAGTGTTTGTCACCTGACATGGTGTCTTCTTAGAGAAAGAGTTTCTCTCAAGAAGGGATAGCGAGAGAACGGTGTAACTCGAAGAAATTCGAGAAACACCTGAAAATGTTTCAGCTCCTACAGAACCACAGCAGGATGAACAAAGTGTTGAAGCACCTGTTGTAGACACATCGGCACCACGTAGGTCAGAGAGGTCATGTCGTGCACCTGAGAGGTACATGTTCTTGACTACTCAACAAAGGGACATATTATTGTTAGACAACGATGAGCCTAAGACCTATGAAGAAGTGATGGTGGGACCAGACTCTGAGAAATGGCTTGAAGCCATGAGATCCGAAATTGAATCTATGCATAGTAATCAAGTTTGGAACTTAGTTGATCCACCTGATGGTGTTAAAACCATTGAGTGCAAATGGGTTCTCAAGAAAAAGATAAATATAGATGGAAATGTTCACATCTATAAGGCACGATTGGTGGCTAAAAGTTTCAAACAAATTCAAGGTGTTGATTATGATGAAACTTTTTCGCCCGTCGCAATGCTAAAGTCTATTCGGATCATTCTAGCGATTATTGCATATTTCGACTATGAAATATGGCAAATGAATGTCAAAACAACTTTCCTTAATGAAAATCTGAGTGAGGATGTGTACATGACATAGCCCATGGGTTTTGTCGATCCACAATCAGCTAGAAAGATATGCAAACTGCAAAGATCTATTTATGGATTAAAGCAGGCGTCTCGGAGTTGGAATATTCGTTTTGATGAAGTGATCAAAGGGTTTGGTTTTATCAAGAACGGAGAAGAGCCTTGTGTTTATAAAAAGGCTAATGGGAGCGCACTTGTATTTCTGATCTTATATGTGGATGACATATTACTGATCGGAAATAACATTCCTATGCTCGAATCTGTTAAGTCTTCATTGAAAAATAGCTTCTCTATGAAAGACTTAGGAGAGGCGGTATACATTTTGAGCATCAAGTTCTATAGAGATAGATCAAAACGGCTAATTGGATTATGTCAAGATATATACATTAACAAGGTGTTGAAAAGGTTCAGCATGCAGGACTCTAAGAAAGGTTTCATACCTATGTCACGTGGTATAAATCTTAGTAAGAGTCAGTGTCCTAGTACACCTGATGAGCGGGATAAGATGAATGCGATCCCATATGCTTCGGCCATTGGGTCCATTATATATGCCATGCTTTGTACACGTCCAAATGTCTCGTATGCTTTAAGTGCTACGAGTAGATACCAATCAGATCCAGGTGAAAATTACTAGATTACTGTAAAGAACATCTTGAAGTACTTGAGAAGAACTAAAGATGTGTTCCTTGTCTATGGAGGTGAAGAAGAGCTCGTTGTAAATTGTTACACTTGATTGCTAGCTTCCAAATTGACAAAGACGATTTCAGATCGCAATCTGGATTTGTGTTCTGCCTAAATGGCGGTGTGGTGAGCTGGAAGAGTTCCAAGCAGGAAACGGTTGCTGATTCTACAACGGAAGCTAAGTATATTGTAGCTTCTGAAGCTGCTAAAGAAGCTGTTTGGATCAAGAAATATGTTTCCGAGCTTGGTGTGATGACTAGTGCCTTCAGTTCAATGGACCTCTACTGTGATAATAGTGGGGCAATTGCGCAAGCCAAGAAGCCTAGATCTCACCAGAAGTCCAAGCACATTTTATGGCATTTTCATCTCATCCGCGAGATAGTGGAGAGAGGCGATGTAGAATATGCAAAGTACCAAACGGATTGAACATTGCAGATCCAATGAGAAAGCCGCTCCCCAGCCCAAAGCTTGAGGCTCACACTAGGGCAATGGGTATTTAGATACCTACATGGTTGACTCTAGTGCAGTGGGAGACTTTTAGTATGCCCTAGAAGACGTAACATGGAAAATTTATATATATCACATCTATGTTTATAATGTATTGATTTGTTTCTTGAAATAGACATTATCATTGTTGATCAATGAGTACGTGACGTTATTATGAGACTCTTAATGTCAAATATTGCTATTCTAAATGATCTTCTGATCATATATCATATGAGGAACAATTGTTCTAACAATCAGCATATGTATTGAGATGATATGTTTCTGGATCATGGATGGAGATACCAATCGATCATAATATGGATATATATTAGTGAACATATGTTGGATAGACCACCATGAGATTACTGCACGAGATTTAATGTGTCATCAGTTAGTCTCAAGTAGTGTTTATGTAGAGTTGTTAGACTTGAGTCATCATGGTTCCCAACATATGAGTAGCTTATTTGCGACTACTAACTAACTACTCTTATGTTGGATGGGAATGAAGCAATAGAAATAGTAAGATCAATACATTCTTTACAAATTTGTTAAATAGTTGAATCTGAGTGAATTTTGTACAAACCAAATTTAGTGCATACAAACAACGAAAATGGCAGTCTATTGATCATTCCCTTTTTGCATTTTTTATGTGAAATACTATATAACAAATAAAATCAGGATCATGGAGCAAATGAAGATTCTCAGGCCAGAAAAGCTCTGGAAGAAATGACGCCAAAGGTCGGAATGAAATTCTTCGTGTTCCTTTGCAGTCACCGCGAGTTTCGATCCAACGAGTGCCCTATATGCTTATTACGGTGTAAAACATCGACAGTTGGCGCACCAGGTAGGGGATTCGGCGAGATCAACCTCAACACAACTCGATGGATTCAACGACCGGAGTCGATGGCGTCAACTTCTCCCCTGGAGACCACACATTCGGGAGCCTCGACTCATTGCCGACAAGTTCGGCACCTCCCCTGACGATTCAGACTCGATCCAATTGCCGAAGAACCGACCGCTCTGTGTCGGTCGCCCACTCGACGCTGCAGCAACCCTGCGTCGACTTGCTGTGCAATCTTCTACATGCCGGGTCCGAGACAACTCTTTCTTCGGCGTTCGACTCGGACTCGGCCTCGAGCCGGCCGAGATCAGGCTAAGAAGGGAGGAGATCGTCAATCTCCCATGCAAACTCGGCAACACCACGGATGTTTCCAATCTACATCTGACGCGGCAAAACCGATCCCTAAGGTCCAACTCGCATATGACCCAGAGCCACTCGAGATTGGATCTAGAGAGGTCGGAGTCGTAATCACACCAATCAACTACTCCGATTCCGACTCCAAGTCGGACAACAGTTTGAACAGCGGTTTGGACTGCAATTTGGCAAGCTTCTTCCTGCCCTACGAAATCTTCATGGCGTCCAGGCTCTACTACTCTCTCAAGAGGCGCGCGACTACGTCAGCAAGCAAGAGGAGGAAGCTCGCCGACTACGACAACAAACAAAGAGGCCGAGCAAGACGTTCAGCAACGACGAGCTACGCAGGCTGGGCGAACTGCTCAACAACAAATCCTCCAAACTCGAGTCGGCGACCACGACGTCTTCGTCAACCTCAACAGAACGTCATGGGCTGCTGCGACTGCTGGATACACCTCCAGTTTGGGCCTAATCACCAGGCCACCCTGACTATCGCAAGGATCAAAGCCATGATTACCGCTGCTGCATGTCAGTAGCACCAATAGTCGGACGACACCCTCATACTGACCAACCGGTCGGGGTCTCCAGTTAGCCGTACGCGGAGTCACGACAGATGTCTCTTGGCAACCCTAACAACAATCGGTGGCGTCCCAGAATGACCGCCGACAACTAAAGACTCTCCGAAGCCGTCTGCGATGCAACCTCCACCAGGATATCAACGCACGGCGCCGCTAACACCGAAGACGATGAGCGCTTCGCTCCACACAAGCGGTTTAACCGCCATAATCGGAGCCGGAGCCCTCATATAGATGAAGGCGTACTGGCCTTCACCGAGGAGTTACAACAGGTCGACTGGCCGTCGGGTTTCAAGCCTACAGAAATCGAAAAATACGACGGCGAAGACCAATCCCGAGTCCTGGCTACGGTCTTCACACTCTGGCAAATCCGAGCAGTCGGGAGGCGACCACAAGCTATGGCTAACCTCCCGTCACCTGGCCGACTCGGCGAGGATATGGCTGACAGGGCTCCAAAACGGTCAATCGGCTCCTAGGGAGAACCGGGAACGAGCTCATCGCTAATTTCCAGAGGACTTACAAGAGGCCGTCTTCCGAGCACGATCTCTATCAGCTACACCAGAGGAAGAACGAGTCTCTTCGCGAGTTCATCAAAAGGTTCTCCGAGAAGTGCAACTAATCCAATGATCAAGACGAGGTCATCATCGCTGCCTTTCGCAAGGAGTCAAGACGCTCATTTCATTTTTCTTTCCCTCCCCCCTCCCTTCCCCTATCGCCAAGTTACATCGGAAAGCTCCCCGCCTCTGTAGATGCTTTGTTTGACATGGCAAACAAATAGCTAACTCGGCCGAATGGTCGCCCAGGCCCTGACGACCAAGGAAGAGTCCGGCAGAAGGACCAAAATCCAATATGAGCCAACACAGAATAAATCCGGTAGCCGCAACGGAAGTCTGAGAACGTGGAGCATACTCGGTTTGCAACCCCAGGAACAATGAATACCAAAAAGTGATGAACGGGCCCTGTCCCTTTCATTCCAAGGGCAAGCACGCGGCCAAGGACTGCTTCATGCTCAAGAGGTTTGCTTCTGAGCAGGCTTCAACATCTGGCGCAACAGACAAAGACAAGCCAGATTCAGACGCAGCCGTCGATTATCAAGATCCCCAGGCTGAGCTCAACCATATCTTTGGAGGGTCGTTTGCATACAAGTCCAAACAGAAGCAGAAGCTAACAACACGTGATGTCAACTCGGTCTTTACAGTAGACGCCCCTCAATATTTGCGTTGGTCAGAGATGCCCATTACATTTGACCGCACAGATCACCCCGATCAGGTTACACACCCAGGACGCTATCCACTCATCCTAGACCCGGTCGTCAAAAGCATCAAGTTGAAGAAGATTCTCATAGATGGAGGCAGCGCGCTCAACATTAATGTTTCACCAAGACTCTGGATGTGATGAAGATCCTCATTCAGAGTTGCAAGCCCGAGTACGACGCCTTCCACGGGGTAATCCCGACCTATCTTCAACACCTATCGGGCAGATAACTTTGCCGGTCACCTTCGGCATGAGGGATAACTTCCACACAGAGAACATCTGCTTCGAGGTTGCCGATTTCGAGACTGCATATCACGTGATACTTGGACGGCCGACGTGTAACACCCTGCCTCCAGAACCGCACAGCCCAGCCAACCGACGGGCGGGCCCACTTAACAATCTCTGCCCCACTTACCTTTCGTCTCGCTTCGTGTAAAAGGGTTTAACCCGGAAGTACTAGGTTGGAGGGAAAGGCCTTAAAAGTTGGTTCAACCCTTGCTCAACTAGCAAGGTGGTACTAATCATGTGCACACCGCACTCATGGGCCATATGGGCCATATCTAATTGGGCCAGGATGTGCACATACACCCCCCTCAAGGACCTGGCGTCCCCGCCAGTCCAACTTACCGCATAGCCACACAGGCATATAGGCAAATGTCCAGGAACGCGCCCCCTCTTAGCGCACGTCCTTTGAAGTTAGCCAAATTTATGGCGGTGCGGCACTATACCTACATGATGCTCAAGATGCCTAGGCCAACCGGAGTTCTTTCCCTTCGCAGCGATGTCAAGCAAGTCTACCTGCGACAAGGAGAGCTGCGAGTTGGCTCAATCTCAAGAGGCGGCAGTCGGACGCAACAGCATTCAGCAAGCCGTTACAACCAAAATCGAGGACTATCAAGTTCCAGCGAAAAAAGCAGCAAAGTCGGGAATTTCAACGGACTCTGACACGAAGAAGATCCCCCTGAACCCTTCCGACCCCTCCAAGACTGCTCTAATCGGGACCGGACTCAACCCCAAATAGGAATATGCGCTCATCACCTTCCTCTAGGAAAACAGGGATATTTTTGCTTGGAAACCTTCCGACATGCCTGGGGTACCAAGGGAGGTGATCGAGCACGCCCTCAATGTCAAGACAGACGCCAAGCTAGTCAAGCAACGGCTACACGCTTCGCACAAGACGAAAGATGCTATCGGGAGGAGATAACCAAGCTCCTCGTAGCCGGGTTCATCAAAAAGATCTATCACCCGGATTGGCTGGCAAACCCAGTCCTGGTCCGAAAGAAGAACGGTAAATGGTGCATGTGCGTCGACTACACCGACTTAAACAAGGTTTGCCCCAATGATCCATTTGGTCTACCCAGAATAGATTAGGTGGTGGATTCAACTACGGAGTGCGAACTTCTCAGCTTTCTCGATTACTATTTGGGATATCACCAAATCAGTTTGAAGGAGGAGGACTGCCTAAAAACTTCTTTCATCACGCCGTTTGGAGCATACTGCTACATCAACATGCCGTTCTTGGTTGGAAAAACGTTGGAGCAACATATCAACAGCAATTCCAGCAGTGTTTACACACTCAGATCGGGCACAACGTGGAGTCGTATGTCGATGACGTGGTGATCAAGACAAAGTCCAAAGAAGACCTCATCGCCGACTTGGAGGAAACTTCCAAATTCTTCGAAGATCAAGATGAAGTTGAACCGGAAAAGTGCGTCTTCGGTGTGCCATCGGGCAAGCTACTCGGCTTCATCGTATCGCATCGTGGTATCGAGGCCAATCCAGAGAAAATCAATGCAATCATAAACATGGCACCCCCAACTAGCCAGAAGGACGTCCAGAAGCTGACAGGCTGCATGACGGCACTCAGCCGATTTATTTCCCGATTGGGAGAACGGGGCATGCTCTTCTTCAAATTACTGAAGAAAGTAGACAATTTTAATGGACACCTGAAGCCCAGCAAGCCTTCGAAGACTTTAAGAAATTTCTCATATCACCACCAATGTTGGTATCACCTATGCCCCAAGAGCTATTAATATTATATCTGGCGGCAACCACTCAGGTCGTCAGCACGGTGTTAGTGGTCGAGCGATCAGAGCCGGGTCATATACAGAAAATTAAATGGCCAGTCTACTTCATCAGCGAGGTCCTAGTCGACTCAAAGATGAGATATCCTCAGGTCCAGAAGCTGCTATATGGCTTACTCATCACCGTCCGGAAGCTGGTGCACTATTTCCAGTCGCATCAAGTCACGGTGGTCACATCGTATCCACTCGGGGACATCCTGGACAACCACGAGGCCACCGGCCGAATTGCTAAATGGGCGCTTGAGTTGATGGCGTTCGACATCACCTTTCAGCCACGGACAGCAATCAAATCTCAAGCTCTAGCCGACTTTGTGGCTGAGTGGACAGAAGTTCAGATGACTACAACAACAGACAAGCTAGAGTACTGGACAATGTACTTCGACGGTTCTCTACGGATCGGCGACGCTGGGGCCGGCGTCGTACTGACGTCACCCACCGGCGAAAAGCTCAAGTACATTCTCCAGATTCACTTTCTGCTTCCCACAATGTCGCCGAGTACGAGGCACTCATTCACAGCGTATTGCTATATCACTCGGCATTCACCGATTGGTTGTACATGGGGATTCTCAAGTCGTGGTGAACTGAGTCATGAAAGACTGGACATGCCTCGACGATACTATGGCGGCGTACTGTTAGGAGGTCAGAAAGCTAGAAAACAAGTTCGACGAGCTGGAGATAATCCATGTATTACAACAATACAATGATGCTACAGACGAATTGGCTAACATGGGATCCAAAAGAGAAGTGGTCCCGACTGAGATTTTTGTCAAGCAACTACTGGAGCCATTAGTCAAGAAGAAACCAGTGCCAGAACAGTCAGGGGCAGAACCTACCTCGGCAACAGATGAAGTACTGATCATATCTCAAGATTGGCGGACTCCTGTTCTCAAATTCCTTTTGGATGATGAACTCCCAGAAGATCGCAGCGAAGCCGAACGAATCAAACGTCGAAGCAAATGTTTCCTAGTAGTCAGAGAAGACCTGTATCGAAAAAGTGCATCCGGAGTCCTCATGCGCTGTGTCACACCTGAGGAGGGCAAGCAGATTCTGCAATCGATCCACTCGGGCATATGTGGCAACCATGCCGCATCCAGGACGTTAGTCAGAAAGGCTTACAGACAGGGATTTTTCTGGCCAACAGCAGTAACAGATGCTAAAGACATAGTTCACACATGTGAGGGTTGTCAATTCTATGCAAGACAAATAAATCTTCCAGCCCAAGAACTTCAAACCATCCCAATCCCTTGGCCCTTTGCAGTATAGGGGCTTGACATGGTCGGGCCTTTCAAGAAAGCGCTAGGAGGGTTCACACACTTGTTCGTCGCAGTGGATAAATTCACAAAGTGGATTGAGGCAAAACCTGTTGTTACCATAACAGCGGCACGAGCAAAGGACTTCATCATGAGTATACTATACCGATTTGGGGTTCCTAACTGCATCATAACGGACAACAGTATTCAGTTTACGGGCGACGTATTTCAAGATTTCTATGACGACTTCGGCATCAATATCTATTATGCTTCTGTGGCATACCCACGGAGCAATGGGCAGGTCGAGTGTGCTAATGGCATGTCTTACAAGGTATCAAGGCCAGGATATTCAACCGACTACAACCATATGCAGGGCGGTGGGTACAAGAACTCCCATCTGTTCTCTGGTCTCTAAAAACCACGGTTAGTCGGGCAACAGGGCAATCCCCTTTCTTTCTGGTCTATGGTGCTGAGGCTGTGTTACCAACCGAGTTAGAGTTCGGCTCTCCGCGAGTTCGGGCCTACTCAGAAGATAAATCCAACGAAAACTAACTGGTTCAACTCGATCAGTTGGAGGAAGCTAGGGATATCGCAATCATCCAGTTGGCAAGGTATTTGCAAGGCCTACGTAGTTATCACAGTCGGAGTGTCCGTGGTCGCTCCTTTTTGGTCGGTATCTCATCTTGAGAAAAATACAAACCACCAAAGACATGCATAAACTATCCCCCTTGTGGGAAGGGTCGTTCATTATCGCTGAGGTGACTCGGTCGGGTGCCTACCGACTGAAGACTGAAGACGGTTCCCTAGTCAGCAACACATGGAATATAGAACAGCTACGTCCTTTCTATACCTGAGCTTTGTACTTTCTCACATACATATGTATAAAGTTTTTCTCTGACTTACTACGTCGCTTGTTTCAACCGAGTAGTGAGTCGGGGGCTGCATGTTTTATATGTGCTTTGTTAACAACATACGAGCTTGTTTTATCCAAGTTATGAAGTTTTACAACGATTATGTTATGTTTGCCCGAGTATAGCTTTTTGAGGTGAACGATTTTTATTAAGTTCCTATCGATCAACTCGGCACAGACTATATAGTCAGATAAAGCTAATGATAACTAAGGAAAACCAAGAACTCGGCGGCATTGTACATATATTTACACATGTCTTTACAAAAGCTTTATATACACCGACTGCATAATGGTTTGTTCCTATACTCCCGGGTCCTTTGTGATCGCCTCCGCAGTCGGCCTCGCCTAGGTAATCAACTCCAGTGTTTCCTCAGGTGTTGTCTCTTCGGCAAACCCCTCACCAATGGCCTCAAAGTCTACCCTAGGGTAGATCGACTTGGTCATGGCAAGGGTCTGGGCCACGCCAACAGCCACGCGCTCATCCGAGTACTTTTTCAAGATACTCGGGGCTTGGCTAAGGCGCGTCTGCACCTAGGAGACTATATTGGAGCTAGTCCCAACGTGGTGAGGATCCATAATGTCAAGGAGCCCTTTCACGGATTCGGCAAGAATCTCCCGTGACTCCTGGACGACTTTAATCTCCTCTGCAAAGGCTTGGAATTGGGTTTGGGAATTGGCTCTCGAAGCTGCTCAGATTCATTGACAAGTATACTTGTTAGCCAAAACTACAGTCGGAGTAACAAGAGGATTGGTTAAGGTTATTGTCAGAGAGAAGGCTTACTTGCATAGTCAGCCTCTACTTTGGCTTTGGCCTTCTCCAATTCAGCTTTAGCCTGTCAACTTTCTTCAGCTCAAGTTCTTGTTGTTTTTTCTCCTCTGTCTGGGTCTTTAACTCGGCTTCGAGGGCTATACATCAGAATAGTCAAGAACTCGAGATTACAGTCGGGACTCAACCGGGCAGTCAGGAAACAACAAAGCTAGAGAAATATACTTGGGATTTGTTCGGGAAGATAAATACAGGAGACTTACTTCTGATCTTCTCGGCTAGAGACCATTTCTGATCCCTGAGCTGGTCAACTGCTCCCCTTAGCCAAGTCTCCCTCTCCTGACTAGACCGCTCCAGGTCGGTCTTGGTGGCTTGGAGCTAGCCCAATCGTTGGAGATGGGGGGCAAGCTGGGTCAAGACCTTATTCACTTTCTCTGAGCGATCGACTATCTTCTGCTTGGAGCAAAAACAGAACAAAATAAAGTCAAGAAGCAGAGAACCAATATAAGGAAGACTGTCAAGAACTCAGTATGGCAAGAGTCATACCTAGACTCCCCGGGACGTGGCGATCGTAGCACGGAGAAGAACTTCGCGCTCCTTCTCCACTGCCTCCTCATCATGCTCGTAGCTTTCTGCGGTTCCCTCGGGGGAAACCCAATGGAATGTTCTTGGGAACCTATGAGGATGGGCTTCAAGTCTGGGGAGATCCACTTCATCTGAAGACGATGATGATATGGATGGCGACAAGGTCCTGGCTCCTGACTTGCCAGCTGCTGGGACTTCAGGGACTCGCTCAGGGCTAGAGCAACGGCTTCAGTACTCTCCCCCTGGTCAGCCGGCACTAGCGGTCCTACTGTCAGAACAGCTTCAGTTTCTACAACTGAGGCAGTCATCGGCTTAGCAGATAAGCTCCTTGGTGTTGGCTCGGTCGGGACTGGCTTGGCAACAAGAGCAGTCGGCATAGTCTCCTTGAGATCTATGTTTACTCGTCTCCTACACGATGAGTCAAATATCAAGGCACTACTACACAGATCAAGATTTTCAAAAGATTCAAGATTGCTTACCTCTTGGAGGTCTTGAACCTTCACGAGGGGGCTCCAGATGTCGGCAGTGGAGAGCCGCTGGTTGTCAGGCTAGTCGGCGCGGCAATCGGTGGTGGCGCTTTGCTCTTGGTCGGCCCAGTCTCTGTTACGGCCGACTGGGGCGCTGAAGCACTCGATGGCGCTACTCCTTGGCTCGACATTGCTGATCTCGTACTCAATAGCGCTAGCCTCGGGCTCGATGTTGCTGAGCCTGGTGGTGTTGGTCTCAGGCTTGGAGAAGATGGCCTTGGACTCGGCGGCCTAGGAGCTACGCTGGTGGTATCTTTTATCTTCAGGCTCCCGGCTGTGGCACTCGGCTTGCTAGCTCTCTTCTTGCCCGGGTCTTCAACAGGTTTCTTCCCGGCTCTCTTGGAGCTGGGCTGGGCAGCAGAAGGACTCAATGGCCTTTTCTTCGACTCGGAGGCTGACAGAGTTTGGGAGTCATCGTCAAACTCCTCACATTCCTGCAAGTAATTCAAGCAACGTACATCATACATTGTAGAGCAATCTAAGATACACATCTATTGACATTCATCACAGATGGACAGCAATTCAGCAATCAGCATTTCAATATTACATCTGGACGAGGCCTTTTTTGGCTGAAAGCCGCGGTGGTGCGCTCTGCATCTTCAGTCTCAACCACCCCATTGGTGAAATAACTGAGCAAGATATCAGTCACCTTGTGCTTATCAGTCAAATCTGGGTATTCTTGGCTGGGATCATTTTTTCCTGGTAATCCTAGCCGAAGTGGCTTCTTAACTTCAATGGCCTGATACGCCGGTTCAGGAAACATCTGGCCACTTAGGGACTAGTCAATCCAGAGCTTTTCAGCTTGTCAATTCTATCAATCAACAGATATACTTGGCCCATCTCCTCAAAACTTGGCACGGACGACCAGCTAGGCAAGACCTCTGGAGACAAACAGTAAAAGGGGCAGACAGGTTCAAGATCAGAGCAATAGAACCATTCTCTATGCCAGCTCTTAAGAGAGGTTTTCAGAGGAACATGGAGATAAATCTTTTTCATTTCGTTCCTAAGCTAGAGACCGGCTCCCTATTACTGTGGACTTTGTTTTTGGAGGGCTGAGGTTTGATGTGGAACAGATATCTAAACAGATTGAAATGGGGCTTCACACCCAGAAAGCATTCACACAGAGTTGCAAAGATAGATATTTGCAAGATGGAGTTGCGATTCAGATTCACCAACTCCAGCTAATAGAAGGAAAGAAGTTGGCGAAGAAAATCCGAAGAAGGAAGAGCAAGACCCCGGTCAAAGAAAGAGGCGAAGACTACAATCTCACCAGATTGGGGCGCCGGGATCGATTCCCCTTCAGCCGGACACCAATGGATGACTTCACGGCTCTGCAATCTCAGCAATTTCTCTAAATATTTCAACTTTGTTGAGCCATAGTCTGACGTCGGCCAAGTCTTAGCAGACACCTCTAGGATTTCCGAAGCTCTCGGCATGGCTAGAGGCGAGGAGATTTGGGGGAAAATGCAATTTGGAGATTGGATTTAATGCAGTGGAGCGGAATCGCCCGAGTTTCAAGAGGGAAGAGCTAGCAATGGCAAACCCTAGCGAGACAAGGTGCGAAATTTCGGCGCGGAAGTTGGAAGACGAAGCGATTGGTGGATTGAAAAGATGAGGGAATCTTTTCTCTCTCTCCCCGCCTTTATAGAGCTTGTGCTGATAAGTGGGCTTGGGCCTACAAATTCGGTACTGGGCTACAAGATATGAGTTTCTATAGTAGCACGCTCTATCTGGGCCGCTCACTGGCTGTGTTAAAATCACAATGCTGGTGCTACTCACAGAAACCGATTAAATAATCAGATATGCTTCATGCTAAGCCTACAGCCGGGTGTATATATTCGGGTATCTGTATTATTTATCAGGTATTGAGGATATATCCTTATAAGGATCGACAGCTAGTCTCCATTAAAATTAGGGATGCAGGTATCTCTCAAGTACACCTGACCACATATTGGGTTAAAATTTATAAAGTGGTACTCGGCTTACATGCTTAGCCATTATTTGCCATGAGCAAAAATCATTCCAGCGACATAATGCTGAAGAGTATCATATATACCAGTAGTACACTACTTGGGAAAGACTACAAGATTAAAGATCTTTGACTTTATGTTTAATTGTTTCATAATTAAGCACAAAATTAGGGGCTACACCTAATAGGTGTGCCTATTCGGTGCACACTATTTATATTTCTACATGGAGCCCTTCATAGCCTCGCTGCCAGCTGACATGAAACAGGACTCGGGAGAAGAAACACTCGGACAAAAAGTACTCGGAAGCAATGCACTTGGCATCAGCTGTGACTCAACTATGAAGGTCTCAGGGACTGCTGTGGAGGCCATGGGCTCTGGGTACCTCATGACAAGCATATGGGCTACTCGAACTGAGGATGGGTCTAACCTTGTAATTAGGGATATGATAGAACTCGGCAGACTTAGCCTTATACGACAGAGAAAATACAGTCCTAGTCAGGAACGTTATATCTCTATAAGGAGATCTCTTGGTCGTAGTCCGATTGAGACTTCTACTTTGTAACTCTGTCCCCTAGTATATAAGGGGAGGCAGGACACCCCTTGAGGGCAGGTTCACAAGAATCACCATCATACATCCTCAAAGAAAATACACCACAACTGGACATATGGTATTACCTCATCTCGAGGTCTGAACCAGTATAAACTCTTCGTGTTCCTTTGCAGTCCACTGAGTTTCGATCCGACGAGTAGCCCTATATTCTTATTGCCGGTGTAAAACATCGACACCAAGAAACGTTTGGCATCTGGCAGGGAACAGAGATGGAAACAGAAAATCGGAACAGGGAAGCGGCATCTGTCGAACTGCTTGGGCCAAACAGGATCCAGCCCAGATATGCTCCCAATCGAGGAAGAAGCAAATCGATCATTACTCTGAAAGATTCCTCTTTAACTCCTCAAATCCCGCACGCCGCTCCAGCTCGAAAGGAGACAAACTTTTCGGTCTCCACGTCCAAAGCCATGCAACGTATAGGGCGTGAGGGCTCTTCCAGCTTGAACACCAGCTCAAACCCTAACCTCTCCTCTCAATGCAGCTAGCCTTCGGCTCCTTGTGCTTCTAACCGCCTTAACTTCTATAAAGAAGCACTGCTATCTCACCGTCCTCCACCACCCTCTCCTCACAACTCCCTGCATATCTATCCTTAGACACCTAAAGACTTGCATAAGAGATATTTTCGCTGTCTTTCTTACTCACACTTCAAATCTTCCTGTCGTGATCCTCTAATCTGCTGGCTGTGTAGAGCTAGGGGACACCTTCGTGCCAGCTGCCCCTTCGTCCCCTTAGCCACCAGTTCTTCCCCTACCACCAAAAATCCCTCCCACAATCCTAACAAAATCAATCTCCAAGCCATGGAGCCATCCATCCAGGGCCGCCTAGTTTGCCTTGATGTTCACTGCCCGCCAGCCCGTGATCAAAATGCGCTAGTCACGGCGATCACCATCAAGCCACCAATGACATCTTGTGTAGTGCCTTGGCTCAGGCACCTATTCCACCTCAGGCTGGGAGGCGCTCGGGTTCGTTTCGCCGGTGGCGGAGTAGGCCATATCTTCGTCATGTTCTTCCGGCCAGAAGACCAAGAGCGGGTTTGTTGGCTTAGCCCGTTCAGGGAGGAAGGACGCCGGTTGTCCGTCTTTCCTCATAATAGAGGGGAGAACTCTTTCTCCTTCTTCTACCGTTACCTGGTCTACATCACGCTTGAAAAGTTTCCGCTCGAGTTCTGGCATCGGCGGGGGGTCGCCTCTTGCCTCTCAGGTTTTGCGAACCTGGTTAACATTGATCATGCATGTCTTCATGGGCATGAGTTTGCTGCCATTTTCGTCATGATCAAGGTGGAGGCGCTCGATCACATTCCCCACCATCTCGCCTTCCACAAGGCCGATGAGACAGGGATCATGGTGGACATCTTCACCAATGAAATATAGGACAACAGTGGCTCCTCATCAGCTTCTCCACCACCACCACTGCAACCCCGCTACCGTCGCACCCCAGTCCAGCAGCCTTTCCGCCCTAACACGGGCGGCCTAGCACCCCCGGCTGCCCAAGGTAGTGCTTCCAACATCTATGCCTCCTAAGCTCCTCTCGTACTCTCTCGTGCCATGACAAACCTAAATTTCATGGCTTTTAGAGCTCGTAGGGATTTTGCCAGAAACAGCAACCCCAGTCTCCACGATCTGCTTGCACTGCTCTCCTTCCTACCAAAAATAGCCGCTCCTTGCTTCCCGGTGCAGCCACCACACGCAACCATGCTATTCCAGCAAGGTGCGTACAAATTTAGGGTGCAGCTCAGCCCACAACGCTTCACTTCTGATTGGATCCTTCCCCAGTAGATAGACAATCTCGATGAGCCAACTTTTCGCTGCTATAACATCCTTTCAGGCACCAGTACTAGAGAAACCCCTCGCTCCTTGTTCTATAGTCTGCTGCCCTCTGGCTTCCAAGAAAGGCCTTTGCTCCCCGCCTTAGACTGCCACTACTTTACAAAAATAGTTGTCCCAGTAAAGCCAATCGCAGCAGACGTCACTCCGCTCTCGCTTTCTCCCCTGGCGGAAATGCCAGCCCTTCAGCCCACCACCATCCAAAGCACTATTCAAATGCTACAAGCTGACCTGCCTCTCATTTTGCCATCGCCTCCCATCTGCACCCTGCCTCCTATTTGTGCCTCGTGCAACATGCGGCTGGTTATTGGCACTGTACCGGCAAATGTGGTGGCTCTACCTCCGCTGGACGAGGGGGACATTTGTTCCCTTTTCAGGCGTCCTTTCGATGAGATACCAGCTTTGATAGAGAAAAAGAACAAAGAGCAGCAGATAGCACAGGAAGAACTCAGAGCAGCGCTGAATGCACCTGAAGATCCCTGCACTATTCGCTTCATACCGACCAGGGACAACCCGCTGCCACTTGACCTCAATGCACCAGCTGATCAACTCCAAGTGTATGTTCGCCGTAGCCCAAGGATTCGCGAAGCTTACAATGGCAAGCGTGTCGATCCGGTGGAAAGAGCAAGCCGCCGGATTGCGGCATCTGTGGAATCCATCAGTTCCAGTTCAAGTCACAGCAGCAAGACCAAGTCATGGCCCAAGAAAAAGCTCAAGAAGCTAGAAGATATTGTGCAACTTCCAATTACCAAGATGCCTTGTCCAACCTCAGCTGGTAAGCTCAAAGAGCTGGCTGATTTCTATGGGTTGGATGGCCACAAAGATCATTGAAGAAGCTCAGAAAGCTGGACAATGAAGAGAGCTGCCAGGAATGTGATGGGTGATCAAATCCAGTTATCTCTTCTGCCAGAGTCCCAAGAGTCCTTAGATGTCTGCTTTGTTAGGCCTTTCGTTCTCGAATTTTTTTTATTTTTATATTTTTTAAAAAAATATTTATAAAAGTATATTTTTATTTTAAAATTTTACAAAAATATACTCCCAACACTTTCTGGAAACGCCCTCTCAGAGGGCGATTTGATGACGTGACAGATGGCCGTAGGCCGGGCGGCCAATGACCGTTTGCCATTTTGCAGGCGGCCCCCTGACCATAAATAAACTGCCCTATGGGAGGGCGGCAAGGGGGCGCCTGCAAAAACGCCGTGGTATCAGAGCTCAAGGTTGCTCGGTGAGAGATTTCTTATTTCGTAATTTTTTTTACCTATAGTCCAGAAGCAAAAAAAAATAGTAGATTAGATTACCGAGGTCTAAGACAATTCGAGCCTTTTTACTAGTTCTGCTTAGTTTAAGTTTGTTGAATTTTCTGTTGCATCGTTATGTCGAGTTACTGGTCTTAGCGTCTAGTCATTTAGAGTTTTGAGTTCTTACCACGCCATATCGCCACCATCATCGCCATCACCGTTGGTCGAGTCTTCAATCTAGGGTTTGCTGAGTCTGAGTTAGTCTGGTCGAATCTAAGTAAGAGTTGTGCTTGAGTTCAAGTGGGAGAACTTGCCGATCCAAGATGGGGTTGAGCCGCGAAACCCTAATGCGCGCTATCTACCTTAAAATAGACGTAACTTTCACATACGGTCTCGAAATCGGGCAAATAAATACTCTACGGACATCTATAGAAAATTTCTCAGAAGGTTCTCCCCGCTTTATCGGGTTTGTCCAAAAAAATTTTGCGAAATTCGGCCGGGAAGATTGAGTTTTCGAGGTCCGAAGTTTCAGCACGGGTTTTAAAGCACTCTCACAAATTTTTATAGGCCACATCTTACATCGGTTTGAGCTGCACTTTTCTAAGGTTTTGCTGTTTTTGAGTTCCTAGTTACAATAAAAAAACACACACACAAAAGGTGTCGAAAAAACAAAAAAGAGCGAAAAAAAAGAACAAAAGAAGTGGCCATTTTTGCAGCCTGGCCATAAATATCTGCCATGTGTCGTGGGCCAGGCCCAGTTTGTCAGTTTCTATTGTTGTGTCCTCGTTGCTGTCGCTCTCGGGCCTCTTCAAGGCCTCGTTGGGCTTTTTAATTTCAATTAAAGGGCTCTGGAATGTTATCTGCTATTTTGTCCAATCTCTGTTCCTTGTTTTTTATTTAGTCTGTTTTTTCCCCTTAATTCTTCCGCACATCTTCCAGTTCCATCTTTCGAACTCCTGTTGCAAGCGACAACTTGTTTTTCTGCTCGGTTTAGGCGATGTCACTTGTCGCCTTTTCAGCCCGATTGGTGCTTTCCTTTTACTGCCATGAGAATCCTTTCATGGAATGTTAGAGGACTGGGTGAAAAGGAAAAGAGAACCCTTCTATACTCAGCTATTATAGAGCACAAGCCAGAGATAGTTTGCTTACAAGAAACCAAATTTGACAAGATTGATCATTTTTTAGCCTCAACTTTCTTACCTGTAAACCTAAGAAGCCTCCATTACCAGCCATCTAATGGTGCTTCAGGGGGCCTGATTACTGCTTGGTCCTCGGCAAAGTTTCAGACAACGTTGATCAGCAAAGACCATAGTTCTATTTCCTGCTCCTTCTAATCCACGTCTGACCAAACACAGTTCATGGTTACTAACATCTATGCTCCACATTCAGATTCAGATAGGAAGGCCATGTTTGATTTCCTAGCAGTTATGAGATCAACCCACACAAATCCCTGGATGTGCATAGGCGACTTTAATATTTACCGGTTTGCCGCTGACAAAAACAATGCCAATTTAAACTTGACGGGAATGGAAAATTTCAATGCCTGGATAAATGATGTTGGGCTGATCGACCTAACCATTCCAAATAGAAAATTTACATGGTCGAACAAGAGAAGAAACCCTACTTTGGTCAAATTAGATAGGGTTTTAGCGAATGCCGAATGGAGCCGATCCTTCCTTGATTCTTGCGCTAGAGCAGCACCAGCCACAACTTCTGACCACATTCCAATACTTGTTGAAGTTTCAAACACTACAGAATACTCAAAAAAATTTCGGTTAGAAAATTATTGGCTGCAGTTCGTCACGTTGACAGCAAATAACTGGGCCAGGGACAAGGCCGATGACCTCAGTCACCACCTTCAATCACAAACTACGAAGATTGAGAGCAAAGATAAGGGCTTGGAACAAAGAAAAGAGAAACTTGCCGACCTTACTTTCCGCCAACAAAGCCACTGTAGACTATCTTGACAAAATTGAAGAATGGAGGCGGCTCACCACACTGGAATTCTTATTTTGCCAGAAAATCCAAAAGAACATCCAGGATCTAAACTGGTATACCACCCTGAAATGGAAAAGGAGGGCAAGAATCAGGTTCTGTACTCTGGGAGATGAGAATACCAATTTTTACCACACAGTTGCCTCCGTCAACTAACAAAAAAACAGAATCAAGTTGCTGGTTGACGATGGAATAGAGCACTATGACACATTAAAGAAGCTTGAAATTGCAACTAAGTACTTTAAACAGTTATTCGGTCTTTACCCGACACAAAACATGCTTCAGGGTTTATGTGTAGACTTCACAAGAGAGGAAATTGCAAACGTAATCCTTCAAGCACCAAATAACAAGAGTCCGGGTCCGGATGGTTTCACCAATGAGTTCTACAAAAAGTTCCTCAACACAATAATGCCAGACCTGCTCAAGGTTTTCCAAAGTTTACAGGAAAACCGAATTGACCCCTCAGGAGTAAATCACTCATTCATCACTCTGCTACCAAAGACTTCTTCAGCAATGTGCATCAGAGATCTTAGACCGATATCCTTGCTCCATAGCCTGCCGAAGCTAATTAGTAAGGTGCTGACCAATTGATTGCAATCAGAGATTCATAACTTGATCGACAGTATGCAGTCAGGCTTTATTAAAAACAGATCTATCACTGAGAACTTCATATTTGCCTCAGAACTGGTGCAATATACTCTCAAAAAGAAAAAACCAATGATAGTTCTTAAACTCGATTTCCACAAGGCCTTTGATACGGTCAGTTGGGACGCTTTATTCTCAGTTCTAGAGACAAGGGGTTTCCCACAACAATGGATTGGTTGGATGAAAGCTTTAATCTGTTCAGGGAAAACTAAAATCATTATTAACGGGGCACTGGGAGATAATATTGACTATAAGAGAGGAGTTCGTCAAGGTGACCCACTATCGCCATATCTCTTCATTCTTATAGCTGATGTGTTACAACGAATGATCCAACAAGCCTACCAAACTAGCTTGCTTTGCCACCCGCTGGATCTACAGGGAGCACCGCCAATCCTGCAATACGCGGATGACACCTTAATTCTCATAAAAGGAGAAGAACACCAGGCAGCAGTTCTCAAGCAACTATTGGACTCATTCGCACATTTCTCAGGACTCACAATCAATTACCACAAGAGAACTTTCGTGCCTATTCACATGAGCAGCTCAGAATCAGAAAGGGTGGCTCAGGTACTGCAATGTCCCGTAAGCTCCTTGCCCTGTAATTACCTAGGGCTCCCACTCTCCCCTACAAAGATTACACACTATATGCTGCTGCCCGTAATCTCAAGAATTGACAAGCGCCTGGCCGGATGGATGCCTTTGTCCTCTGGGGGTAGGTTAACAATGGTTAACTCGGTGCTTTCAGCGATACCAACCTACTACATGTTGGCCCAGCACCGCGAAGGCGTGCCCGCGCCCGGGACTTCGCCCGGGACCTCGCGTCCGTGCCCGGGCCCTCGCGCCCGGGGACTCGCCCTTGCGCCCGCGCTCGCTTGCGCTGCGCCCGCTCCCGCGCCCCGCGTCCGGCCTTCGACCGTGCCCCGGGCCCCTAGCCCGGGCTACGCCTCCCGCGCCCCGCGCCCGGCCCCCTCGCCCGGCCTCGTCCGGGCACGCGTCCGTGCCCGGGTACTTGTCCGGGGCCCCGCCCGGGATCGCCTCCGTGCCCGGGCCCTCGCCCGGGTAGCGAGACCGTGTCCGGGAGGACGAAGAACTCACAGCTCTCTCTCTCCCTCGATGAAACACACACTCACACAAGAAGATGAACTGACGGAGGAAGAAGATAAACAGTACACGAGGAATTTCCACGCTGCACACCAGCGCGCACAACACAGCACTTTTTTCACTTGATTGCTCTCCCTCACGGATCACAGCGATTACACAGGGCTTAAATAGACACAGTACCATGGCCGGTACTCACACACCTCCACTTCTCCTCACTCTCCGGTCACACGACCCGGCCGCACGACTCGGCCACACACCGCCACTTCTCCTGACTCTCCGGTCACACGACCCGGCCGCACGACTCGGCCACGCACAGGCTGCTCCACTACCTCCACTGCACACTGCCTCCACTTAGCGCATGCACGCACTCGCATTGATCTGCCGACGCACGCACTCCGTGCTTCTCTCCAACAGATCAACTAACTCACACGGACACCACACGACTTGGCTAAAACTCACACAAACCCGTAACAACAAGATTAAGTCTAACAATCACCCCCTAATCTCGTTGATTTTATTCCGCACCCCCACAAGATCTTCACAGTAACGTCGGCTCATCGTCGACGTCCGCCATGGCGAGTTGCGCCACCCCCTGCACTGTTTTCTTCACTTCGTCGCACTCATCGGCGAAGTGGCCGAACTCACCACATTTGCGGCAGTCAATCTTGGACTTGTCGAACTTGCCGCGGTACTTCTTCTTCTCGCCATTGTTGCCGGACCCCTCTCTCTTCTCTTTTGCAACTATGGCCTCCCACTCAGCACGTGTGAGCCGCTGCTCAGCGCTCGCAGTAAGCAGCTGCTCTTTCCCTTCGTTTTCACGACGTCGCCCCTTGGAGGACTCCTCGAATGCCCGCAAGCGCCCGATCGTCTCCGTCACCGTCATCTCCGACACATCCCCCCATTGCTCGATGGTGCTTATAAGGGATCGGAATTTGTCGGGAACGGAATGCAAGAGCTTCTCCACGACGGTGGTCTCCTCCACTTTCGTGCCGAGAGAGCGAATCTCGTTCACAATCGTGGTAACCTTTAAGGCAAAATCATTAATTTTCTCAGAATTTCCCATGTACATACCATCAAGCTCCCTCTTGAGGGTTTGTACCCGGGCCTTCTTAACACGCTCTTCACCCATGTTCATCTGCTTGAGAGCATCCCATGCCTCCTTGGCCGTCTCCTTCTGGGATATGGCCATCACCATGGCCTCTGGCACAGCTTGGACGATGGCGGTGAGAGCCATTTGGTCCATCTTCTCATCGGCTGCGTTGCCCTCCACGGCAGCCCACACACCTTGTGCGCGCATGAAAATTTTCATTTTCACCGCCCAAACACCGTAGTTGTTCTCCCCGAGCATAGGGTAACGTAGCGTCACCCCCGCCTCCTTCACCTGCTGCACAGCGAGCTCACGGCTGCCTTGGCCGCCGTTGTCGCCATCGCCACCGTTGCCACTGCCGTTGCCGCGGTGGCTCGGCGGCGTGTACACTCCTTCACTTGACATGACAGCAAGAACTCACCTTGGCTCTGATACCAATTGTTGGCCCAGCACCGCGAAGGCGTGCCCGCGCCCGGGACTTCGCCCGGGACCTCGCGTCCGTGCCCGGGCCCTCGCGCCCGGGGACTCGCCCTTGCGCCCGCGCTCGCTTGCGCTGCGCCCGCTCCCGCGCCCCACGTCCGGCCTTCGACCGTGCCCCGGGCCCCTAGCCCGGGCTACGCCTCCCGCGCCCCACGCCCGGCCCCCTCGCCCGGCCTCGTCCGGGCACGCGTCCGTGCCCGGGTACTTGTCCGGGGCCCCGCCCGGGATCGCCTCCGTGCCCGGGCCCTCGCCCGGGTAGCGAGACCGTGTCCGGGAGGACGAAGAACTCACAGGTCTCTCTCTCACTCGATGAAACACACACTCACACAAGAAGATGAACTGAAGGAGGAAGAAGATAAACAGTACACGAGGAATTTCCACGCTGCACACCAGCGCGCACAACACAGCACTTTTTTCACTTGATTGCTCTCCCTCACGGATCACAGCGATTACACAGGGCTTAAATAGACACAGTACCATGGCCGGTACTCACACACCTCCACTTCTCCTCACTCTCCGGTCACACGACCCGGCCGCACGACTCGGCCACACACCGCCACTTCTCCTGACTCTCCGGTCACACGACCCGGCCGCACGACTCGGCCACGCACAGGCTGCTCCACTACCTCCACTGTACACTGCCTCCACTTAGCGCATGCACGCACTCGCATTGATCTGCCGACGCACGCACTCCGTGCTTCTCTCCAACAGATCAACTAACTTACACGGACACCACACGACTTGGCTAAAACTCACACAAACCCGTAACAACAAGATTAAGTCTAACACTACATGTCCTGCTGCAAGTGGCCTGAAAAATCCATCGAAGCAGTGGATAGATTAAGACGAGCTTTTTTATGGAAAGGTGAAAAAACCGTCAACGGAGGGCAGTGCCTAGTAGCCTGGCAAGCAGTCTTACTGCCTAAAGAACAAGGTGGCCTTGGTATCAAAGACTTAAGAACGCATAACACATCGCTCCTTTTGAAAATGGGCAACAGACTTCTTTCGGGAGTTTCGGAACCGGTTTACATCTGGTTCAGAGAACGATATTTTCAGAACGGTATACAGTTGACACACAAGTGACACATCAATTTGGAAGCAGATCCTGGCCAGCTTACAGATCTTAATCATGGCCACAAAGGTCATTCTGGGTAACGGTAACACAACCTTGTTTTGGCAAGACCAATGGGCAAAATGTCGTCTTAGCATAGAATTTCCTATACTTTATTCCTTGTCCTGGACGAAAATTGCACCGTCTCATCTCAATTCTCCAACAATTCTTGGCAATTACAGCTGTATCCAAACCTCTCTCACCAAGCACAGATGGAGCTACTAGCTATGCAAGAAACCTTGAACGATATACAACCGAATTTCGAAGCCATGGACCAGAGGGAACTCTTATACCCTGCCAAAACTGTCTCGGCTGCAAATATATGTCTTCTGTTATCCTTTCATGGAACCCTATGGAGAGCTGCCGACTTCATATGGATCAACACCATTCCGAATACCTGCAAACTCTTCCTCTGGCTGGCCTTCAGGGACAGATTGAACACCAATGCAAATATGACGAAGAAAACATGGTAGGATAACCCTCACTGTGACCTATGCCCGGCCATCGAAACAGCAGACCATATCACACTGAGATGCCGAGCGGCCACAAAATTGTGGAGGAAACTAGGATTGCTTGATCTCGCCACTACCTCACAATCAATTTTGTATTTCCTCGAAGGGGTCATTAACAAAGATCGCAACAAAGGTAACATTTGGCTTGCAGCTTGTGCCCATACCTTATGGAAGACAAGAAACAACAGGATCTTTGAACAACAGATTTTTAACTTGACAAACACAATCCGGCAAATATCTGAAGAGCTGGATTTGTGGAGTCACCGTGCTACCAGCGTCATCAAAACGAAGATCAATCTTTGGAATACTCAAATCAATTGACGCTCTGTTTTTCTGTACCGTTTCTTTTTTCTCGTGTAAATTTTTTCTCTGCTTATTTGTTTTCTACACCCACTGTAAATTGCTTCCACCAATTAATGAAAAAAAGGCTATAAGGTAGAGCTGGCTCTACCTTCTTCCGTCAAAAAGGTGGCTTACTTTTAGGATGTACATGGAATTTTGCCTGATTAGTTTTTGACGTGTTGTGGTGTTGTTCATGGTTCATTAGCTTTCTTTAAAGGTTGGGAGTGCTACTCTTTCTTAAGAAAGAAAGCTTCAACTTATTGTAATTGATTTTGAATGGGAAACGGAACTAGAAATGCTTGTTGACTTGTTGTATACTAGTAAATGCTTTGAGAAATATCTTCTACAGTTTTCTGAATGTGCAGAGTTCTGCTTGCCATTTAAAAACCTACATATCTTTACCTCCTGGCTTTTTTTTCTCAAACACGCAAAAGAGCTACATATCATTGTATTAAGAAGAAAAAGAGGAGTGAGCCCCCTTACAACTCACACATCATAATTTGTTTACATTTGCGCCGAAAAAACAAAAAGATGATCTTGACATATAGCCGGTCATCACTGTTCTCCGTGCGGCACGAGGGCAAGAAGGAAGGAAATGTCCTTAGCCATGGGCAGACCCCCAAACATGCAGCTCCTCTCTAGCAAGCAACAAGGCTTTAGCCATGTTGGGAGAGGCGCCATTAAAAACACAGCGGTTGCGATGTTTTCAAACTGTCCAAGGCTCCTAGCATGCATGATAATGGAATTAAGACCTTTTCTAACCTAACCATCCACCCTTACCCCTTGCCCACCAATCATCAAAGGAAACATCGTCTTGCTGTGGCGAAAGAACTTGTAACCCAACCTTTTGCAAAAGATTAAACCGGAATTCGCAAGCGAAGATGCATGAGGTGAGCCAATGATTGATCGTCTCTTCTCCCTGATCACATGAGGGTAGTGGGCTGGGTGCGGGAGGCCGCGACGTGCAAGGAGGTCGGTGGTCCAACACCTGCCGTGAGCAACTAACCACAACAAAAAACGACACTTACCTGGAGCCCAAGATTTCCAAATTATTTTCCCAGGATCGAATATGACAGATCCTTGAAAGAGATTCATATAAGCTATCTTGGCTGTGTATTTGCCGGAGGCCCAAAAACGCCAGACGTGAGTATCTTCAACGTCCGGCTGAAGAGCGACCTTCACGAGAATGTTCCATAGCTCAAGATATTCACATCAACAAATAAGGCCCCTTGAATATTCGAAATCCAACCATGATTAGTGAGTGCTTCCTGTATTGTGGAATTTTTTACCCTTCTCTTGGGTTACCAGCGCAAACAAGTGTGGCGCCAGATCACAAATGCATTGCCCATGAATCCACATCTCAGTCCAAGACCGAGTGTGGGCACCATTACCAACTTCTGAAATAACTGGCTTAGAAAAGAAATCACGAGCACATTTATGAACTTGAATAGGGAAGGCTGACCAGGGGCGATTTGGCTCAGTATTTTGCAGCCATAGCCATCTCATCCGTAATGCCCACTCAAGATTCTGGAGATTGGAGATGCCCAGCCCACCAAACTCCAATGGACGACAAATTTTGTTCCAAGCCACAAGGCAATGACCACCTTTTGCGTCTTTCCGTCCTCTCCAAAGAAAACCCCTTCGAATCTTATTAATAGCCTTGATGGCCCATGGCGGGAGCTCATAGTCATTGCCGACTATACCATCATTGATGTAAGAACAGACTGAACCATTACCTCATAGTTTTAACAAGGGCAAAGAAACATCAGTACTAAAACTACTAATCGGTGGCTGTTTCACTGTATGAAAAGTATTACTATCTAGTCTAACAACGGAGCTAACCTGTACAGAGTATATTCAGGAAATGGAATAGCTTAACAACCTCATTTTTGTTTCTCGTTGTGGAGTAAAATATCTGGAGGGCTACCCAAGATAGTGAGATCTCTCTCAGGAAAATTCTTACCATGAGAGATTCAAATTGTGAACAAAATTTAATTCAATTTGGAGCAGTTCAATGAAAAATTTTAACCAACTTTGAAGCAATTAGGTTGAATACTTCAATCCAAAATTTTCAGCCGGTTGAACAAAATCTTTTGAATGGTCCGAGATTGTGAAATATCATGAGATATCAGAAAACTGAACCATGCAGCTGACCGTAATTAATTAATGTTTTTTTCTGATTGGATCACACAAGACAGATTTAGTTAATATGTTTTGTTTTCTCATAACCTGATTAATGCAATCTGAATCAGATACTCTACAAAGAGCACCTTATAAATTAAGCTGTCAATGTATATGAGTAAGTACTATACAAAGCACAGCAAGCTAACCAAAACAATCTTCCTATAATGGGTATTACAAAAACTAAAAAAGGGCAAATGGTGCTAATCAAATAAAAGCATTTGAAACAATGGAATGGAAAAGTTGATCCATCCTTGTTGACATCCTTCTTCTCTTTGCTCCCTTGACTCTCGTCCTTGACCAAGACCGGCAGTAAAGTTTGTGGTACACCACTATTGTACTCTGTAGCTTCAACAGCCTAATCCATCATTTCTCGGTTTAGGCTCAAGGGAGAAAAAACTCACTCATTTTTTATGAACGCGCTTCCCGAACTGCTAAACAGTGTGTTTTTTGCAAAAATATTCTATATAAAAATTGCTCTAAAAAATCAAATAAATCTATTTTTCAAGTTTGTAATGATTAAAACCCAATTAATCATATACTAATGGCTCACCTTATTTTACATGATCTTCTTCTTCTTTCTTTTCTCTTACCTTCAAACACTCCCTTAGTGCAGGAACTCATAGGCCGAGTCAATGGACCATAATATTCATCATTAATTCATGGAATCAACATGAGTCCATTGACACAAAATAAGTTCTACACATGATATTAATGATATTAAACTAAGTAATAATGCTTATACCAGTTTTTAAATTAATAATTCAACATAAATGATGGCAACGTAAAAGCAATAAATGAGAAATGAGATGTACTATAAAGTACAAAACATTGGATCCACAAAAGATGGTTGGCATTGAAAAAATACATCTGCCAACCTTAATGTACTAAATAGCCTACAATAATAAGAGAGTATAAACATCCAAATTTGCAGTTGAAAACTTTGAAATAATCATTTGAAGATAAATATATTACCCTATATCCCTGATTAGAGTGTGGACGTGTGGTAAGCATCAATGCCTTTTCTTAAGCATAGATAAACTTCGACCACCTCTTCCTTAAGCATGGATAAACTTCGACCTCCTCTTCCTAATTGATACCGTCTACATCTTGAGATGAGCTCCTTGTATAATTGGAGTTACATAGTGTTTTTCCTTTAAGAAATTTCTCCATATATTCACTTGTCGTTAATTTATGGGACTACCAATATGTAATTTGACAAAAAAAAACCAGGGTGCAAATCTTGTAAATTTAAGGCTGTTCGATCACAATCGAAATGCCTACATCACATCCATTCACCTTACCCTCCTCGTCTCGTTCTCCACCCGCATCTCCGCCGCCACCCGTGTCCACTCGTGCTATGCTTCTCCACCCTTATCCCCCTACCAATGTCACCTTTGGTGAGGTGCCCCTGCCCTACCCTCCTCCTTCATCTCTGATGAGGCATCCCGGCTCTGCCTTCCTCCATCTCTTGCGGCTCCCAGTGTCGGATCCACCACCACTGCTCGCCACCACCTAACCACTCTCGCCCCTATCCCATCCTCCACCGTCTCCAGCGACTTCCGCCACCAGATCTGCCCTCCACCTCCTAACCTCTCCGTTCTGCTTTGCCCCCACCATCGACCCTACGTACTGCCCGCTATCGACCCCACGACTCTAGCGTCATCGTTGGCTACCTCGCTACCCCCCCCCCCCAACACACACACATAAGCTCTCTCCGACATTAACCTCGAACCCTAACTGGTCAAGGTCAATGCCGCCTGTCACCAGAGTTTATCAGGATCCCCGGAGTTGAAGGAGAAGCTCATTAGAGCACATACCACAAAGCAAATCTAAAGGTCCGGAATCTGCAAGATTTGGACTTCTTTTTTTTTTGTCGAACGCAGGTTAGCAATTCCATTAATTTATTAACACGTGGTCAAGGTAAAATAAAATGAGAAAAACTTACAATACAACAATATTGGCATTGCATCAAATATGTTACTGTACAATTTTTCTCCGAAGGGATAAACCCTGACCCTATCATCTGGAAAAATTAACAATAGGGATCATACAAATTCAAATCATCTCTTCCAAATTCAGTACCTTCGCTTGCAAAAGATCGAATCAACTCATAAAGAGCCAGAAATAAAAATAGAGGACAAGAGAAAATTCTACGGCCTTGCCTGTTATGGTGATGTGGTCGAAACTCTCGAAGACGAATAGGACTGGAGTGCGCTGTGCGCAGCCGCCAGCAGGGCCTTGCATCAGCGAGCCAGCGACCTCGCCGCCTAGGCCAGGAGTTGAATCGCACCAGCGACAAGCTATCCATAATAGCGACTAGTGAGAGGATGTCGCAACTAGGAGGGCATGGATGGCACTTATCGTGGCAAAAAAAAAGATGAGCAGGTGATGACGCTGGCACTTGTATGGCTGTATATGCTCTGTAGTGCGGCACCAAAGCTAGCCTATGGTGGAATAGTTTTTCCACATAATCAGGCTACTCTGCCGTGTGTGGGCCGTGCGCGCCTCTTTGGCTGGCTCACCAGGGGGTGGGGGCAAACGAACTCAACATGAGAAGGATGCACGTAACGCCCATATGAGGAGCTAAGCACTACAGTTATTATCATCCTCGACTATGCCTCCCCTAGGCGTGGATGAATTAGAGTTATTTGTTCCAATCCAAAGCATAAACAAACACAGGGACAATCTTTCGAAAAAAGAACTTGACTTTCTAAACCGAGTTTCCCCCCTAAACCCAAAATCTAATATACAACCTCCCTCGATTATCAATACTGGTTTATTTTGAATCCTCGAGCAATTTTAACGGTGATTTCATCCAATATACTATCAAAGTAGCACTTACTTGACATTACAGATAGAAAAGAATAAAAAAATACAGTCCTTCACTTTCTTCCTCTCTAAGTCTCTGTGGCTACAAGTCGGTCTCACCACTGACCCGACGTCATCTCCGGTACCTCCTGGGGCGGGCCCCTTCTCGCGTGGCTGCTACCTCGCTCCTAGCCTTTGCTCAGCCGTCTGAATCTCAACTGCCATCAACACCGCTGCTGAGTCAACCCCAATCTGCTCTCTTCTTCACCCGTCACGTCTCGAGATTATCGACGCCTCTAGCTCCACCTTGACCGACGCCCAAAGCATCCCGGGTGGCCGGGTCACCTCTCTTCTTCGTAGGCTCCTCCAACATGACTTGGTGGAGCTCTGCCAAGATCCACTGATGCATCCTCGTTGCTCTGCCGAGACCTCCACCAGGGGGCTCGAGCTTCTCCTTGCGTTCGCGCTAGGCATGTTGGCATCGGGAGCGAAGGTGCTGACCTCTCTCTCAATCATGAGGCGAGCCAGGAGCAGAACTGGAAGGGGGAAGCCGAGGCTTGGAGGAAGCGGAGGCAACCAAGCTTGAGTGGTCTCGCGACGCTCAGGTTCCGAGAAGCAGGCGGCGATGGGCGGTGAAATATGGGGGAGGGAGAGGTGGCGCTGGTAGCCGGTTGCTAGGTCGAGCACACTGCCATCCCATGCCGCATTGCCCCTAGCCTTCCTCCCTCCCTGGTCAGATCTGAGGTCGACCACCGTTGGTCCCGTCTTTCACGTTGGGAGGTCGGTTGCTAAAGAAGTATACGCAGGCTACTATCGTAAAAAAACAAAATTTTTCTACCGCCACAGCAGGACATCATGCGAGAGAGCGATTATGAATCGCTACCACTAGACGCGCAGTGCAGCGGAAGAAGGATTGAAGAAGCCGGTCCAACCACGCGTGTGTCGAGGTATTAGTGGAAGTAGTCGATCTCCGTAGATCTAATTAGCGTCGATGCCGATCAACGCCGCAACGAGCAGCGCCTCTACCGGTATCCATACATCCGGAGCTAGAACGCCGATTACGAGTGTACTAGTACTCGTGAGCGGCTAAGGTTTGGCTCGGGAGGTGGCGGTTAGGGTTTAGCTCGAGGTCAACAGAAAAACGTGAATCTCATCGGCCCCTCGCCTCCCTATATATAGACCTCCTCACTCGGGCCTCGTGGACCAAGGCCCAGTAAGAGTCTACTCGGATCTCTATCCGAATCGAGCCCATATTCGAATCATATTCGAATAAGTGTTCCAACCCTTTAAGCGTGCGACCCTGTAGGTTCACGTATATTTTGTCGCGATCCAGAAACGTCTTTCTGGTCACCCTGTTAATAGCGGCCTCTAGCAAGGCATATTAATCCTAAAATATACGTAAAGATCATATCGGCTAAACCTGTAATATCCTCATATACAAATCCCTTTGCCTCACGATATCGATTGAGCTCAAGGCAAGACTTGTGTCATTCTCTTAATAGCTCAATCACTCTCTCGATCCTGTGATAGATTACAAACTTGTGATTGACACCTCAATCACACTAGCATGACCATGCACTTCCATAATTTATTACATCGAGGAGCCCAGAGATATCTCTCCCGTAAGGAGGGGCAAATTCTATCTTAATCATTCACATCCCATTACATGTTTCATAACAAACCCGAAGACTACTTTTATAACTACCCAGTTACAGGGTAGTGTTTAGTAGTCCCAAAATAAGCTACTACGTATGTTGGGAACCATGATGATCTCAAGTCTAAGGACTCTACATAAACATTACTTGAGACTAACTAATAACACATAAAATCTCTACAGTATCTCATGGCGGGTCTATCCAACATATGTTCACTAACATATGTCCATATTATCATTTGGTATCTCCATACCATGATCCATGAAACATGATCATCAATCAATACATATGCTCATGTTAGAATCATATTTGTTCCTCATATGATATATGATTAGGGATCATTTAGAAATAGCAATATTTGACATTAAGAGTCTTATGAATAAGTCACGTACTCATTGATCAACAATGATAATGTCTATTTCAAGGAACAAATCAATATATTATAAACATAGCATGTGATATATATAACATCTCCATGTTACCTCTAGGGCATATCACTAACAGTTGCCACTGTTGTGGAGCTCGGAGGTGCCGTCAGCACCGGCGGGAGGAGCTCCCGATCCTTTCCCCTCCTTCCTTAGTAGCTCGCCTTGCTAGATCCATATGTAATCCCAGCTAATAGGTGAGCCCTAATCATCTATTGTGCTGCCACCTCGGATGAAACCATCCTAAAACTGCTCAAGTACGTAAAATAAACCGGTATTGATAATTGAAGGATGATGTTCTAGTTTTGTGGCCTACAAGGATCAAGCCATAGTGTAATACCTCGATTTTTCGGGCCGTTACAAACTATTTTAAATAAAACCATAATTTCAAAAACATGAATCTTTGAGTGTGATTCAGGACCTAAGTGCCAGGATCTCAATTTAATCCTCTCCTTGAAAATCCCAAAAAAATTTTACTAATCGAGGTCCCGATCCAAAATTCAAATATCAGAGTTCGAATTTTGCAATTCGAAACTCCCCAGAAACCCTCCATTAAAAATTCTCCTTGTTTAATCCTTCCAAAAATTCAAAATGCCAACAAAAAGCCTCTCTTCCAAATCCCTGGTTCAAAATCCCAAAATTTGAATTCAAATCTCCCTTGAACTCCCTCTTGAATCCCATCCTTGAATTCCTTCCTAAAATTTCAAAATTCATTTTAAAGTATATCAAAATTTGAGGCAAGAACTCTCTGTTTGAAACTCTGAGGATTTCATGAACTTAAATATCAAGTTTTGGATCCAAATGCCCTTTGAATATTCTAAATATCCAAATTTTCTATTCAAATTGGGCCACCATTTTTTCTTTTTCTCTCAGCCCAAGATGGCCTAATCGGTCTCTCTCCCTCTCTCTATCTCCTTTCCCATTTTTTCTCTCTTCTTTTTTTCCCGGCCCGGCCCAGAGCCTCTCGGCCTCCTCTCTTTCCCTCTCTCCTTCACCACTGTGCGGCCCAGTCCACCTCCCTGCGCACGCCAGCCCACGGCCCACCCGCGAGCACACTTGTAGCACCCTGAAATTACCTAATTAAAATAATTATGGGTAAAAAAAAGAACTTTTAGAAATATATTTAAAAGCATCAAGGAGTGAAATATTGAAAAAACAGAGAAAATTCCTAACAAAAGTGGGCCTGGAGATAATTTTAGAAAATACTTTGCTTAATCCTTTACCTCCTAGAATTTTCTGGGATTTAATTGAGCAAGGAAAGTATTTTTAGTAAATAAAACAAGCTTTACAGCATTTAAATAAAAGAAAAACAAATAAAACCTCTCCTCCTGTTCTCGGGCCGAATCTAGCCCATCCCAGTTTGCCTCTATCCCTCCTCGTGCGCTGTGGTGGCCCGCGGCCCGCGAGCGCCTGCGTCGCTTGACTCTCGCCGACAAGTGGGTCCCACCTGTCGGATCCGTCGTCCCCACCGAGCCCGAGTCCGCGCTGGCCTTCCGATCCAATCCGAGATCGATTCGATTGATTCGCGCATGCAATCCGCAAATTGGTTGAGGGCTTTTGATCCTCACCACCTCTGCATCTGTTTTTTCCAAGAATCGGTGGAGCTCGAGCCTGGGATCGTCATCCATCAGAGTTCATATCACCTCGGCACACCGAGGAAGAACCCTAGCTGCCGCCGCGCCATATCCGAACCGATCTCTTCCCCGCGCGGCTATATAAACCATCCCCCGACGTCTCTCTCTCTCTCTCTCTCTCTCTCTCTTTCAGCCATCATCCAAGCTCGTTCAAGCCCCTAACGCCCTAGCACCGTAGCGAATCCAATCCGCCGCCGCCGCTTTCCAGCTGAGCCCCGCCGTCGTCTTAGTCGCCGCCGCCCCTATTGGAATCGCCGGGCCACGAGGGAGATAGGCCGCCACCTCCCAGCCCTCGAAGACCGCCGGAGCAGCATCGCCGCCGAGGACCCGAGGCGCTCCGCCGCCAGAAGCTTGCTACCAGACGATTCTGCTACCGTTCATCGACATTTTACCCACGGTAAGGATTGCCGCTCTCCTCTCTATTCCCTGGTGCCCTCGCCGTGCTCCGACGTGCCGCCGATCACTATCGACCATTGGGTTCCGAGCCACCATCGTCACTGCTGTCACCGCAGCAGATGTGGATGGCACGTTGAACGCCAGTTCAGCCGTGGGCCATCTGATTGGGATCAATCCGAGTCATAGATTGTTTTGATTAAGTCCTAGCCGTTTGATCTAGCCTCGGTTAGATCTGGTCCGCCCGATCTATATTAGAAACCCTAGATTAATCTAGGCCGTCTGATCGAATCCCTTTCAATCCCAGCCGTCGGATTCCTTGTGAACCCTCAGTAGACCTAGTCTATCGTGAACCCGAGACCCCCCTCTCTCTGATTTGTGGGCCCTAGGTGTCAGCCGCCTCTCTCCCCTATGCTAACACCATAAACCTTTTCCCAAATTAAAATAAATCATAAATGATGTCATAAATCGGTTTAATTCTTTTAAATAGGCTTTAAAAGGGTTTAAACTTCTAAAATTCATAACTAATTCATCCGAACGTTTGTGGTGATTCAACTTGCAAAATTCATTAAAAATCAAGATCTATCCATTAAAAATATAATAATGTATTGTTGATGTGTGTTTATGTACTGTTTTGCTTGTTTTTGTTTATTGCCTTTAGCCGCCGATGTTCCGGAAGCATTGGGATTCCTTGAAGAGAGTTCAGAAGCACTTGCAGAGCAGCAAGGCAAGTCACACAGATTCCTCAACACCTTTGGGCATATTGTACCTATGTTATAAGCTATACTTTTCCTTCAACTATGCATTTATTTTCATAATGTCATTTGGAAGGGAAACCTTTATCTTTGATTATGGCCTTGTTGACTTGATTACCTGCCTTTGTACCTATCGGAGTAATGTGACTAGCTAGCTTTAATTATTGGTTAGCTAGAATAATTCTAGGATCCTGCTTAGCCATGCCTAGAAACTGTAGTATAATTTATGAGCTATCATTTGAACCTTGATTGTATTATTCAGTTCACATGAAATGATGATTCAGTTCACGACTGTGGTTGTGTGAGAATAACTTAATGGTCCACTAAAATTTGACTAAATGGTGGGTTGTGAGTACCAGGATTGTGAATGTTGCTAGCGGTGCCCATGACATTTAAGGACCGGTTTACAGACTACTTGTTGCAAAGCAACACTTATACTAACCACAAGTTAGAATGGGTAATAGCAGGATTTGAAGTGTGCTAAGTTCAATAGGAGACACCAGGGCTTGGTTTGTGGCTGATATAAGTCCACACATGGCAGTTGTCAATAAGTCCATGAGTTCGAGTGCCGAGCCGTCTTGCGGGAAGGTACTTGATCATCCCTACCGGTGACCGGAGGCTTGGCGGGAGGCTCTCCTATTATGCGAGTTATATGGATAATCCTGTCATAATTCCTTTCTGAGATACCATGGTGGTATTGAGGCGCACAGTGATGTGTTGTGGAGTTATATCTTGTGGGTAAATTGGTACATTTCTGGCCAGAGTAAAACTATTCGAATAACCGTGACCGCAGTTAATGGGCAAGCCTAGCAATGTTTTCTGTGATTAGTCCCACACTATACGAATTGAATAATGAATAGTGGAATATAGTTAGCTCCTGGTTAGAGTGGTTGGGGCTATACTGCTTTGGAGGGCGGTATAGTGTTGGTTAATATTGTTTAATGATTACTGTATTATTACTCTCTTAAATGTTTTATTAAATGTTGTTTATGCAACTTGAGTCATATTATGCCATCCTTTGGATATTTGTGCACTTGCATATTTACTGTGTGGCTTGCGGAGTATTAATCAACAATCATCATCAAAGGAGAATTACAGTGGACTAAGCAGGAGCCTGGTCAAGTGCGTGTGGAGTGAGAGTCGTCATGTCGTTCGTAGTTTTCTGCTGCTTAGACTTTATTATTTTGAAAGATGCCATTCGCCTCTGTAATAATTACATTCATTATGTAAGCAATTACTTTTTTGTCATATGTGTGCCTCGGTTGATTTCTGGACAAGGATTTATACACATTAAAGCACCTGAATTTTGGATGGAAATTCTGGGTGTGACAACGCTGCGTCACGTGCCGTTTGCCCGCCAGCTAGCACATGCTCAACTGTCCCCACCACCATACGACGACAAAGGGGGCCCATCGGTCAGTTGTATAACGAGCAGCCGCCCGACTGACCCACGTGGAGTCATCTCCCGCCATTTGCCCGCTGCCTGCTCGGAGGATTGCCCATGTAAACCCACCGCGCCGCCATCACTCCGATCTACTCCGCCCAACCGCCTCGGCCTGCCCGCTGTCAACCTGCCGCCCAAGACTCCGCCGCTGTGCTCTACCGGCCACTCCGAGCTTCGCGCACCGCCTCTCTCCCTTGTCGCCTAGCCCTCGCCCGTGCCTATAAAGCTCGGCCTCCCCTCCGCACTCCCCCGCCATGGTGTAACGCCTCCACCCTGGCACCACCTATAGTGACACCAGAGAGGAAACACCGCAGGAAATTGGCGTGAACCAACTCCCACGGAACCGCATTGCTGGTACCAGTCTCAGGAAACCTTGCTGGTACCCGTGGTCAACCGAGATGTATCATAGTAGCTAAATAAAATATTTATATAGATTATACCTTTATAAGTTGCAACTTCGGGCAAGCCCTGGGCAGCAACCTTCAAACAGAACAACAGCAGCGGAATAACAGCGTAGCGAGAACCCAATCCACAAGCAACAGCTTGGGATCAGGAAAGAAACGCTAATCTTCACTTTAACTTCACTCTTTCTGAAGGAGGGAAAAGATAATGGATTGAGTACATATGTACTCAGCAAGTCACGAAAAATATTAGTTATGCAGGCCATCAAGGAAGGCTGGGGTTTATTTTGCAAACATTTTCCAAAACCCTAGGTGTGGGTTGATCCAGATGTAGTTGGAAAGAGACTCTCGCCTCGATCCTATCCGCGAATTGCTTTGCAACAACTCTAGTGGACGAACAGAGTTTAATTGTTTAAAGTCTAGCCCAGTTTATTCCTTTACCGACTATCGGACCACGACAACGGTTCAGTGGGTCTGCCTTCAAGTAGCTTTTCACTGTATTTTCATCTATTACTTTATTTTCACTTTCGTCCTCTCTAGGACGTAATCTTATTTTTCCTATATTATTTTCCTTTCACTTTCGTCCTTTCCAGGACATCATTCACCTCAACTTCGGCTCCCAGAGCCATTATATCCCCATCTCAACACATACTGCTTCCACTCAGGAAGCCTAACTATGATGCCACCTGACATCCCGATCACACAGGACCGTTTCAGACCACGTACTGGTCATCCATCAGCTGACCTGGCCAATTCTGGTAATGGTTCCCAATCCCACAAACCACTTTTGCAAACATTTGCAAATAAATCTACGCTAGAGGAATCACTTCACATCGCCCATAACCGCGGGCACGGCTGTTCGAATAGTTCAGAGCTCTGCTGAGTTGTGCGCTTTCCCTACACGACGCGAGTTTACTTCCTTCACTCGTCAGTGGGGGAAGGTTCGCGACAAGGCCTTTTAAGAGCTATCCCAGGGTACCTCATGCCTGATAGATGGGCCAAACTCAGTCAAGCATTCGGCTTACAAATAATCCTCAAACTCCTAGACCAAGTACAGGGCAAGCTTCCCTTCCTTGCTCTACTCAGGAACCCGGAGATACCTCAAACACCTTATCCCGGCGTTCCACATCTACTGGCATGCGAGGTAACCCTGTTCCGGTTGAATACTTAGCCAGGGGCGTCCCATACCGCTTGTGTGGTCACACTATATTATGGTCAATGCAATTCCCCAAGGAATCGGTCCTTATATGTGAATACAAAGCGTCCTTGCCCAGGCGATCACTTTGCATTGCGAGGTTTTCGCAAATATTTATTATTTTGCAAGCTTACCTACACCGTGTGTTGGGTTAAAAGAATTTATAATCCCAGGTTTTCCCATTGCGACAGCACATGTGATTTAAGTGGAACCGTCGATACCCATGCTCGTAGAGCACGGATGCTGAGGTAACACAGAGGTGGAGCGACAAGGAATATGGTTTTTCAAGCCTAAGGGTTATTGCAACTACCAGGTAGGTCCGTCAGTTTGTCGCGCGAACCGAGTCCGAAACATATTTAACATGCACACTAAATACAGTTTAGCAAACAAAATATTTTATAATCTAGGATAAATATGTTCAAGGAGTGACTTGCCCTAGACTTTGTCTTCAAAATCCTCGAAAATCCGTGTCCAAAATAATTTCCGTCATCGTCAACTACGCATATCGAGAGAAAAACACACAAAAACCCTAAAAATAAAATACTATTATTAATAGCTAATAGTGCCATGAGGTAGATCTCAATTTTAGAAAAATTTTGAGACTTGAACAGGGTCGATCGGAGCTACGGTTGAAAAGATATGAATTTTTGAAGCTTAAAAGAATTTTCTAGAAAAGAAAAGAAATTTATTTGAAAAAGAATATTCTGACAGGTGGGCCCAGGGTCAGAGAGAGAGGGAAGCTAAGGTGTAGGGCCCACATGGCAGTGACACATAGAAAGAAAGGATGATGAGAGGGCCCACATGCCATAGACTTGAGATTTTGAGAAGGGAATTAATTAAATAGAGGGCCCACATGTCAGTTAATAGGGAGAGGATGACAGGGAGGGGCCCACATGTAGGAGAGAGAATAGGTTAATATACAATGGGGCCCGCTTGTCATACAGTGGTGAGTATAAACAGAGGGGTCCCACATGTCATAAGAGCCCACTAGTCAGTGATAGATTGGAGGGAATAGAGAGGTGGGGTCCACATGCAAGTGGGCCCCTATGCAGTGAGAGAGAGGGGAAGGGGCCACTTGTCAGAAAAGAAGAAGTTGAGAGAGAGAAGTCGATGACAGGGCGAGCCCACTGGACAGGGGGCCACTAGTCAGAGATAGAGGGATTAGAGGTGTGGGGGCCAACGTCAGAGAGGAGGTGAGGTCCACCGGCAGGGATAAGAGAGGTGGGGACCTCATGTCAGCGGCCCTGACTGGGTGGGCCTGCTTGATAGGGAAAACGGGAGAGTGAGAGAGAGGCACAGAGAGAGATCGACGGTGGTCGGCGGTCGAGTGGCATTCTGGCGACGGCGACGAGCCAGCGGCGGCGGGGCACAGTGGCCGAGAGCGGGGAAGATGGGGAGCAGGACATGCGGCTCAGATTGGAAGGGCAACGCACAACGGCAACCGGCGGCGTCATCCCGAGGACGGCAGAGAGAGAGGATGGGGGACGGCGGCGGGAGAACACCGGCGGGTGCTTGGGCAGGGGGTTTCGGGCTCGGGTTAGTGCGGTGAAGAAGAGAAGAGGGGCGGAGACAAGAGAAGAGGGTTGTGCTCACCGAAAAAGAAGAGAAATGGCGCGGCGGCGCTCGAGCTCGAGCTCGGACTGAGCACGGTGGCACGTGTTTGTGGTGGGGAACAGAGGAGGAGCGGGCGAAGAAGCAGGGGGGCGGCCGGATTTATAGCGGCGCGGCGGCACTAAAGGATGAAGAAGAAGGGCGCTGGCTTGGAGCTTGGTACGGTGACAATGGCGGTGGCGCGGCCAGCAAGATGCAGTTGGTGGCCGGTTGCGGCACGGCGGCTCGCGGCGCGAGGTGGATGGGGTCTCGGGCAACAGAGGCGGCGTGGCGGCCAAGGCTGTCGGGTGCTGCCGGTCGAGGAAGCCGTGCACGCTCACGGCACTCGGCTGCGTAATTCGTCGAGCACGTAGCGCACGCGAGAGAGAGAGAGGCAAGGAAGAAGACGATGGCCAGTTGCGCGGGCCCTAGCTAGAAGCAACGCGGGGTGAGGCGCGGGGAAGCAGAGCGGTCGCTGATGCATGGGTCCGGGCTGTCGGGCGCGGGCACGGCGTGTGTCTTGCGGCTGACGGACGGGCCCGGTTCGTCAGCGCCACGATTAGGGGAGAGGCCGAGGGGGTGTTGGGCCGTGGGCCGGTGGGAGAGGGAAGAGCAGCCCACTGTGAACAGTGACATTTTTTTCTCAGGAATTTTCAGAGGGGATTTTGGGAGATCTTGGAGTGTTTTTTATTTCAAAATCGGATATTTGAGTTTGCAAAATTTCAGGACTTCAAAAATAGGGCTTCCAGACTTGAGATTATATACATATACATATATATACATATATATATATATACATATATACATATATATATACATATATACATATATATATATATTTGTGTGTATATATATGATTAGGAGTTTTTTGGGAATTCAAGGGAGAGAATAGAGAGGGACTAAAAGGGGATTTAAATTTTTCAAAATTTTGAATTAGCCCTGGATTTGCGAAGATATTGAATAATTGATTTAGAAGAATTAAAATAAGAAAAATTCATTGGAGGGTTTCGAGAGGGGAATTCGAATTTGAGATTCAAATTTTTGGTTCGGGATTTTGAGAGAGTTCGGAGTTTCAAGGAGGGGGTTTAATTGAGATCTCAGCACTTTAGTCCTTATATCACACACAAAGACTTGAATTTTGAAACTAAGGTTTTATTAAAATAGGTTTTTTAACGGCCCGAAAAATTAGGGCGTTACAAACCTATCCCTTAAAAAGAATCTCGTCCCCGAGATTTCAAAACTTAAGGGAAACCTAATCCTGACGCGATCGTCAACCTTGCTTCGATGAGTTCTTGATCTCAATGCACTGATCACTGTGAATCTTGTGAATCTTGGTGGTTGCTCCATGCAGATCGTGTGTTCTGTTGCTGTCTTGGTCTATTGAGACCTCGACTATTCTTCCTATTTAAAAGAATATGTACAAATATATAAAAATATAGGTTATGTTTATATTACTTTTAACGATAAAATAAATGATAATTATATAATTTTTAAATAAAACAAATAATTAAACTTATATCAAATAATTTAACAGCATCATTTATTTAAAAACAGAGGAAATATTGCTTAATGACTTTTCAGTTCTGGAGTCCGAGACGACTATTATTATCAGCCAACGATATGCACGTTTGCCTTTGAAAAGTCAAAGTGATTTGTGAGTGTTTGCTTTTACTTACTCCCTCCTCAAAAAAAACTTTATTTTTAAACCATGTCACACATACTAATACAAAGCTAAAAAGACTCAAATGTTCTTCACTTTAGCAAACTCTAATGTATTTATCCCCTACTTTTCTAAATTCTAATAAAAAAATAAAGTTTTTTTAGATAAATAAGATAGGTAAAAGATTAAATTATTTTGGAACGCATGGAGTACTTTCTATTACTTGGTGTATTAAGGTACTTGTATGAATATGCACGGTCTGTTTGTTTTAATATGATGAATCAAATTCTTTTATACCACATAGCGAAATTCTTTTTGTTGTTCAAGTAGACATACACTCGTTTCATACATGTCATTTTAAAAATCATAAAAATTAAAATTTTTTGATAAAATAGATCAATATGTGATATATCACTCTATAAACACGTACATTCAGTAGTCAAGAAAAATGACTTGGTTGCTGCAGTTCAGACAGCCTTTGGTCATCTGGATTATGTTGTTTAAAAGAAAAATAAAGGATACAAGTTGCAACTGGATGAATTGAACCAGAAATGGTGGCCAGTAGCTTTCACAAATTTAACCCAGCTGGAGTCCAATTCTGTCTCTTTTACATCTATCTGTTACCCGCAGTATATGTCATGTTTTTTCCTAGATAATGTGCAGTATATGCCATGTACTTGTCAGTATGCAAGCTAACCGTAGAAAAAAGTTACATATACCAAAGGTCGCCATCTCACAAGCTAGTATGTGATTGTATTTTGATGGGAAATCTACTAGTTTACTCAGAGGATTATCGAGCAAAGTTGAGAAACATTCTGCGATGGCGACAAGCAACATTTCAGTTGGGCCTTTGATCATGGATGCAGAAGTTCCATTGCAAGTTCAACCATTTTTCAGAAGTTCCAAAACTATTACTTTTGATATTTTTAGCAGTGCTAGATGTGTTTTGTCAGTTATATTGCCGACAGTTATAAAATTTCTTATGTGCGTATGAACGCAGTGCTTGCATCCATCCTAATCTTACCTTCTCATACGGTACTGGTTGCATAATATTGGTTCAAACATATGGCAATTTGGCATAAAAAGGCAGCATATCTTCAGATATGGCACAATTTGGCCAAGTGCGCGTGCTTCAGCTGTCTAGTTAATCGGCCGCAGGGTGCAAAGACATCGACATTCTGCGCATGACTGACATGTCAATACTACAAGCAATGCACAAAGTGCACGTATTTTAGAAAAAAAAATGTACTTTGAAGTACAGAAGAAGTTTGATTAAATTCAAAAAGTTCTCATGTGCTGGTTAGCAAGTGGTGTAACCTCAGCTATTATCCTATGAAAGGAGCGTCATTTTTCCCCAAGTGGCCGCATCGACTAAGACATGCTCTAACCGAAAAGTGGGCGTTTCATGCACAATTGCACAATTGCACAATCTTTTGACAGCAGAAAAAAAGGTGCACAAGAGAGCATGCGGCAAACTCGAGGAGTCAATGCTGAGTGTTTCATCATTATGGATGACAAAGCACTGACATTGTAGATCTTTTTTTGAGTTCATGTTCATGGAAATTGTCATAATGGAAAAAAAAATCTAATCGACCAGTAACTATCAAAATCTCAACATTGTAACGATTAGATCTTTTATTTCACTTGCTTAGACCGATAACTGCTACATAATATCAAATCTCTAACGGGTCATCTATGACGGCTCAAAGAGTATCATTTTCTCCTTCCCCCGCCGATGATGATAGTGTTGTATGACAGCCATTATTGGGAGTTTGAGGCTTTTGCTAGAAGCTATGTTCAATTCTTTAGGCTACAAGATTGGGTCAAAAAAAATTTGTGATTTCCATCAGTTCTTGGTAAATTCCTGATAGCCACTCTTCTTCCTGGAAGCTTTTTCATTCCGTCAAAAAAGTAAATTGGGTCTTCAAGATTGCAATGCAATGAGTTATGTTTATTTCTTGTGATTTTCATAAGTTCTTTTGGCTGTAGTAATTGTATCTTAATTTGCCGCAGAGAGGAGAACGAGCTCACAATGGAATTGTGCAGCCAACATTTTTGTGTTTTTTTTTTTTTTTTGCGGATTGGCCACAACGGTTGACAACCTGTGATCTGCATTTTTTTTTTCTATCCTCATCTCTAACAGCTCGGAATCGTGAGCTTTTACAGATAGTTCACATATGCAACAGCTGACAGCTAGCTCGTCCATTAGAGATGAAGATTTTGAGTCGTTCGTGAGAAGAGAGCTTATGACAGTGGACACACAAAAGGTGTGGAAATACTCATAATTTTAATTCCACATTGCCTCAAGCTAGCTCTATCTCAATACCGTTGCCAGTATTGTGTCATAAAGTAAAAAGTAAACGTGCACCTAGAAAACATGTTTTTATCTGTAAGCATGATGTTCTTTTATAATTTTAATTATTAAAATTTGCATGGAATGCCACTACTACACAACACACAATCATTGCCGATTCCAAACCCGCTAACTATTACCGCTGAATTTTTTTATTACTGCCAGCTCAAAAATCAACGGTGATACCCACTTTCGTTGCCGGTTTAGACCGGAATTTGATTTTTGTAGTTGCCAAAAAACCATAAAGATATTTTGTATTTTACCACGTATGTATACACGGGTGCAAGGCATAAATCATATAATTTTTTACATGAAATACACTTGCGTATAGTATATAGGACTCAAGTTTGAAACCTTACTTTCCACGTGTAGCCATCTTATATTTTACGAGTAACTCGATCCTTATCATCTTTTTTTTCCTTTTTTAACCTCGTTCGCCGAAAATTAAAACACATATTTGGATGGATAAATCATTTTAAATAGAAAGGTTATTATAGTTGTAGATCTCATCATCGTCACCAACTTTTATGTAAAGTATTTCTCTACCCAAATTTATACGAAAATGTTATGAATTATCTTTGACTTTTTTATCTCCAACAATTTATGTATGACAGCTATATAACTTTAAAGGTTTTCTCCATCCTAGTTAATTAGCATGAAAAAGTTATGAATTTTTACGAACATCTGAATTAGCGGTAAATTGCTATAGTTCACTCTAGTTTTTTTCTCTAATACTATAAAAGCATAGCCGTCCTCTTCTTCCCCAACCACCGTACTTCTCCATTAAAAAACCATCTCTAAAAAACCACCTTACCTAACAAAACCAAACCACTCTACCTAAAAAACCACTAAAAACCAATGTTCTCACAAATAAAACCTGTAAAACTACCGTCTTACTGTAAATCCCATTGGAGGTAGGCAAAAAGCCATGTAATCCGCTGCGGGTTCTTAAATTAACTACTCCCTCCGTCCCATATTATAGCTACTTTTCCGCTTTTAAGAGAGATTAAAGAATATGATAAAATTAAATGTGAGATGGTTGTGATTGGTTGAGATGAAGAAGTAAATGAAGAAATTAAATAAGAGATAGTTGTGATTAGCTGATATAAGAAAGTAGATGAAGGAGTAGCTATATTATGGGACAAAATTTAAATATTAGAAGTAGTGGGACGACAACAGTAGTAGTGATGTACCCATGATGTGTTTATTTGTTCTCTGATTTCAGTAACGTACGTACATGGTTTTTACTTTATTTTAGCTAAGTTAAGAATTTTTATTTAATTTTTGAAAATATTTATCGACTATAAATTTATTGTATTCCTAATTTAGTTTAAAAAATTCATTGTTCAATCCTTTATCTATGAAAAAAAGAGTGCATTTAAATAAGAGTAATTAGATATTTATCCTAAGGATGAAAAAATGACTGAAATTTGCAAGATTTCGATCCCATGAAAAACCAGACAATCCCAAAAAGAAATCTATGACACTACCTCCAACAAAGGACATAAAGAACAAATTAAAAATAACGGCGTAAAACCAGTAAAATATAATACACGTTCGTAGTAACAACGTCAGCAAAATCAGAAGACGCAACAATAATAGCATTCGTCATGAATCTCCCACCATAGTTTCCACCTCAGTCGCAAGAGTCCATTTTGCACATCTCAGCGACGAAAAAAACTACCCAACATCGCTCTATAAATGGAGTAAAACACACACGTACGGACGTACCGCGCACGTCCATAATAAACCCAACACGCGCACAACACGCGACGCACCATGGAAACCTGCCATAGACCGCTACAGCTCTTCCACGGCCACCTTCACAGCCTGCCGGCGGCGGCCGACGCGCCGTCGACGACGGCGTTCGAGGCGGGCTTCTCCTCGATCTTGACGCAGTTCGACGCGGGCTACTTCCGCATCAGCCTCTCGCTGTGCGGCCAGGCGCTGCTGTGGCGCACGCTCTGCGGCGCCGGCGACGAACTTTCGTCGCCGGACGCGCAGGTGCAGCTGCGCGCGCTGGGCGCCCTGGCCCGGCACCTGCCCCCCGCGGCGTCCGTGCTCCTCTGGTCTCTCGCGCTCCTCTCTCTGCTCGCACTCACCGCGCTCTACGCGTCGCGCTGCCTGCTCCGGTTGGCCGCTGTGCGCGCCGAGTTCCGGCACGGCGTCGCCGTGAACTACCTGTTCGCGCCGTGGGCATCGTGGCTGCTGCTGCTGCAGTCGGCGCCACCGTCGCTCCTGCGCCCGGACGCCGCGGCGCCGCGCCGAGCCCTGTGGTGCGCCTTCGCGGCGCCCGTCCTCGCACTCGACGTCACCGTGTACGGGCAGTGGCTCACCGAGGGCCGGACGGCTCTGTCCATGGCCGCCAACCCGACGGGCCACATCACGGTGGTGGCGAACCTCGTGACGGCGAGGGCGGCGGCGGAGCTCGGGTGGCGAGAGGGCGCCGTCGCCGTGTTCGCCGTCGCCGTCGCACACTACGCCGTGCTGTTCGTCACGCTGTACCAGAGGCTCCTCGGCACGGACGCGCTGCCGGCCACGCTCCGGCCAGTGTTCTTCCTCTTCTTCGCGGCGCCGAGCATGGCGTCGCTCGCATGGGGTGCCATCTCCTCCTCCTTTGACACTGCCTGCAAGATGCTATTCTTTCTTTCCCTCTTCCTATTTGCCTCACTGGTAATGAAGAAACTACCATTCTTTTCTTAAAAAACATTGTTTCTATCAGTAGAAAAATATCCACCGACTTTTTAAACAAATTATGTTTTGTCTATTTTTCCATTCTTTAGAAAAAGCCTCTAACACAAAATTTCAAATGAAGTTTTAATTTCTTGTATGAAAAGAAACACTTTCCTTGGGTAGCTTGTTAAATTGTCAATTAAAATGATACAATCTTGTTTGAAATTTGAAAAGTAATACTATTGAAGATTACAGTAGAAAGTCATCATTTTACTGTTAAACATATGTTGAAGTTCTGGAAATCCAGTAGAGGATTCAGTTATACAGTAATCTAGTGGGCAAAAGATACAGCCGTGTCACTGTCTGCTGCCAAGAAGTCCAAGTGACCGGAATAAATTTAGATCTTTTCAGTCAGACTCCGAACTGAAGAAACATAATTACATTTGTATTGTTCCACTGTCTTATTTCATAGTTTTAATTTTTTTTCATATACTTTAGTCATAATGCTCACTTGTTTTTGTAGAAGTGGTCTAGCAACAACGACAAGCGACTAGCGAGACTATTAATTATCTCCATGTTGGTGTTGTTGCAATCAAATTACCATGACAGGAAAATAAATTGCACAAATTCTTTTTTTGTTACTGGTACTTCTAATATGATGTTACTCGCAAAAAAAAAACTAATGCTCTTAATATTTACGTATGTACTAACCAGCGTTTTTAACTATGCACAGGGACTTGAATTTGCCATATCTCAACCTAGATAGGTCTGAGGTGCATGGGTAAATATACTTGCTATGCACTTTTTAAATAAATAAATAAATAAATATATATATATATATATGTTTTATATTGCAGTTTTTATGTTATAACTATCAGCTACTCCCTTATCCCAAAATAAGTTTATCTTTTGTCCTTCTCATCCATCCTATAAAGACTTTATCTTTAGAGTAATTTATACATTAAAGTTGATTAAATTGTGAGACAAATATATTGGAGTTTGTCAAAATGAAGTTAATTGCATGGAAGTTTGTTAAAATAGAGAACAATTATATTAGAGTTTGATAAAGTGAATGGTATTCTATTTTTTTAGTTTTGTATTGGTATGTGTGAAATATGTTAAAGATAAACTTATTTTTAGAAAAAGGTAGTACCAAGTAGTTCTAAGCAAACGATGATAACTTGATTACTTCATAGAAATCTAACAAAAAGGGAAACCGACTTATCCCTGCGTAGAGCAAGCCACTGAATTCCATCAAACTCCTTAATTTGCACTCGGTGTCTCACCGACGTATGGGCTCTCCACATGCCAGTGAGAGTACCAGTGTAAAACATAGAATGGCATGAAATTGTCAGTGACACATAAATAGTGGCAAATTTCAAAGAAAACCACCATTTCAATTACTTAGTGTAGTGCTTTATGCCTATTCAGCACTGCTAGAAATATGGTTGCAATATATAGAGATCATGACAAACTTAACTTGCATCATCTTGACGCATCAATTGTAATATACTCTCGTGCCTTAATTTTATTTTACGTCGTTCATGAATGCATCATCCATAGATGTCGAGGCCATCCCTGTTCAAGAGAGCAATGCGGCGTTTCAGCATGGCCTGGTGGGCGTTCCCGTTCTCCCTCACCGTGCTGGCCATCGCCGCCGTCGAGTACACAAGGGAGGTTGGGGGCCACGCCGCCGTTATGCTCGTGCTCATCCTGTCGGCACTCTCCGTCGTCGTCACCATCGCCATTGTGGTCTGCACCGCCGTCAGAACAAACGACCTGCTCCAGCCTCCAGTGCTCCCACACGGCAGCGACGATCAAGTGGCGTGTGCATCGTCACCTGTGGTGCCTTTAGATGCGTGCACAGGATCAACGGTATCTTCGTGTGTGTAAGACTAACAGTGTAACAATGCAATGCAATTAAGCAGCAGTGGAGAACGGCTGGTTAATAGCCAGCCAATATACATGGGAACACATCATTTGAATCAGCATGTTCTATCTTATAATGCATCAACTCATTTTATTTATTCATCATATGACATATCTAACATCCTATGTCTATGCATTATCTATCCTATAATACACTAACTTATTTTACTCATTCATCATGTAACATATTCAACGTCCTACATCTATATGTTATCTATCCTATAACATACCAACTTATTTTACTTATTTATTGTACGACACATCCAACACCCTTCATCTATGTGTTAAATCCAACGGTTGAAATTTCTTCCAACTCACTCGCGAGGTGTACAGTTTTCTCCATGGACCCGCGAGGCCGCGATCCCCAGCCGCTTAGGGATGGCAACAGGTCGGGTGAGGTGTGGGTGGAGCAAAAACCCGCCCTCGACGGCGTCCGCGACACTTGGCCACGCTGCCCTCAATGAGACCCACGGGTGGAATGTCACACCCGCGCCCGCGCCCGCGGGTCACCCGCGGGTGTTGGGTCATCCGCGGGTGCGTTCATTGCATAATAATTAACATATCAAAATAACCATAACAATGAATACAACCAGAATTTGACATCCGAATTACCATCTTAGCAACAAAACTGATCAAAAGTATATGACATAATAGAATTGCAGGACACAATCAATAACATAGTTTTACAATTACAACCACTACTGACACTCCCATGTAGTCACACACAATACATGCACATGTCAAGTTCTCAACAGCACTGCAGCAAATAGCCAAATAATATAGTCTTACATCTCAATCTCAGGTTCCCAGCATATTACAGACTTAAGAATAATAGAGTACATCTCACACAGCCACACATAGTGACATTTCACAGTACAAGATCAATATGTAAATCATCCATCAATAATGTTGGACTCAGGATCATCCTAACAAGCCAAAAAGAAGTCAGATTATGCAAAGATCCAATGCAAAGATAGGTCAAATTAAGTAGTAAGAAAACACAAGAATGGCATACCGATGCTTCTTCTTCATCATCAAGACATGTCATCAGTGCATTGACAATCGGAGACTCAAACCCTGATAGAATGAAATAGTTAGTACTGTCACAAATAAAAGAAAACAAAATTGAAATGGGAAACTATCAAAAATGAAAGGAAGGAAACAATTGGTATCTAAGATGCACATCTAACATGTCAGCGCGAGACCAAGCTTGCATACACATCAAAGCTTCCACCATTTTAGGGGCAAGTTTGCTACGACTAGGGCTAATGATTCTCCCACTAGTACTAAAGACGGACTCAGATGCAACTGTTGTCACAGGTATTGCCAAGATATCTCGAGCAATCTTTCTCAAAATAGGATACTTCAACGCTCCAACATTCCACCAACTAATGATGTCCAAATTTGTTGTTTTATCTAGCATTTCCTCTTCCAAGTACAAATCCAACTCTGTGCCCACATAAGTAATTGGCATAGCCGGTTCAGAAGACAAGTAATTATCAAATATTTTATTGACCGTGGCATCGCTTTCGTTTTGGACTGTATTGCTACTGTCACCAGCACAAAAACCATCTGTTGTGCCAAAACCCTCCATAGAATCTTGGTATTCCTTCACCAATTCTACCAACAGATCCTTACATTTCTTAACTTCTCTAATTATACCTTCAGCTCCATAAATTTGGGTATACATAGCATACAAGAATTTCATTTTATACCGAGGATCTAGAACTATGGCAACTGTCATGAGACCATGAACATCTGTCCAATATTTCATAAATTTCTGTTTCATGGCTGATGACATGTCTTCCATGATGGGGTTATCACTAGTTTGCCATTTTTTAATAGCTAGATAAATACCACACACTTTGTAAAAAAAACAAGTTTGCTGTGACATAAGAAGTTCCTGAAAGTAATTCAGTTGTATCATAGAACAACTTCAACCTATCACCAAGATACCTAGCAAAATTCCAATCTTCAGCTGTAGGCTAAAAAGGAGCACACAATTTTTCTTTCTTTGCAAGGCGATCAAACACAGGTATGTATGCCAGTGCAGTGCTAAGCATAAGATATGTGGAGTTCCATCTAGTTTTAACATCAAGAGCTATCTTTTTATCATATGCAATGCTCTCTTGTGCAACAGTCTTTTCAAACCGTTCATATCTTTTGGGTGTGGCTGACCAAAACCCAATACTTTCACGAATCCTCCCAATTGCCTCTTCTACAACTTTTATACCCATTGCATCTTTTACACCCATTCCACCTTTCACAATAAGGTTAATGATATGTGCAGCACAACGCATATGCATTAATTTACCCTTTAACATAAGAGAGACAAGAGGCATCTTATCTTGCAATTCCTTCATAACATTGTCATTGGTGCTGCAATTGTCAAGAGTCACCATCGACACCTTCTTCTCAATGTGCCAATCCATAAGTACATCATACAGGACTTCACTTATAACCTCAGCTGTATGTGGGTGTGGTACATAGAAAAACCTACAAGTAGAATAAAAAAATGAGAGATGAGATTAGCTTACAAGTCAAGTAGTGAAGCACAAAAATAAACACAACATAGAACCAAATCAGAAGCTTATTGTTACCTCAAAAGATAACTTTTCAGCTTCCAATTCTCATCAATATAGTGGACAGTCACAGCCATGTACCCTTTTTTCTGATGATTTGTTGTCCACATGTCCGTGGTGACGGCAATACGAGATTGCTCTTGCTGGAATTGCTTCATAATGGATAGTTTTTGCACTTCATACATATCCAATATATCCTTCCTAATTGTATTCCTTGAGATTACTTTAAACAAAGGTTGCAAAGCAGCACAAAACTTTCGAAAGCCAGCATGATCAACCATAGATAGTGGGTACTCATGGACACAAATCATTAGTGCAAGTTCTTTCCTAGCAAGATATTGATCAAAGACATATTTCTCTACAACAATTGATCCATCCTGGTTTTTTGGCAATTTCAAAATGGACTGTTTTAGGCCATGTCTTACTTGCCGAGCTTCACAACTAGCTATGTGGCCATGCAAGTGTTTGGTGCCACTTCTACCTTCAGCTGAAAGCTGTTTGTGACACCAATTGCATTCACCTTTCCATTTACCACTTACTTTTAATTTTTTGAAGTCTTGCCATACAACAGACTTGAGCTTCCTCTTATTACCAACTACAACAGGATCATCACCACTATCTACTTCAACCACATCAGTACCTTGAGTTTCTTGTGTTGGTTCACCAGTAGCAGCATCTAATGGAGTAGGATCTCTAGATCTAGCACCAGCACCTGATGAAAGAGTTGGAGCTCTAGAACCTCGAGGAGTTGACATGCTATATCACTACACAAACAAATCAGAAAAAGAGATTAGGAATTTCCCGTGCGTGAGTCACTGGCGGGCTAACGGCGCGACGTGCGTGCACTGGGCGTCGGCGCGTCGCAAGGGTCGGTGGCCGGGGGGACGGCCGCGGGCACCTTGGCGGCCGGCTGGCGGCCGGGTCAAAAGGAGACGAGGAGAGCGGCCGGGGGGTCGGCCGCGGGCACCTGGGCGGCTGGGTCGAGAGGAGACGAGGAGAGAATGAGAGATGGGAGGCACCGAGTTGGGGTCGAGGGGAGGGGCGGCGGCGGACAGTCTGACAAGGTTTTGCTTGGGCAGGAGACTTAGGGTTTTGCTTGGGTTGGACCGTTTGTACGCATGGGCCCTTGTTTATGGGGCCCGATAGGCACCCACGGGCGAATTTCGTCATCTGCCCCTAACCCGTATCTATCGCGGGCCCTAACCCGATGAGAGCATCTCCAACAGGGACCCTAAATAGGGTCCCTATTCTATTTTTTGAAGTCAGACAAAAAAACTGAAGTCCAACAGGGCTCCAACTCGAGTCCCTAGTTTATGGAGGCCCCAAAATCTTCCTCCTCAGCCCCATCTCCCACGGGTACGTAGGGAGCTCCCTACTCTACGGTTGGGAGTTTTTTTCTCTCGCGCGAAACAATTTTTCTCACCTATCCTCGCGCCGCCGCCTTCTGCCCTCCATCTCCGCCTCAATCCGAGCCGCTGGCGCCGCCGGATCCACCTGCGCCGACAAGTATGTTTCTCCAGTAACCCAATATTTTAGATGCTTGCTGTTTTAACTATTGAATCTATATCGTGACTTTTGTGACTGCAATATAATCTGGTTAATATTTACATATCTCAGAATATATAGTTATCTTTGCATCTGTGCATGTTCAATATATATCAGATTCTCCGTTATTTGTCAAGGTACAGCTTCATCAGGATACGTAATAAGTGCAAAAAATAAAGTAGAGACTTTATTTATGTGTACAAAAAAATAAAGTAGTAACACAGGAGTGATAACACAGGAGTGATGTAGGCTTGTTTTGTTTGGGTGCTAGATAAAATTGCCAAGGTATAAATGCTCAATGTGAAATTTTAGCAAAAGGAAACAGATTTAATTTTCTCCCTTTGAGGTTTGGACCGGGCAAATTGACTTTTTAGCCATGCAATATTTTGCATTTTAACATGTTTATAAACTGTGGGTGTGTTGTACTACATCAAAATCAAGGTCACCATCCATTTTAATACTAGTGCACTCCAGAATCAGGCCATCCGGTACCGATGCTAATGCGAGCATAGCACATAGAGATGAAAAGAACAGAATATAATTAGATTTTTCTTGTGTGAAATCTACAACCAAACATGCTAATTCCTTCAGAAAGTAATCAAAATTTCATGGCATTTAGTCAGATCACAACTGGAAACATACATGTATGTGAGAATCTATTGCGAGAATCTCCTGTGCTTTATAGATATCAGGGATTTTTTTAAAAAATTAATTTTTCTATCTTATCATCACTGTTGTATGTAAGTCTTTGCTGATTATGACATTCTTATACCTTTTGTCCTATTGCAAACTTAATTTATATTTTAATCACTGTTATACACGCTTAGATTGTTGCTACGATACTTTTATGGCATCAACCTATTTTGTTTTAATTTATGTTCTATATGTTTCCTGCCAATTTCAATATGATGCAATGCTTGTCAATTTGAGGTGGATAGATTGCCATGGCTTTTGAAGATGATCATTGGACACGAATGATATCTGAGAATACTAATGTTGATGATATTTCACTGTCAATGCCACCTGAAACCTTTGGTACCCAATGTAGTACCCAAATTAGTAGTGCAAAGTCATCCAAGAGAGCAGGTAACTACACTCATCAGGAGGACATTCAGTTGTGCGTCTCATGGGAGAGCATTAGCACAGATCCTATCACTGGCAATGAGCAACCAGGAAAGGCTTATTGGAAAAGGATTGCTGATCACTTTCATGCCCATAAGAACTTTGAGTCTGATATGAGTGCTAACTCTCTTGAGCACCGTTGAAGTACCATTCAAAAGGAATGCCAGAGGTTTCAAGCAATGTTTGAAACTATTGAGTGTCGGCATCCAAGCGGTATACCATACAAGGAGCATGTAAGTTCATTTGTACATTGTGAATTATTCTAAATTTACAATAAAATGTATACTAACTTTGGAACTCATTTGTACCTCTCTTTGCCGCAGTTGTTGGAAGCACAAGCTATGTGGGCAAGGAAGGATCCAAAGCAGAAATCCTTCCAATTCAATAATTGTTGGCTCAAGGTGAGGAATAGTCAAAAATTCCTTGCACTTAATACAAACAAGAGGCCAAGGACTAGCAACTCTCCACCATTAACTGCCCAAAATAGTGCACAAGAAGCGGGTACCAAGAGCCAATCTCCTGATTCATCAGAGCCAACTTTAAATAAAAGACCAATGGGAAGAAAGCAAGCAAAGGAGAAGATGAAGAGTGGAGGGGAAGCTGGAACATGCAAGGAACTCGTACAAGATTATATCCTGCAGAAAGAGAAACTGAAGGAAGAGAGATGGAAGGAGAGTAAGATGATCCAAGAGCGTAAGATCTCATGTGAAGAGCGCAAGATTATGCTTGAGGAGCGCAAGTTGATGTGGAAGCAAGAACAGAAGATCATGTTTTGTGATATCTCCACTATGGATCCAGAACAAAAGACCTATATGCTAGCAATGAGGGCACAAATTGCAGCTCAAAAGGTTGCAGGCATCAATGGCGGTCTTGGTGGATGTAGTGATGGCATGGGTGGAGATAGTGGTAACATTTGAGTTTAGTATGGACTATTTATGTTTGTGCCTCTATTTTTGTTAGTCGAACCATTTAATTTTTTGGAACTATTTTTTTGGAATCATTTATGTTTGTGGAACTATTTTTTGGAATCATTTATGTTTGTGGAATCAATTGTGGACTATTTTTATTGGTCAAAGAATTTATGTTGTTTGATATTGAGAATTGTTATGCAATATTCAATATAAGTATGATTGTAACATTCACAATTTTGTAATTTTTATAGATGGTCTTCTCTGATGACGATGATATCATTGAGCAATGGTGGGAGGAAGAGGAGGAATCTGATGATGATGATCTCATTGTATTAGCTATGCTTTGCGACATGGATGATGAAGAGAGGCAGAAGAAGAAGCGTCGTGGATCAGTGTCGGTCATCAAGTAGTTCGAAGGGACATGTTTGGTGGTAATTTGCGCATTGTGGCTTATTATTTTGCAGATCCTCCTGTGTACAATGAAAAGTTCTTCAGGAGAAGGTTTAGGATGTCCAAACAGCTATTCTTGCGCATAGTAGCTGGGGTGGAGGCTTATGATAACTATTTTAGACAGAGACCAAATGCAGTAGGCCTTCTTGGAGCCACTGCACTGCAAAAGGTGGTTGGATCATTCCGCATGCTCGCATATGATGTTCCAGCTGATTCAATGGATGAAGTTGTAAGGATTGCTGAGAGTACCATGCTAGAAGCTTTTCACCATTTTGTACGGGCTGTGGTTGCAGTGTTTAGTGAGCAATACTTGAGGGCACCTACCGTTGATGACACTACAAGATTAATAGCTATGAACACTAAAAGAGGATGGCATGGCATGCTTGGTTGCATTGATTGTATGCATTGGAGATGGAAGAATTGCCCAACAGCATGGAAAGGGCAGTATTCGGGGCATGTGGATGGTCCAACCATGATCCTTGAAGCTGTTGCATCTGAGGATTTGTGGATTTGGCATTCTTTCTTTGGACTACCTGGCTCTCTCAACGATATCAATGTTTTGCATAGGTCGCCACTATTTCAGAGGCTAACTTCAGGGACTTCACCACCTGTGGAGTATATTGTTAATGGTAACAAGTACACTATGGGATACTATCTTGCAGATGGGATCTATCCTTCATGGGCGACTTTTGTTAAGAGCTATAGCAATCCACAAGGCAACAAGAAAATTCATTTCACAAAAGCTCAAGAATCAGTGCGAAAGGATGTAGAGAGAGCATTTGGTGTCCTGCAAGCTCGATTTGCTATGGTGAGGGGTCCTGCTAGATTTTGGGACAAGAACACCCTATGGTACATATTGACAGCTGCTGTTATCATGCACAATATGATTATTGAAAATGAGCGAGATGCAGATGATGATGGGGGCTATGACTATGATCAAGATGGAGGCGAGGTGTTGAGGGAGGAGGAGTACCAACGGCGTAATCCACTCGTACTCGACGAGTTCCTCAAGATTCATCAGGAGATTGAGGATAAACAAGTGCATGAGAGACTTCGAAATGATCTTGTGGAGCATTTGTGGGCACTTTATGGCGCTAGCTAGTATGATTCGTTGTAGTTTGATCGTAATTTATTACTATGTGATGTGATAGATGATTTCTATACGCCTATATGATTTTTATGTTTGGAAAAAAAATTTGAATTTGAATTTAAATTTAAATTGTCTTATTTGAAATCATGAATTTGAATATGGTTTATAAATATTTGAGTTTGAATTTTAGTGATGTAATATGAAGAATATACATATAGATTATATTGAAATATGAGAGAAAAAGAAATGGGGACTCAGATTTAAGGGCCCTTGTTGGAATTGGGTGTCAAAAACAGAGTCCCAGAAAATAGAATGAGTCCCTACTCAGAAAGTAGGGACTCTGTTTTTGGACCTACTGTTGGAGATGCTCTGACGCCCGCGGATACGATTCTGCACCCGCGCCCACGCCCGTCGGGTGTGGTGCTCGCGCACGCGGGTGTGATTGCCATCCTACGGCCGTTCCCCAGACCTGCATCCGCCTCCCACCCATTCTCTCTCCCCCTCAACCCTAATCTCCTCTCTTCCCCTCGGCAGCGCCACCTTTGCCGTCGTGCCGTCTCGCCGTCGACGTCCCAGATCACCTCCTAATCCTCCGCGTGGCAAATCCCCTCTCCCGTAATTACGCTCCCCCCTCCACCTGCACCGTCTCCTCCAGATCGCCGCGCCGTCCCGCAAATCGCCACCCACGCTTCCGCTCCTCCGCGTCGGTCGCCCCTGCTGCAGTCCGCGGCGGCGCCACTGGCTGCCACTCTGTCGTCCATCCCCCTCCCCCGAAACTCTCTCCTCCGCACCGCCTCCTCCAGTCCGCCAAGCCACGAACTGCCGCCCAGACGCTGCACCGCCACCAATCCGCCGTACCATGATCCGACGCCCAGACGTCCGCTCCTCCCCCATGGATCTCCTCGCTGTCAACTCCGCTGCGTCACTCCACATCCGGTCCTCCGCTCCGCTGTCCCCACTCACCCTGGTGCAGGTGAGAAGCCTCTTCCACCCTGCCATGAGCCAATCGCCCTTCCGCTATGTGACAATGTCACATACATGAGTTCAGCAGGATCCCACTGCATTTTCTTGCTTAACTCTGGATATCCTCTCCTCCTGTAGTCAGAGTATCGGGTCAGTTCCAAGTTCCAACTGATTGTGCATTTAACTCTGACAAAAAGTTGCTAGCTTCTATTAAGATATATACATATTAATTTGATTACAGTCTTTTCTGTAACTGCGCTTCATTCCGAAAGTTGCTAGCTTCTATTCTTGAAGCTATATTGTAGTCTGAAATTGGTTGGGAACACCGGGTTTGGTCAGTTATTTATTTCCATACTCTTGAATTGTTTTCAGTACCAGGTCATCTCCTCCCCTCACACTCTTAGCCACTGGTGCCGGCGCCGATTCCCCGCTGCAAGTTCGCCATTGCTCCGCTGCTGATCTCCTCCTCTCTCCCTCTCAGGTGCCACCGTCAATCCTTGCTGCCAGGTCGTTGGTCGCGCCACCGCCGATCCTATGGATGGATCCAGTACTATTGGCATGTACTCATTTTGTTTGATATTAGGCTCTAAAGGCTTTGAATCCTTAGCGTTCCATTATCGTTGCGATCGGATCAAGGGCACCACCGTTGTCGGAGCAAGGTGGTCAGATTGAGGGCGCCACTGATCTCACGCCCCAATATCGCCGCGTCACTGCTCTCCCTCCCCTGCTGCCACAAGCGCCACCGCCACCAGATCCCACGCCACCAGGGGCCTACCGCCACTGCCGTTGTATCTTCTGCGGTGGCCACATCGAGGTCATCGTCAAGACTGAACTGACTCAACTTCAAGCATGGAGATGCTCGATCTGCTCTACCACGACGCGCACATCCTCAGCGGCATTTTCGTCGGCGTCGACCACCGCCTCCGGGTACATTGGTTGACCTGATACTGTGTCCAACTAATATTGGAGTACATTGGCTAGGGTTCAGTAACTAATTTGGTTGCAGGTATTCATGACCGTAGCATTGCAGCTGCAGTTCTAGGAGAACGCACCCTCATGGAAAACACATGGCAAGAAATACGAATGTATATCTTCTTAGCTTGATTATTTCCGGTATGCACTCCCTCTGTAATAGGTCATGATCTAATCGATGCATCATTGGTATTTTCCTGTTTTTGGTGCAGATGAGTGAGCATACATGGATGGCGATGGTATCGTGCATGGGCACATCATGATGGGAGCTCATAGGATTCGGGAAAATCAGCATGGCATGATTTTGAGATAAACTGTCAACAAAGCAAAGCAAAACTGGTTCATAATTTTCAGTTTATGCCCACGTATTAACCTTTGACCTTTCCTGCTTGTTATCTCCATTTCCTGTTGTACTAGATTGTCATTTCAGTCTCTCAATTTCTTTTACCTTTTGTTGTTTTCACAGGGAACATATGATATGTTAGATTGCTGGTGTCCAGAGTTTTGATGCACTACATCTGAGCTTTTGGTCAACACTTTGCATAGGTAAGATGTTTTACAATTTGTTAAACAACAATGCATAAATGAGAGGTTTTTAGGAACAATTTGATTTCTGTTCTGATGGGCATGATGCTTTTAAAATTCAGTAAAGAATTGTTCATCGTGAATGCAAAAGCAAATGTATCGATATGTCTTTACTCGCATCTTGTTCATCATGTTCTGAATTTAGTCATATTACTTTGCCTCTCAGATTTTGCATGTTCTACTGCTATTATCCATGTTGTAATCATCAGTTATATTTTTGTTGTAGCCTCTGCAGTTTGCATGATCGCCCATAACTCTCAGCAAAATCATCGGTTAGATTCTGCTGTAATCTATCCCGAAGGTGTACAAGAGATTCTCCATATGTTCATGATTCAGAGGTTTGCCTTTTACTCCTGTTAATGGTTTTTTCTTGTATTATTGATACATTTGGAACATAGTACTTCCCAGTGCAATATCATATCTGCTAAAGTTCCTAAACTTATTTTGTCAGGCATATCATGTACAGAATTATAGAGATCCATTCTCTTTGTCGTTGACAGATTGCTTTTGTGAAATCAAAAGGGTTTGTCAACATAGCTATGCAGTTTGGCTGCCCTTTAATTCCTATTTTCTGTTTTGGACAGGTAGCAACTAGCAACATTGCTTTGGTTCATGATTTTTATCTGTTACCCCTTTATGTAGTTTTCAAAAGCAAACAAGGAAATATAGTTATGCTGATCTGAAAACTTCAGATGCAGTGAAATAACTTTTCTGCTGTCTCACAAGTTAATCTATATATTCATTTTTTAACGTCCTAGCGTTATGCGTAAACCTAATTTAATAAAAAAAACCGTAACTGTGAAAATTGAGTTTATTTGTTGTCATGTCGTGTGCCAAGATCTCCATTTTCCCCTCGTCGGAATCAAATCTTGCAACCTGTGATCACCTCTTATTCCCTAGATCTCGATTCCGAGAAATTCTCCAGCATCCTTGTAAACCCCCAAATCAGCCATGGAATAAGTGTTCTCCCTTTTTAATAAATTCACAAAAATCCAAAATCCTATCCCTTATTTAAAATCCTTCAAACAAATCCAAAGAAAAATTCATTCCCTTATTCCTGGAAATTGAGAAAGTCTACTGTTCCCCTTGGGCCTATTTTCCCTCGGCCTGTTCCTGTGCTGTGTTCTTCCACGGCCTGCTTGTTTTCCTTGGCACCGACACGTGTCGCTCACCCATGCGTCGGGGTCCGGCGAAAACAGGGAGAACCCACTATTCATCGACACCGTGCGTCTCGTTTTCTTTCTCTCTCTCTCTCTCTCTCACTCGGCCGAATGGCCTTGCCGGTTTTCAAACTCGCTCGGTGGCCTCGGATCCCCTCGCCGTTCCCGCCCGTTACCGACCGCCGAGTACGCCGCCGTCACCGCTCTATGCCGACGACTGAGATGTCCCCGCTCGGTTCCAAAACCGTCATGCCGCTTTTCGCCGTCACGCCCGTGCATCACCTGGCCTCGCCGCAAGCTGCCAAGCCACGGACAGCCGCATCCGAGCTCTCGCCTGCCTCACCGTTCCAAAAGCGAGTCGAGACCGCCTCCTTTTTCCCCTTCCCGCATCGCTTTTATGCTCAGGTGACCCCTTCCTTTCCTTTTTCCCCCCCACCGAGCAGAAAGCACCGCTCCTCTCCTCGTCACGCCAGCTCGTCGCCTCCACGGGAAATTCCTACACAGCCCCGACCCCGCGTGGCCTATAAATCCAGCCGCCATCGCCCTTGTAGCTCCCCCTTCCAAACGCCTTCCTCCTCCAAATCACCTCAGGATCCCGCGCCGCTCAAGCTCATGCCGCGCCTGGGACCGCCGCCGCCGTCGTCGTCAGCCCCTCTTCTCTGCCCATCCGTGCCGAGGCACGAACGATCACGTTCGTGCTGCCGGCGCTCGTCACTGCGTTCTCCACCCCGGTAGCCTTCTTATCCCAGTTCATCCCCTGCTGCCCCTCCCCTAGATCATGTGATCAACTGCTGAGTACCCCTAGAGCTGCGCCCTCTGCCGTAGACACCGCACCACGATCGTCGCGCCGCCATCACTCTGTATCGCCGTCGTCACCCTCTAGTGACTAGCATCCTCGTCGCCGCCCCGAGGGATTGTCCCCGGGTCGCGTCGGGAACTCCCGACTGCGTCGAATCGCTCCCTGGAACGCCCAAGGAGGAACACCCAATTCTTCGCCGCCAAAGGGCGCCGCCGAAATTACTCGCCGTCGACCACTGTCCGACAGATCCGAGCCATTGGACATCTTCCCCGAGCCCTGTTCTCTCTACCAGAGCCTTGCCGCCCCTCGTCTCCCTCTGGATCCCTTCGGCGATGCCTCGCCGTCGCTAGCCGTCCGATGCGGACGCTGTTCATCGTCTTCCTCTCGTCTCACGACTGAGAGCCGAGGTCGCCCTCCCCACCACACACACGCTTAGTCCACCGCAGACCGCGCACCTGCGTGTGGGACCGTCGTATCTCGGAACATGGTGAACCGCGGCTGCGCCTCGTCTATCCTCTTCCCGTGCGCCGGGGTCCGTGCTCCCGATCCCTTGTGGAGCTGCGACCGACAGCTGGGTCCCATCCTCCTGACTGGCCCACCTGTTAGGGGCACCTGGTCTCTCCAAACCTAGCTGGGCTGGAAGCCACTCGGCCCGCTCATCCCTCGCCTACCGCCACAGTAATGGGCTCGGCCCACTAGGCGCGCCCTTCCCCCTGTGTTCGCCGGCTGGCCACTGGGCCCTGGGAGTCAGTGGCACAGGAGGCAAATAATGGAGCAAATCTTTTCTAAATCTTTTCCATATTCCAGAAAATTCTAAAATAAACAAAAATTCATATCTTTTTCCTTGCTCGTCTGATTGACTTCGTTCCAGTTCCAACAATTTTCTAAAAATGAGATCTTTCCGATGGCACCCTTAGAAATCTCTAATAGGACTATTAGACTACCCTTTGTATTGAATTGCTTCGTGACACGTGTAGCTTCGGAGTCCGAGGAGCCTCAGGACGCAGATTTCGAAGACGAAGCTATAGGCCTTGAGCAAGGCAAGTCACCTTTGATCATCTTGAGCCCATAAATACAGAACTAAGTATTTTATTTCGACAAATTGCATATACTAGGTTGCATTGTAATAATTTCTCGGCTGCGGTCGCAAGACGATCGACGGGCCACCAACCCATTTGCTGCATGACGTCCTTGATTGTTTGTGAATCCCTTAAAACATCCTTGTCACCTCCCTTGACAGATCCGGGTACCTGTGCCGACGGGCATGGTACCGGTGATCGCTTATCAAATTTTAAAAATGATTACGATGGGTAAAACTTGGGTTTACAAAACCTTGGAAAACCCGACACCTGGGTCGGTGTCTTGAAAATAAAATGGTTTTGTGAAAACCGCAGTGCGGGGATTGTGCCAGCGGGACGAGTCCCCCGCACTACAGCTAAGAACCGATTCCTTTGGAATTTCATCCGAACATACGACAGTACAACCACATGGGTGATATGTGATAACTCCTGACTGAGTAACGAGCCGCCCACAGACGCCTTGCGTGCCAATGGACTGTGGATTGTGCGGGAGGGCGTCGGGGTTGCCTCCTAGGTTCCTGGTACAGCATGATCAAGGCCCTACCCTGTGATTGGTTGTGGACCCCTCCAATTGACATGGGGTAACCTGAGTGGACTCCGGAAATGCCTTGTCGAGAAAACCCCTAGTCACCAGTCGTGTCCGTTCATTCACGAGCTGGGTGATAGGGTAGGTCGCGCTGTGTGGGTAAAGTGTACCCCTTTGCAGAGGCTTAAACTGTTTGAACAGCCGTGCCCATGGTCATGGGCGGATGTGAGGTGATTCCTTAGCGTAGTTTTGTTTGACTACTATTTACAAAAGATGTTTGCGAATTGGGAATCCGATTTAGAAAACCATGGTGACGCTGTCAAGGACAGCAGGGCTGTGGGCCCGATGTAGTTGGATCAACTGGTGGAGCTGGATCCCGGAAGCCAACTCTTGGAAGTTGCGCTGATTCAAAGATTGATACAATTCACTCCAATCCGGGCGAGACCGCATCTTGCTCCGATTGTTGAGAATCACACACTTAGACTATTCCGAAAGGAATTTTAAATAAAATGGGTTATGAACCAACCAGCCATCCTTTGAAGCTTGCATTAACCACTTAAGTCCCTATGGCTTTGAGTATGCTAGTACTCACCCTTGCTATATATATATCTACCCCCCCCCCCCAGTGTTGGAAGACGAGCTGAATCCAACCGATGAGGAGTTCGTCTAGAAGCAAGCTGGCTACGAGGAGTTTTAGGGTTTTGGCTTAGTTCCCAAGTTGCGCTTGTGGCTTTGGGCTAGATTTCGCTTCCGCTCTTTTGCTAATGTATCGTTGTGAACTCGGGGTATGTCTGCAGTTCCAACTTGGATATAAGGCTATGTCTATTAATAAAGATAAGTTGTGCCATGACGGTTTCATTGTCTATTGTGCCAACACTATGTTCCTGGGACTGGTACAGGTTTGCAGATTAATTGCACGGTCCAGACTCGTCCTTCACGGAAGGTCAGTTTGGGGCGTGACATATTTCCTATCAGTTATTAGCAAATGCGTATAATGGAAGTTCCTACTGCTGATTATTGAACTTCTTGTTAAAACTACACGTACAAGTGGTGGACAACAAGTGGCAAATCATTTATGAAAATTACTAAAGCAATTAAATTTTCACCCCCATTGTCTTCTAGGGAAGATACAGGCTAATGTTTCCTGTTCGACCTGATAGGGTAGTTTCATATGTACATGTGTAAAACTCAAAGAAAGAGTGTTTGCAGCTAATCACACCAACTTGGATGTGATCTTCCCCCATTTACATTATATGCAGTTCCATTTTTGAATCACTGTCTTGTTTGCTACGTGGATGTTCCGATTGCTCTACTTGGTTCTCTTCTCTTTTTAATTGTCTCACTGGAACTACAAGAATAACATAGCATCTCCGGAAATAATAACATGGATCTCACAACTCTTTGAAAGAAATATCATTGTTCTGAAAATACACGTGGGTTTAAATGACACCCTTCAAATCTAATTTGCTTAGGTCATATCATATTTAATGGATGAATTGCAGGCCTAATATCATATTTTCTCTATTTCAAACTATATGTTCTGATTTCAAGCCCTGCCTGTGTAAAAGTAATCTGAATTCCTTCCGTCTTGAAAACTTTAGGTGATTGGTTGTAGAGGGAAGGTGTTGATAGCCATATAAGCTTCTTTACTACGTGTTAGTCCTAAGTTTTGCATGAACCATATCCATGGCTGACCCGTTATGTTTACATGGTTCTACCTATACTCCTGCAAAGCTTCTGACACCGGCCAATAGAACTATGGGCATATGAGGTCTGAATCCTCTGCATATTGATACGTTTGCATTTGCTGTTCCCTGTGGCATAGTGGCAGGTTCAGAATCTAACTGGTGCATGTTTTATCATCAAGGATCTCCTTTCTGTAAAATAGTACGAGAGGTCCTTATTGAACTAGAGTTGCCAAACTTGCTGTAGAGGTATTCAAATGCTTATAACTACACACCCATAACAAAATAGTTGGATATACCGCCATTTATCATTAGTGTTCTTACCTACTGTAACATGTAAATAGCCCTGAGAACATGTTCAATTTGACAAATTGCATCCCTGTAGAACTAACAAAGCACGATCCATCACCTTGTACACAAAGGCTTCTAAGCATTACACTCTTTGTGTAACTGATAGCTGAAAAATGTTGCTGTAGTTGTGCATGTGGCAATTCTCAGGAGATATGTGATATGTATATATTACTGCTGTTGCAGGGTCCTTATATCGAAGATCCTAACACGGGGGTCTAGATCGATCTTATTTTGTTGTTTTGAGATGGATTCTGTTGTTGTTCTATGTGTTACTTAAGACATAACTAAGCCTGAGAGAGGCAGGCTTGTAACGCAAATTGTACCCGGTTTCGTCGAAACTTTGCAGAAGGCATACTCTGTAAATTGTTGTTGAACAATTCATTCAAACCAGTGTACTCCATTTGAGTAATTTTGTGAATTCAGAATTTCAGAGATGTGTGCCTCGAGGTTATAGTGCCTTGAGTGAATGAATTGTTAGCAAAATCTGAGAGTGATATTATTGCACTTTGCCTTAAATATATTTTATATATGACCTAAATCAAATTAAAGCTCAATTGAACTAATTTAAAAAAAATTAATTTGACTAATATAGCACCGTAGCATTAGCATGTGCATATTACTAGTGTGATAAAACTTATATTTTATTATTTTTGAAAAATCCTCCGATTTATGTTATGTAATAACAATGGAAATTCTAAGTATATAAGAATCCAAATTTTTGTATTAATTTTTGTATTTAAAAAACTCTTATATTATGTCAGTAAAAATGCAAATTCAAAGTATAGGAGAATCCAAATTTGTGTCTAATCTATACTCTCAAGGACTGTAGGGTTGCCATATCATATTTTCCGTCCTCTGGGAGGACGGTTTTTTAAAAAACCCTCCTAGAAGGTGGGAGGAGTATACTTATATAAATTTTGAAAACAAAAATATATTTGTGTAAATTTCTCCCATGTTGACACAAACAAACCATGAATTTTTATTTTTATATTTATTTTTTTAATATTTACAAAAGTATATTTTTGTTTTCGAGTTTTATAGATCTGTACCCCTAATTAAAAAAAAACCCTCCCAGAGGGTGTTTTATCTGACGTGGTAGACAGTCGTCGGTTGTCGATAACGTCATTCTCTCCATTGCGTACGTTCTGAAGGCGGTCCCCTTACAGCTCTCCCCAAGGATAATTTTTGGCATTTTTGCAGACGGTCCCTGGCCGAGCAAAAGAGGCCCTAGCAGAGGGCTTTTTTGTGTAAATTGTTTTAAAAATTAAAAAACAAGTTGTATATATTTATGTACCTTAAATTTTAAAATATAAGTTGTTAAATTTGAAAAGGCTAAATTTAGATGATTTAAAGGTGATAAAAGTTAAACCTCGCAGTATATAATTTCTTATCGCAAATTATCTATGTATGTTATTTTTAAAATTATCTACTGCGAGGTTTAACTTTTGCCACTTTTGAATCATCTAAATTTAGCCATTTTCAAATTTAACAACTTACGTTTCAAACTTTAAGGCATATAAATATATACAACTTGTTTTTTATTTTTCAAAACATTACAAAAAAAAAACCCTCACAAGAGCCTTTTTTGCCTGGCCAGGGCCTGCCTGCAAAAGGCCAAAAATCTCTCTTAGGGTGGGCTGAAGGGGGTCTCCTAGAAAATATACGCAATGGAGAGAATGTTGTTTTTGGTCTTTTTACAGGTGGCCCTCTAGCCGAGCAAAAAAAATACCCTATGGAAGGGTTGCAAGAGGGCCGTCTGCAATGGTTATCTACCACGTCGGATAAAACGCTCTCTAGGAGAGTGTTTTTTTTAAAAAAATCCTCCAAAGAGCATTAGGGTAGAAATCTGCAACAGTTGAAAAAAATATACTTTTGTAAATATTTTAAAAAATAAATATAAAAATAAAAAGATTCTCAACCTTGTTGTTTCCACTTGGCCCAAGGAAACAACATTAGTGGGTTCGCTCCAACGGAAATGGGCCGAGATACTGTAGGAAGCATGTTCCCAAACAGGCCCAGGAGGAATGGTTGGGGATCGAGAGCACACGATGCAAACCACAGAGGCACAGACAGAACCCTACCCCCCTCTTTCGGATTCTACTCCTGGAAGCCGCCGCCGCCGCTGCCGACGACGACGCTTAAGATCCGCGCCGGCAGCCATGAATCGCTTGCTCCTTCTACCCTCCGACCTCTTGCCTCGTAGGCTGGCCTCCCTCGAGAGTTCTCACGGCTTCAACTTTGCGCGGTGAGCAATTCGTTCTTACGGCTTGTGTCCCTGTGCGCGTTCTATGGCAAGAGAGTGAAAGATCCGTTATATTTCTCCATTTTGAGCCCCATTGAGGCTTTATTGCTAGTAGATGCGATCGGATGTTGCGGATTTTCTTAGAATCATAATCGTACCTTGAGTAGCAACTGGATCATTCGTTTATTGACTGATTTGATGCGCAAAGGATTACACGTAGCTGCTGACCTTCTGCCTGCCGATTATCATGTGATTTTCTTATGTTCGTTTTGCTCTGGATTTAGAGATAAGTTCTATGTTACCAAGTGACCATGTTTTGCAATCCTGTTTCTATTGTAGCTGCCATCTCTATGTTACGTAATGTGTCATAGATCCTTCCTTGTAAGCTCTCAGAAAATTTTGGAATTGCTAGGAATATATATTGTGTGTTGATTTGGCATTAGCGTATATCTTTTGATTATTGCGATTTGTTTTGCTCTGACTAAGAAACTAGTGCTAGTGCTATATCTCATTGTTTCTATCAGCTTGTTTATATTTGAGCTGATATGCATATATTACCTGTTGAGTCAATGTTGCTTTTCGTCTTGAAAGCTCATTTTAAATTGTGTAATTGAGATTGATCACTGTGTCTAATTCACCTTTTGTTGGAACAGAATTTGTGTAAGCAGAATCATTGTAAGTTTTGTATTTGAGATTGATCACTGTGTCTAATTCACCTTTTGTTGGAACAGAACTGGTGTAAGCAAAGCGGTCCACAATGACAACTCCAGTCCCTGTCAGTGATAATGGTGATGCTTCAAATGTACTTTTCACTGGCCTTCGAGACCACACCGACCTTCTCATCGTGGTCCTCCTGCGGTTGCCGCCCTGGTCCCTCTGCCAACTCCGCTGTGTCTGCAAACTATGGCTAGACCGGACAACATCTTCCACCTTCCTCTCTGCCTATGCTGAACGTCATGCCTCCAATCCTTCAAACTGGTTGCTCCTGGACCGGACAATCTTTATTGACACTGCCCCCACTCCCTGAGGCCCAATACGTGCGCTGCTTTGCAATTCTGAACCACCAAAAGTCTCATCAATTATCACTTCCTCTCGCCTATGTTCCATCCGCCGGAAAGAGTCCTGGTATGACCAGTTACCCATGGTTGTCAGCTACAGTGGTGGCCTCGTCCTACTCACTGCCAATGATGACAACTACTACATCTGCAACCCATTCACTGGAGATACTTTCCTTCTCCCTATCCCAAAGCCCCAGCTCCGCAATGCTGAAAGCTTGGGCATTGTTGCTCGGGATGGAGGGTATGTGGTTGCTGAACTTTTAAGTGCCTGTCTGCATTGCTTCTCATCAGTAAATGGCCATTGGGAGGAGAAGCCTGTGCGTGTGCCTTGAATTCTCCAAGAGTGACATGGTATTCTCCTCTGGCGGGATGCTTCATTGGGTTGATCTCAACCATGGCATACTCTCCTGTGACCGATTTGCATCTGTGCCAATTGTACTTTTTATCAATGTAGGCCCACCCGTGGCCTGGATGAATGGATCCACATGAGGTATGTTGGTGTCTTTGCTGAGCGGTTGTGCTTCTTTGACATTGATGAAGATGATGGAGAATCTGGGTCGATGAGCTTGTGGGCAGTAGGTGGGAATAGTGGTGAGTGGGTGTTGGAATACAAAGTGGATTTTGAAGATCTGTGGGAAGATGAAAGCTATGATGATTATTCACTTGATGGGGATGAGGTTCCGTTAGTTGGCTTGGTTGACCCGTTGAATGACCACAGTATCTACGTGATTTCTAATGACTGCCTCTTCAACATCGATCTGAGGACAAAGCAGATTCTTAATTGTACTGCACAGACTAACAGCCCGTTCGAAGGAGCTTATAAGCTTGGCTTATTTTCTCGTTTCCCGTGAGCACGCTTCCCGAACTACTAAACGGTGTGTTTTTTGCAAAAATTTTCTATATGAAAGTATCTCGAAAAAATCAAATAGATTCATTTTTCAAGTTTCTAATAGTTAATACTTAATTAATCACATACTAATAACGTTCTTTGTTTTACGTGTGGCTTATAAGCCAGGATAATAAGCCAATTCAAACACCACATAATACTACTGGGAGGGAGGTTGGATCTTCTCCTCCAATTGCTTGTGCGGTGCCCCCGTTACTGCAGTTGGTGTCTCCGTATCCCTGATGTAATGGCTCTCTCTTGATTTTGTTAATCTGCTAGATGGATTGCTCTTTTATAAAAAAACAGGGGTAACATTTCTAGCATATTTTTGATTAGGTTCAAGAAAAGAAACAAGCAACAGTGATCCTCAGGAGGCAGGAAGCAATGGCAAGCCCCAAAAGTCTGCAATGGGCAGGAGGAGGAAATCGAAGACATGATTTATGAAAAATGAGTTCATGTTATGGGTTTTATCATTGTTGAGTTGTAAAGTATCTTTACTGATCATGTGTGCTTCTAATCTCTTTTAAATCTCATATGATTTGTGTTCCAGTTCTGTTGCATTTCCTTATGTGTTCAGCAAAACTTTATGTATCGTTTGAACACCTGCATGTGCAACGAAATGGAGACTGAATTTTACCTGAAATTGCTTGCTAACTGTAGCCCTATGGTACGCGTGTAGTAGCTGTGTATATAGGGGTTCTTTATGTTCTACTATGTACTTGGTCAAGTTTTTCTGTACCTGTGTTGCAAAGGCTGGGCAGTTTGTTTATATGGTTACTGCTTTAAGATAGATATCTCAAATGACAACTCTTTCGATCCGGTGAAATACGGTTGATGTCTCGTGCAACCTTGCACCTATTTCTAGTATTAAATTACAAATAAGAATATGATTCTCTACAAGGAATTGGTCAAACCATTCCCTTTTTGGGAAATTTCACGGCTATGCCAAGTGCCAATTTTTTTTTAAATGGTGTGCAAATCTATAGCATAACCAAGATGTTCGTGGCATTTGCTGCAAGTGAAATACATGAATACGTTATAAAATAATACATAGTGACTAACTAATCCTTTTTTGCTTACGATAAACTAGAATTAGGATAAATTTTAGAAATTCTAGGTTTTGTGTATCTTTAACGAAAAATCATAACGTTTACTGTTTCCTCTTCAACCGAGAGCTGAAGGAAGAAACAAAATAAGTAATTAAAATAAAAGATGAGATAAGCATTTTGCAGATCACACGTTGGAAATTGTTTTCACGAAGCCTCCTACATGCACGACACCAGCATATGCTCAACTAAAGCAGAGCAAAAACAGGGGAAGAGGAAAAAACAGAGGAAGCAAAGAAAATAGAAAAAGGCAGCACAAGATTGCACATAACTGATCAACAAGTATTACTAAAGGATGTAATTTAAAAGGCGCGTACAATTGTACCTCCTCTGTCCAAAAAATATAAATATTTTTAGTTATATATTTAAATATTTTATAGATGAAGGGAATATCTGTGGATCATGGAAATGTAGAACTTCTTTTTGCACTTTGCTTTTCCTACCGTCTCCAATCGCTTGGCCGTTCCTATTTTTGAACCCGTCTGAGTGTGACACACTGACTGACACTGATGTAATCTGACATGCATCTCGGAACTGGATCCTCTGAATTTAGGGGCTTAAAGGCACTGGGGAACAGTGAAACGAGTCTAGAGCCACAGTAATTTACAGTTGCTACAGGGTAAATACTTTAGAGTAAAATACACTTGTGGCCCTTAAATTTATATACAGGTATTAACTAGGAACTTATAAAATACATGTTTATGTCTCTAAACTTACTAAGTATATTATCCTAATCTAAAATCCAATGTGGCAATACTACACGGACACAGACATGACATTGTCACCAATCAACAAGTAGGCTCACTAACAAAATTTTTTTTTCTTTTTTTATTTCTCTTTTCTTTTCCTTCTTCTATTTCTCTAAAAAAACAAGAAGAGAAATATGAGAAGGAAAAGAAAATTAAAAGAAAAAAAGAAAAAAGAATTTTTGTGAGTAGCCCTACTTATCCGTCGGTGTAGGATTGATGATGATGCCATGTCTGTATTTGTGTGGCATTGCCACGTCGGATTTTGGATGGAAATGATATATTTAGCAAGTTTAGAGACCTCAATATATAATTTACAAATTTGTGAACCTAAATACTACCCGTATATAAGTTTAAAGGTCGCTAGTGTATTTTACTTAATACTTTAGCAGCAGTGCAAATAACTGTGTAGATTTGCTTTTCACCGAGTACTATAGCAAGTTAATCTTATCCATTCGATGCAGATCGGACGTCCAAAAATCACCCAAAGTCACAACACAGACACACAGTTCACCTCTTAACTTTGTTGAACTAAAGTAGAGGATCCTAATCTATGTATCTCATATGGAGACTCAAGCTTTAATAACTCTCCGTTGCACAATTATTGTACTCATGTGAAAATCTCGAAGTAATCCTTGGCAGGGTTACATTGTTTTGTTTGACATACCATTTTTAAATTTTTTGACCTTGTTGTTGTGATAAGCGTTTAGTCAATGTTAGAGGTTGAGGCTTTACTTACAGTTAGTATCTTAGAACGTCACATGATATGAACTCACAAAAATCGATGGTCCTGGACAATCTAGCAGTGCTCGGATGGCCTGCTGTTGCTGCACTAGCAGGTTTAATCCTCCCGATTGCAACCTAGATGTCTCACCCTAGACTTTCTCAAGGATATCTGTGGGTACCCGACTCGTTACACTGTACACATGTGCGTTAAGCGGAATTGCGCTATGGCCTTCTGATTTCTTTAATAGTGTGTTAAGAGGATATGCACGTGTGTATACACGTATGGTGGGTGTGAGTATGGTCTGCATGTGATACGTGTATCGGGTTGTATTTCTATAAAAGACTGTGCTTGTACACCTCTGTAAGAAAAATGTTTGGTCCTATGGTAACAATAAATGCACACAAACTTCATATGTAAACTGCTCCCTCCATGATCCAGATGACACTGCATTGAGCTGTCAAATGGTAGAAGAAACTATAATTTGGAGATACCATATCGCTGTGTTTCGGTGTGGCATGTCACCCATGGATTCGTGCTAGAAAGATGGTGCTGAAGTAGCTACATTGATTCGGTAAAATCTGTGGAGAAGAGGGACAAGGTGCTGTGCATAAAGCTCTTCTGCTGTCCCTCATCTCCAATTTACCAGAGCGTTTTGGGAATTAAGCGTCCACTCTACACATGATAGGTTTGCTCATGATCTCCTTAATGCAAAAAATCTGCAAGCTATGCACAGGATGCTTCAATTTATAATAATTCTATTAAATTGGGCTATGTGATTTGCAGAGACCAGAAATTTACTTACGTGTCTTAAAAAAATTGATATGCAAGAAGTGCTTATTGACATGGTGTGTAGATACTAAGAAATCTATATCAGATTATGTCTTCGCTCTTGCAGGAGGAGCCATTTCATGGAAAAGCTCCAAACAATTTTTCACTGCAGCGTCGATGATACAGTTTGAGTTTATAGCATGTTATGAGGTAACCGGACAGGCCGTATGGCTTAAAGGCTTTGTTCCGAGACCGAGAGTGGTAGACAATATTTCTAAACCACTCATTATATACTACGACAATAAAACCGCAGTGTTCTATTCGAGTAACAACAAGTCAAGTGGTGCTGCCAAACACATTGACATAAAGTATTTCGTTGTGAAAGATAGAATCCAAGATCAAATAATTAAGGTTGAGCATATAAGCACTAAGTTAATGCTCACGGATCCGCTCACTAAAGGCCTACCACCTAATTTATTTAATGAGTATATTGCCTGCATAGGATTAGTAGGTAGCCTATAAGTGTGATTCTGGAATAGGGGCATAAGAATCAATCAACACCCTATAAGAATACGTTGTTTCCTATCGAGGTAATTTGGTGACTATAGATACTGTTGTTGTAGTGGTATTTTATTAACCGCTATGACACATTATTTTAGTTTGTCATATTACTTAGACTGGACTCGTTAGCCCTAAGATCAAGTGGGAGAACGTTGGTTGATCTACTGGCCCACGAGCCAGAAGGAGGCGCATAGGCTAAGTCCCACGCGTCGATAATGACGTGGACCGATTTCCACGTATGCGCTACGATCGGAAGCGCCCATTCTCTTCTTAACGGAATCGCCCCCGATCTCCTCTAGCGCTAAATATAAAAGGGGGCTACGGCACGTGAATAGGTGACGATCTACGCACGTTAAGGTAACCCCGAAAAACCTAACCGATCCTAAGAGCGCTGGAAGGAGACCGAAGGTCGATCTCTTTCTCCATCGTCGGCCAGTGCAGGTGGCGACCGGAAGGGCGACGCCACCCATCTATTACGCCATCGACGATCCTGAGCACGGCTCTAATGGGCTCTACTTTAACCGGTCAGTAATTCACCTCTATTCTGCATAAATTTTAAAGGTGATCATGTATATGTTAAGGTTAAGATCGAGTATAAGAAGTAATATTGTGGTATCAGAGCCACCTTAACCATATACATGCATACATCATTCCGGTTAAAACCCTAAGGCCATGGTTTTGACTAATCGGTTCGGTTTGGGTAGCAATTAGAAGGAGGGGAGCCAAATTTTGGGCTAAGACACTTAAAATCCTCAAAATCCCCTTCGGCCGAAACTCCTAAAACCCTAAGAAATTCCAAATCAAGAAATCCCCAAATTTTCCTTTCGGTCGAAACCCTAAGTTTTTCCCCAAATCAAGAAAGCAAATGACTGAGGAACGGGACTAAGTTTCTTACCCGATTGCTACCTATTGTACTGCTGACTTGATATTGTATTGATTGCATACACCCGTAACATGCAACAATTTTAACCCACTTTCGAGCTGAGTCTGCACCGACTCCGTATAATTTCCGATATCCGAAACAATATGCTCCATATCTATATCCGCACTTCATCCACACCCGCTTAGAATCCACTTTAAAAATATATGGTAGGATATGGTATGACAACTATCTGTTTGAATCCACTGTGTTTTCACCCCCTAAGTCCTTAGTCCAACCATTTGTAGAACTCTACATCTTGCCCCTTCCATATAGAGCAAGGATGTTGTCTACCTTAGAAAACAAAAGGTGGATTAAGAGAGAGAAGAGGAGATAACTCTTATGACTAGATTGGGTATTTAAGAATTCAAGTAGAGACAATTCAAATTCCAATTCAATACAAATAGGATTGAAAATCGATTGAAAGTAATAGATTCAACTCTTCAGTGGCAAGCGCTTGCCATCCTATTTTGTTACGGAAAAGCGAAACGCACATAGAGGAGACCTTCCAACAGTTAGAAAAAATCACTTCAAATCTCTGACTTTTAGACTTTGGTTTTGAGCAAAGATACATGGGTTGTGTTACAATTCATCATATACACGAGGTTTTCTGAAATTTACTTTCAATTATAACTAGCAAAACTTACACTTTAGTACTTTTGAGATGCTTATATATAGATATGGTACAGATATATAGTACAATGCAATGACAGAAGAATCAGCAGCAATGAAGGAACATATGAAAGAAGCTAGACGAAATACACCTAGCGGAGAGCTTCCAATGGTTAGAAAATTTTACTCAAATCTTTGACTTTGAGAGTTGGGTTGTGTGCAAAGACACATGGGTTTTACTTTCAATTATACACTAGTTTTCTGAAATTTACTTTTAATTATAACTAGCATAGCCCACGCTTCAATAATTTCTTTTGAGATACCTACATATCGATATAGTACTGTTTGAGATGATAAGAGAATGAACGACCATGGAACATATGAAAGAAGCTAGACCTAACAGTCGATAGGGACTACTGGGAAAAAAATTGTACCTAAGCTCCGTGCCACGACGGAAAAGTGGTCAGAGAGTATTTGCATTTGTCTATCCTCCAGTTGCCTTGTCACGTAGCCTTCTCCCCAGAATTTGTATTGTGCAGTGATAATAACGCTACAGACACAGGACCCTATTCTAATTCCAGTCAATGAAAACGGACCAGAGCCAAAAGAACCTATTTACTCTGTAGCACCTCTGAGACCTTAAAAAAATACTCTCTTTTTTAATATATGATATTGTTGATTTTTAAACATAATGTTTTACTCTTCGTCTTGTTAAAATAATGTAATATAGACTATGATCTACTCTATTTTGTTGTGACTTGTTTTGTCGTTGAAGATATTTTAAAAGTATGATGTATATTTTTTTCATATTTGCACTAAATTTTTAAATAGAATGAGTGGATGACAACATCGTATAAAACTTAGCAAACCACCTGCAAGTCTCCAAGGCTTACGGCTTTTTTATGGCCCTCCAATTTTGTTTACATATCCATTTCATATTGACACAGGAGCTGTTATTCCTGTTATCCTATTGGAGGTAATAGTGATCTTATAGAAAGAAGTTAATGACTTTTTTCATTTACTACTTGCTTGTAAAGGCAAATAGTTGGGTGAAATAACCTCAGCTACTGTATTTTAAAATTCTAATTTAAAAGCACAACTGTAAGTATTAACATTTTCGGTTCCTTCAAGTATCTACATCAGATCAAATAGGAATTTTAAATTCTGTGATCATACCCCAGCAGAAAATTTTGATTTTGATTTGTTACGATGAATTTGACATTCAAATATTCGTTTTTAGACTATAAATCAATTATATCTCTTTTATTTCAATTTAGAGATTTTAATATAGTTCAAATATACTCCGTATTAACTTTTTCAATACTTCTCCTGTTTTGCTTGATTTATTTGGATATGCCATAATAATATTCACTAGTCATTTTAATGTGCTACTAAACGGTGCCAATTTGGTAAACTCTTATTTCTTGCGTGCACAACTAATTTTAGAAAGGACAATTAAATTCATTAATTCTTCCCACCATTTCCCCTGATTTAGTAGCTACGAGGGAACAAATATATTGTTAGAATGAAAGAGACAAATCTTAATTATCAAGCGCCTAGATTTGTACTAGCCAAAGATAGAGTATCATAAAGTGCGTACTGCTAGTAGCAGTCGCAGTAGGGCTGTTGCATCAAAAACCAACGGCTCAGATCGCTAGAAAATACTGTTCTCGAATCACTGTAGCAGATGGCTCCTTTGGCGTTTAGTGTAGCGTGGGTGGTGCAACAGTGGCAGCGCAAATCTGAGCCTTTGGCTCCATCAATCTATCGGTCATAATGTGTTGCAACTGCTAAAGTTGCAGTTGCTATATAAACTGCACAGGGTGCACATGGTTTATACAGGGACCAGCTGGACAGGCCAGGCCAGGGTGACGTCCAAGCAATCTGCGCAGTTTTCTTCTTTCTCTTCTCCTTTGGTTCTTCACTAACCATTCAATAACTGAACCGATAATGTCACAGTCTTGACGGGGCTTAGTCTATCTTTCGTGGTCAGATTTTCCGAATAAACTGAAATTTGGTGGAAAAAGAGAGGTTACATCAGGAAAGCGTGCAATCCAAACCAAAAATGACGTCAACTCCGCTATTTTATGCTCGTTCTACTTCAACATCTCCACAAGCACAAGAATCTTCGTACAAACTGTAGTGCGTGTGGCTGAATTTTGTTAGCAATGGAGCAGTCAAGAATGGCCAGTCGTCGTCCTCGTCTTCCTCTGGCTCGAGTAGTGCAAGTGCAACTGGTCCTGTTGCTGGGGTTGGTTTGCCGGCTCCGGTCGGCGGCGGCGGCAGAGGCGAGTTGGTTTGCCGGAGACAGGATTAGCCGTCTGCCCGGGCAGCCGCCGGTGGACTTCGACATGTACGCCGGGTACATCACGGTGGACGAGCAGGCTGGGCGGGCGCTGTTCTACTGGCTGCAGGAGGCGCCGGCGGCGGCGCAGCCGGCGCCGCTCGTGCTGTGGCTGAACGGCGGGCCGGGATGCTCGTCCGTCGCGTACGGCGCGTCGGAGGAGCTCGGCGCGTTCCGCATCCGCCCCGACGGCGCCACCCTCTTCCTCAACGACTACCGCTGGAACAAAGGTCAGCAAAGTGATCAGTATTACGTAGCCAAATTGCCACCAATTTGTGAAATAATTTCAGAATTATTTCTGAATTCGTAAGACGAAATAATTTGTGATATGGAGATGAAAACAATCTGTGAATGGGTGCAGTGGCGAACATCTTGTTCTTGGACTCGCCGGCCGGCGTCGGGTTCTCCTACACCAACACCACCTCCGACCTCTACAACTCCGGAGACAACAGAACAGGTTAGTTAGTTAATCACACCGTCTTGCGAAATTTGCTCCCTTCTTATCTCTGTTCGTGGCTTCACTCTGGGTTTGTTTGCACGCAGCTCATGATTCCTACAAGTTTCTGGTGAAATGGTTCGAGAGGTTCCCGCAGTACAAGTGCCGCGATTTCTACATCGCCGGGGAGAGCTACGCAGGCATGTCGTCTACTCTGCGTAGTTTAATCACTCTGTTTTTCTGTTTAATTAATTTATGGATTATAACAACTTAATTACGGCAGGGCACTATGTTCCTCAGTTGTCCCAGCTTGTGTACCGGAAGAACAAAGACGTCGAGAAGCCCTTCATCAACTTCAAAGGCTACATGGTACGTACGTACTACACAGTATATACACGGTCGCACCTTATATTGAATTGAATGCTTTCTATTAGTACTCAGTTGACCAAATTATTGTTAGGTTAGAAAAGACGGACAATTCATTTATACTTATGACGAAGCTATGCACGCTATGTTTCTTGTGGTGGTGACGATAAATTCTACTATTTCAGGTTGGGAACGGCGTGATGGACGACTACCACGACTACATCGGCACGTTCGAATACTGGTGGAACCACGGGATCGTCTCCGACGACACGTACCGGCTGCTGAAAGCGTCGTGCGTGCACGACTCCGGCGAGCACCCGACGCCGGCGTGCCTCGCGGCGCTCAACGTCTCCACGGCGGAGCAGGGCGACATCGATATGTACAGCCTCTACACGCCCACCTGTAACGAGACCTCGTCGGCGGCGGCGAGGCAGCAGCGGCAGCTCAAGCATGGCCACTACGTACGTACGAGCGTTTCTTTCCTCGATTTTTGTCGTTGTCGTTTTCAGCTTTATTTAATTTGCTGGAAATTAAATGTTGCAACCGTTGCTATAAATTAGAAGTTTAAATGAGCGATCCAAATCATTCATCATGATCTCCATATTGAAACAAGATTGGAGACCAAATTTTATATTTTTAAAAAATTTTTTACTATTTTTTAGATAGGTATGAAATCTTGTTAATCTAAAGACTTCAAAACCGTTCAAAATCTATAAATTTGTACCCCTCTTAAAAATAATAATTTTTTTTTAAAATATAAAATTTGGTCTCCAATCTTATTTCAATATGAAAATCATGATGAATGGTTTGGATTGCTAATTTAAATTTCTAATTTATAGCAACGGTTACGAAGCACGGGGTAATCCGTGCTTCGCGAAACACAGTAGCCCATATATATATATATATATATATATATATATATATATATATATATATATATATATATATATATATATATTTATATATTTATTTGCAGCGGTGGATGACAGGGTCGTATGATCCGTGCACGGAGAGATACTCCATGGAGTACTACAACCGGCCGGAGGTGCAGAAGGCGCTCCACGCCAACGTCACCGGCATAAACTACACATGGGCGACGTGCAGGTTTGTCCATGCATATGCTTGCCAAAACTTTCCAGACGTTTCAGTGTTAGGACTAAAATTTCAAAAATTATAGTACTATTTACACTGTAATTTTTCCTAGTATATACACTATATAAGAGAATTAAGATAAAAAAATTTATTACCTATTTGAAAGAGGAGATAGGAGAGATATAAACATTCTTACATGCAAGAGAGGGGTCACAATCACGGGAAAAAAATGACTGAATTCAAGTAAAAAAAAATGTGGGACCATATTTTAGCAAAACTGTCAGTTTTTAGTTCAAGACGGTTGGGCACTAGGCTACCTTTCGATATATATATATTTTTAATTTAGATATATATATATATTTTTAATTTAGTAATAAAATTTTATGGTCTTTAAGAGGTATTGAGATGAATCAAGTTTTTTTTAATATAAATCTTGGTAACTCCTGATACCTAAAATACTCAAAGATATTAAATTTTGCACTCGAAAATATATATGTTTGCTCTAATAGAAATATTAAGTTCTCTGTGTCTGTATCAAATAGGGATTCATGCGACCATTAGACATGCATTCTATAAATTTATTACCAGTCGAAAAGCTGCAAAAAAAAATGAAAAACAAATGTCATCGCACGCATTGCTAGCTAAAAAATGAATAAATTAAATCACCTGCCATTGGGACCAAACAACAAGCCATCCACGTGGGCATGACAGCTACGCAACAAAGTGATGAAGTTTTTTGCCTTTTATTAAGTACTTATCTATTTCTATTATATATTTTTTTATTAAAATGTTTGATCTATAATAGGAATATTCTGACTGAAACTGGTAATGATTGATCTCCGTTTTTTCCCTCTTGCTACGGTAGCTAGGATTCTCTTAATTATTGGCTGTTTTCCCTAGCACAGCACGTCGTGAAGATAGCAATCACGACCTAGCTATGATAATAAGTTTGCGAGTTGTGACAGTCTGAAATTTGAAAGAAAATATCACAAACATGGTATTTGTACGTAGTATTATATGGCTAGCTGTGCTCATTTTTTGGCTTTGTTGAATTAATGAATGGCAGTGACATCCTCAACGACTACTGGAGAGATTCGCCAAGGTCTGTGCTTCCTATCTACCGGGAGCTTATTGCTGCTGGCCTAAGGATATGGGTCTTCAGGTTAGTTTTTTTTTTCATTTATTCATTCTTCATGCTGACAAAACAAATGAATTCGTGAAGAATATATCTGTTAATAATATTCGTCAAAGTTCAGTGAGATTTAGGTACAAAGCTAATGCGCGCGTGGGTGGTGTTACATAACGACACTGTTGTCTTTGTTTTTGACATGTTCTTACTTCAATTTAAAGATACTTTTCAGTATGCTGTTTTAATGTGTTCTTTATTTTTTCAATCATATAGTAAATTGACAATGTCTTTTTAATGTACAATCTAATCATTACCATTTCAAAATAATATTTCTATAAAAAATATATTAGTGCCATTTTCGTAAAATATATGTTAGTGTCATTCTCACATGTAAACCTAACGTTTTAACTTATGTTAGTTGTTAAAGTTTTAATGTGCAACTATACATATTCTAAAAACACTTGAGAAGATAAACTCTGTCGGCCTGGACGGGATGAACTTAATTAATTAATCTTCTGAAAGGTGCACAACAACAACCAGTTCGTAAACAAGAGGGAATTCCAGATTATGCGTCACGTGCAATGCTTTGATTATGTTTTTTTGCTAAATATTCTCCTGTTGGTCTGTCATTTTCACAAGAAAATAGTAACAAGCGACAATTGGGCCAATCGGCCTAAGTATGTCTTTTCCTCACTTCTTGCTCGCAACTTACATTTGCGAGCTTGTTATCATGCAAGGAAAATGACAACCTTTGGATACCATCTAGGGACCACATTCTTTTTTTGTGAATTAGGGATATATATGTATTCCCTTGGTGGGACTGAACACCTAAACTTAAGTGAGACTGTTAGTGTTAAGAGTATATGGTAAGAATTAGATAGGATATATGATTGTTATGGTAGGATACAAACAGTTTTCATCTTATCTTTAGAAAAGCTTGAGATCAGAAGCCACTTTGTACCATATATGTATCACCCGTGAACCTTAATGCAAAATATCCACATACGCAGAGCAATGACTCTTAAAGTCTATAGGCTTTCAGTTAGACTTGATCAACAGATAATCATGGTGAAGAAATGTGGGCGAGGAGGGCAAATATTAGCTTGTATCATTGTCCATACCACATGCATGTTTTGTGTTCTAACAGTTCATATCAAACGCATTTTTCTTCAGAAACATCTGTTTCTGTCTGGTTATGAAAATATTTTATTGTGGATGGACACCACCGTGACCATGAAACTACGACCTTCACCACAAAATTATAGAGTAATATATGTGCAAAAACGGTATAAACTTGTGATATTAATTATTATATTGTTTTTAAGACAACTTTACACTATGGTTTTCAGGTATCCAATCAAAACATTTATAAATTATATTGATTTTTTATTGCATAGGTATTGTGTTTTGTATTTTTATAAATAAAAATTATAATGTATTTAATAAAATCCATTGTGCCAACTATACAATGACATTACTCTAATAATGTAGAAAATTGACAAGAATATATATATGTTCTTATTGTTTATTTGCAGTGGAGACACGGACGCTGTCGTCCCCTTGACAGCAACCAGGTACTCCATCGATGCTCTGGGCCTTCCAACTACTATTAGTTGGTACCCTTGGTATGATGCCATAAAGGTCAGCCTCATTTCACTCAATAAGTATATATACCCGTTACTATTTCTGTTTTCTCCAATAAGCAAAAGCTTTGCGTCTCAATTATATATGTACATACCCTTTTATTTACAATCGATTACATATCCAGTTGTGATCACCTAAATTAATACTTCTAAGTTATATATCTGTCCAATTAAGGTTCCAGCACAAAATAAAATTTGTCAGAAGAACTCACAAGAATAATTAACTAATTAATTAATGGCCAACATGGTCGATCTGATCTGATTAGGTTGGTGGGTGGAGCCAAGTGTACAAGGGCCTAAGCTTGGTGACCGTCCGAGGCGCAGGGCACGAGGTGCCGCTACACCGGCCGCGCCAGGCGTTCATACTCTTTGAGCACTTCTTGCAGGCCAAGCCCATGCCCAATGCGCCTACAAAAGGAAGTCTAGATTAATAATTTTTCTTGTAATTGAAATGTTTGTAGCAATAAGTTGACGAAAGAAAAAGCAATAAGAATCCTACCGTTCAAGGAAAAAGGGGTGGTTTTTGTTAATGCTTTTTTCGGTTACACGACGAGAATCACCTAAAACTTTTTTGGTGTTACAGAGTCGTCAACCACCATGCTCTTGAGAAGCTCAAGCTCTTGACCAAGATGGGATTAGAAATCAAAACCGACTTGCAGAGCCGATTCCGATGATTTGGGGGTAAATTACCTGTCTCGTGGGTAGAATGGAAGGTTTTCGTACTCTTGTGACAAAGATGGATGGCTTACAGCACAAATTGATGAAGATGGACGAGTTAGGGTAAAAAATAGGGCAAAAAGTAGATATGAAGTTGAAAGAACGATCAATTGGCTAATTGGATGTTGAATTATTGGGTTGGTTGTTACCAATAGAATTGGCCATAGCCCTTATAAATGGTTGGTCTTGCCCTCCCCACATCTTATCAGGTCTTAGGATTGATTAGGACTAAGAAAACCTCGTGCACACCAGAGAAAACACGAAAAAGAGCTCAATTGGACTCGGATTCGGAGTCTGTCGGTTGGACCGTCACGACACTGCCGGTCAGACCGCCCCTATGGCGCTAATCAGATCGGCCCTCTAATGGCGGTCAAACTGGACACCTAGAGTAGGCTCTGCCCTCTTTTCAAATTTGGCCAAAAATTGCTATACTCCGACCCTAGTGCTAAATTTGTGTGTCAACGTATGCCCCCTACCTTTTGGCAAACTTTATAGCCAAAAAGTATAAAACACCGGGTCTCAGGGCGATAAGTCATTACCGGCCATATAAACCTTCTAAAAGTCTTGCCAAACATTCAGGAAGTATTTCTTATGATATTTATTGTTTATTGCATTTTAAAATCGTTCTCCTTGTAATGTTTCAACAAAATATGCATTTCCATGAACGATTCCAACTATATGATAAGGACCTTCCCAACTAGGTGACCAGTTACCGAATTCTTTGCTTTTAGAACCCAATGCCAAAATCATTTTCCACACTAAATCTTCGATCTGAAAAGATTTTTCTTTAACTCTTTTATTATAGGCTTTGGCTACTCTTCTCTTATCCTTCTCAATTGCTTCCAAAGCCCTCAAATGTTTATCGGCCACTTCTTCGAGATTATCCATCATCAAAGATTTGTAGTCACTGATTGATAAATCATCTTGCTTGATTAATCTAAGAGAGTCAAGATTCACCTCAACCAGCAAAACGACTTCTTGTCCATAAATTAACTTAAAAAGAGTCACCTTGGTGAGCCCACAATGCTTCGGAAAACACCTCGTGCCACTTTTTAGGGTTTTCCTCGATCTTATTCTTGACTAATTTTAATAAAATCTTATTACTCGACTCAACATGACCATTAGCTTGAGTGTTGCAAGGAGAAGAATTCAATAATTTAATATCACAAGATTCAGAAAAATCTTTCACCTCCTTAGAAATAAGTGAAGTACCTTGGTTGGTAGTTAAAGTTTGAGGAATGCTGAATCTATGAATAATATGCCTCAAGGTAAAGTTAATTACCTCTTTGTGCGTCATATTCTTGAGAGACACAGCCTGGGACCACTTTGTGAAGTAATCCGTTGCTACCAACACGAACCGATGCTCTTTTGGCCGATGAAATCTAAAGCCCAAACTCGGAATGGCCATGGTTTGATAATTGGATTCAACGTGGCAGCGGGTGCCAATTGAACATTGCCGGACCTTTGATAAGTTTCACACCCTCTGTAGTATTTGAGACAATCATCAATCACCTTTGGCCAATAGAAACCAGCTCTCCTCAATAGCCAATTCATTGTGGGCTGATCGATGAGTTCCAAAAATCCCATCGTTGATCATCATCTAAGCACTTCAACAGCCTGCCATCTATGTTTCAACAATATAACTCATCATTGAGCGAAGTATACTTAAAAGCTTGCCGCCAAACCATTTGATCAACTCGTTTATTAGGATTTTTAAATACTCGATCAAAGGGATCCTCCAATCACTATTTTGGACAAAGTACACACAACCAAATTCTAGCATAATTCGGTCTCTGGAACGTGTGTCGAGTCCTGCCCCCTAGCCCTTTACCGAATGTTGTGGTGCTTGGTTAGACCGGCTATAATCACTGGTTAGACTGGTAGTACACCACCAATCAAAACGTAGTTAGTCCCTAGTCAGACCGGCCTTAAGGTGCCGGTTAGACCGCTCTTGGTATGTGATTTTACTAATTTCGTCCAACTTTTCAGAATCAAGCATCGGCCTTTCTAGAACTAGAAATAACCCTCTAGAGTTTTCTTCTCTAGACACATGTCTAATCATGAAATTATCAAAATTGGCAATAATATCCAAACATTGATCTAAATACATATTTAGCGAACCATCAAAGCATTGATATTTTCCGGCAACTTGTTGCACCACTAACTGTGAGTCACCAAAGGTTTCCACATGCTTAGCATCTATTGCTTCCATTACTTGTAAACCAAATAACAAAGCATCATATTTGGCTTGATTGTTAGTGCAAGGATATTTGAAACGAATTGATGTTTCAAAAATAGCACCGTTGGACAAGATTAACACTACACCTATCCCTTGTCCCTATTTGTAAGAGGTGATGGTTGCAAGTTATACCATCAATCATGTGTGTGGAGGACATGGGCCCTGGGTATCATCATGTAAGGCTTATCCAACTGGCTAAACAGGAGGTAGACCGAACCATGTTGTTAGTGATGGAGTAGAACTTGAAGACAAGAAGACGTGCCTTTCAAGGTGTGGGATAAAGTCCCATGCGGATACTCTTATGTAACTTACTGTAAGTAGGATAGGGAACTAAGTCGTACTCGGCTAGGTTACCAAACATGTAACCCTGCCCCTCATGGTATATAAGGGGAGCAGAGTCCCAAGATCAGGACAAGAGAGAAATGATCAGAAACACAACATCCACACTGATGCAAGTCAACAGAGCAATACAATCCGGCGGGTTCCGATCCGCCAAACAAGAGTAGGGTAAGAGGCTGAACTTGTCTAAATCTCCTTGGCTTGTGTCACCATCAAGCTCTACATCCCACTTATAGTCCCAGTTTCATTATTGCCGATCATAAACATTGACAATGTGAATCTTACTATCATAATCAATATCAACATGATGATCCACAATAAAATTAGAAACAATTTGTCCTTTCATAGATTTCAATGACTTATAAGTCAAATCATATTCAATTAAAGAATACGCCCACTTGTCAATTCGTCCGCTCAAAATTGGTTTTTGCAACATATACTTTATAACATTGGTTTGACAAGTAACTATGCAAATAGTAGATAGCAAATAGTTCCTCAACTTGGTGCAAGCACAGTATAAGGACAAGCACAATTTCTCCACAAATACATATCTCGTTTTGGCATGCAAATAAGCGGTGGCTTAAGAATGTGATGATGTGCTCCTTGCCATCCACTTCTTGTGTCAAAATGGCACCAATGACATCATCTTCCGTGGCAACATATAACCGAAATGGGATTCTGGGTTTTGGTGCTCTTGCCACGGGAAGTAATGACAAGTACCTTTTAATCTCCTCAAAAGCCTCTTGTTGTTTTGCCTCCCAAGTAAAATTGGTTTCTTTCTTTAACCGAAGTATGTGAACAAAAGAATCAATCTTGCCAGACATGTTAGATATGCATCTTCTTAAATAATTTACCTTGCCTAGCAACTTTTGAACTTGTTTTTGCATGTTGGCACTTTGAATTCTCTAATCTTTTCTACTTTCCTAGGATCAATCTCAACACCTTCTCATGTATAATAAATTCTAAGAACTTCCATGGACGTCAACGATGAAGAAAGTGGTTGGCAATGTCTTGTTTCCCACAGTAAGCTCCACGGAGAATAGTCCCTTCGCCTCTGTTGCCACACTATTGAAGCCGCTAAGTGCCATATTGGTCCTCTTTAGCTCATCATCTTCACACCTAAACTTCTTGAACAATGAGTAAGGCATCGAATTCACGACGGCACCTCCATCCACAAGCATCCTAGAAATCAGTCTCCTATCAATGTGCCCTTTGAGATAGAGAGGCATCATGTGACAATCGGATTCATTGGGCTTCTCAAAGACCACATCTTTTAGACCAGTGAAAGTTGTGCGATTTCGGCCTCATCCATGGCTTGAACTCTGAAGGAAAAAAACACCATGTTGGTGTCCATATTCTCCCTTAGTGTTGAATCATTGCAAACAACTGGTGATCCTTCTTCTAAAATATCATCGTCGTCATCACTTGCAGTAATCACCGGTTTCTCAACTTCCATCACCTTCGGCCTCCACTCTTGTCTTGGTACTTTTGGAGGCCCTTATCTCATTGAACATCTTGTCTATAACTTATTTGGGCCCGAAGACGTTGTAATCGCCTCTTTTGAGAAGAAGTCAAGTCCAAAGGCATCCACCTCTGTTTTGATTGAGTTCTAGGAGGTAAATAGTGGCCTTTAGTATCTTTGGACATGATAGAAGCTCCTATATCCTCCTCTGCCCTCTCTGTCTGCCTTATGTCTATTAGGCCAGTCTGATTGGCACTAGGAGCCAGTCTGATTAGCCCTAGCTCTGGTTAGACCGCCATCGGCTTGGTCTGACCGAAGTCAGCTCGATCGACTTTGTATTCTGCTCCAAGTGGCCCTAGTCAAACTGGTCTTGTTGGCTGGTTAGATCGGCATGTCCCGCTGGTCAGACCGATAGAGCCGACAGTTGGCTTGCCGGCTTGGGTCTCCTTGACTTGTGTTGCTTATGTCGTACCTCTAGTGGGTATTTGGACTTCATTGGACCCCACCTTGAGGGTAATCACCTTCAGAGTCTTGGTTTCCTCTTTGCTGTTTTTCTTCTCATATTCTTCCATCAAACCGATTTTTTGATTGAAACTGGCTTTTGCTTGAAACAGACAAGCGATCATGGACTGACCTTCGTGGCTCCACCCATCCTTGTTGGAATTGCATCGGCGATGATGGCAGATACATGTTGGTAGTCGTTAAATCCTAAATATACCACCAACATTTTAATAAAATTATGAATAAAATATATGTTACCCTGATAGGTTCGCCTATTTCTAACAAGTTCCACGAGTTTTGTTGTTTCCAAGTTATTTTGTAGGAACATGTGAAATTAGGTGAAAATGCACGAAATCAAGTGAGAAAGTAGCGATGACGACTGACTAGTCCTGACTGCCTAGCTGGCTGGCCAAGATGGGGCCGACCAGCCTCTGTCCACTAGGTAGGTCACTCTGGCCCAGCTGGCCATGAGGCCGAGCCCAAGTCAAGGAATGAATGGACCGACCTAAGAGTAGGCTGGCCGGTGGATTTCCCCAGTCTAGTCGGCCTGGCCCAAAACTCAACCGACTATTAGCCGAGCACATGGGAGTATTTGAGACGCAAAATGGACATGGGAATAAAAATCAGGACTAGAAGAGGCAGCGCCGACCTAATGGAGGGCACCGGCCAATGCCACGTGGTCGGCCGGCACTGCCTCCTGCTCTAACCGGTGCACCGCCTATGCCTATGGGGTATAAATACCCCCCCTCTACTCACTTGCAACTGGAAAACAAAAGGCCAGAGAAGCTAAGAAGAAGGAGCCACGCTGTAGAAATAGTAGTGTAGGTTGTTATTGAGAGAGTTGAGGGAGATAACCGGTAGAAAGTCGGGAATGTCGAGTTGTCATTTGGAGGTTTTCCGAGAATGGCACTCCTCTGGGAGTGATAGTTACCTTACCTTCAACTCTATCGATATTTTCAAAACTAGATAGTCGACTCAGACAAAATACTGAACTTGTTCCTCGTGGATTCAATACTCTGAAATACTCCTAAATGAAAGCTATAATGGTATCCGTGCGCTTGCGGAGTAACTTCTATTTGGCCTAAGAGCCACCAACAACATGGCATGTACATTGGTGGCAGCCCCACATGGCATAAAGTAAGAAAAGGGGCAATCCGGAGGTGGCATTGGACATGGTCTCCATGGCATGATTTGAGGATTGTTGGGGGAACGGTGACTCCAATTGCATTAGTTGCTGATAAAATCTTTCTCTAGGACATGATCTTGATATTTTTGCATTGTTAGACCGATCATTAGGTTGTTGACCGGCATTCCCACTCTCATTCTTATTTAAGAGCATGTCGAACATTGCCTTTGGCTTTTTTAGAGTTTTAGAGCTCGAAGCTTCATTCTTGTTAACCTTCCAAACCCCAACCTCCGGGCATTTTGGTTTGATCATTTTAGGTTGAGGCTCTCCAATAATGACATCTTTTCCTTCGGTAGTCTTGGCTTGACTAGTCCAAACCAACACCTTCTTGTCATTGAAGTCCATCGTGTTCACCGGGAAGGGGTCATGATCCAATTTCATCTTTAGACCATCGGTAAACTTCAATCGTCCTTCATCTATAGCCGATTGAATCTGTCGATGGAAAACATTACAATTATTAGTAGCATGAGAATAAGAATCATGCCATTTACAATAAGAACAATGTTTCAATTCCTCCAATGGTGGTATGATGTGGCCTTTAGGTAAACTAATTTGTTTCTTTTGTAGTAAATAATCAAAGATTTTATCACATTTAGCCACATCAAAGTTATACTTAATTTCACTTGGACGATCCTTGCGAAGAGTTTGTAGTAAACTAGAGAAAATGAATGGCTTATGTTATCATCATTCGATGATTCATCATCGGAACAATCAAGAACATTCATACTAGGCTTTTTGTCATTGCATCAACAAACTTTTTGGTTTCTTTAGGCCCGTTTTCTTGAGCCAGAGTCATTTGCAAAACTTGTATGACATCAAAAAATTGTTGGCCATCTAATCTTTCTTTAATAGGAACAAGCAAGCCATTGCAAGCAAGATCGGCTAAATCTCTAAATCTCTTAATATAATCAGTAACAAATTCATTATATTTTTGCCTAACCGATGTCAAGTCAGTTTACCTAAGCTCAGTTTACCAGTGTAGAAATAATCATGAAATATTTGTTCCAATTGAACCCAAGTATGAATAGAGTTTGCCAGTAATGAAATAAATCAAGTAAATGCAGTACTAGGCAAAGATAAAGAAAACATGCGTAATTTAAAGGCATCAATTTACTTGCTTCACCATATTGTGCTAGGAATTGGCCTATATGTTCCCACGTGGTTCTACTATCTTCACCATTGAATTTTGTAAACTTAGGAACTTTGTAACCACGAAGATAGAGGATAAGTCAAAATAATCAGGATAGGGCAATAGTTATATGGGGCTATGCGTCAGACCTAAACTCAATAGATTCGAAAGAACATGAAGATTTAGACTGGTTCAGGCCCTCAATGTGAGGTAATACCCTACTCCAGTTGTGGTGTATTGCTTTTGCGGTATGTGGAACAATCTCTACCCCAAGGGGCTCCCTACCTCTCCTTATATACTGGAGGGATGAGGGTTATAGGGTAGAAAACCCAGTCAAATATGACCAAGGCTTTCCTTATCAGTACATAGGGTATCCGGCTAGGACTATATCCCTTTCCCTATCTTGCAAGGCAATATGAAGCTGAGTCCTACTCTATCTCCAATTGTAGGGGCTGGCCCACCCTCATTTGAGTGGCCGTAATTGCCTTCCTTGAGGTACCTGAGGCCCATGGTCTCCACAGTAGCCCTTGAGACCTTCATAGTTGAGTCACAGCTGATGCGAGTGCTCATCCTCCACGGTGAAGAAATCCTGAGTGCCTTGCTCCCGAGTACTCTTTGTCCTAGTGCTTCTTCTCCCAAGTCCTGCTTCATGTCAACTGGCAACGAGGTTACGAAGGGCTTTATAGAAATAATTGAATAGTGTGCACCGAATAGGTACACCTATTAGATGTAGCCCTCAACTTTGTGCTTAATTGAGAAACAATCAAACATAAAGTCAAAGTCTTTAACCTTAAAATCTTTCTCGAGTGATATGTTTCTCAGAAATTGGACTCTTCATCTATATATTAGCTGGAAATTTTGCTCATGGCAATTTGGCTAAGCATGCAATCCATGTATCACTATGGACCAAACCCAATGCGTGATGAGGTGTACTTGAGAGATACCTGCATCCCCAATTTTAATAGAGACTAGCTATTGATCCTTATAAGGATATATCCTCAATACTTGAGAATAATAAAGATACCCGAATGTATACACCCGACTGCAGGCTTAGCATGAAGCGTATCTGATTATTTAATCGGTCCTTGTAAAATAGCACCTGTATCATGATTTTAACGCAACCAGCGAGTGACCCAATAGGGAATGCTATTTAAGAACTCATGTCTTTGGCCTACTACCGAATAAGTCGGTCCAAACCGACGTACCCAGCGCAGCCCATAAAATTTGGCCTCCACCATGAGCGGTTTCACCGCCATAGTCGGAGTCGGAGTCCTCATATAGATGAAGGAGTACTGGCCTTCACCCATGACCTGCAAGAAGTCGACTGGCCGACATGCTTCAAGCCGATTGGAATCGAAAAATACGATGGGAAGACCAACCCGAGTCCTGGCTCATAGTCTACACTCTGGCAATCCAAGCAGCTGGAGGAGATCACAAGGCCATGGCTAACTACCTCCCAGTCGCTCTAGCCAACTCGGCGAGGACATGGCTAACTGAACTTCCTAAGGGGTCAATTGGCTCCTGGGGAAAACTCCGAAAACGCTTCATCACCAACTTCCAGGGAACGTACGAGAGGCCATCTTCCGAGTATGATCTGTATCAGTTGCATCAAAGGAAGAACGAGTCTCTTTGTGATTTCATCAAGAGGTTTTCTAAGAAGAGTAATTCGATCCCAATGATCAAGGATGAGGTCGTCATCGCTGCATTCCGTAAGGGGGTCAGAGACGCCCTGTTCATTGCCAAGTTAACTCCGAAACCTCCCACTTCTGTCAAGGCTCTTTTTGACATGGCGAACAAATACGCTGACTTGGCCGATGCAGTTGCTGAGGCCCTCGACAACAAGAAAGAGCCTTGGCAGAAGGACAAGAAAGACCATGACGAGCCAGCACAGAACAAGTCTGGCAACCGCAAGCGGAAGTCAGACAACGTGGTGGCTGCTGTGGAGCGTACTCGGCCGCGATCCCCAAGGGCAGACGAGTACCAAAAAGTGATAAACGGGTCATGCCCCTTTCATCCAAAGGGTAAGCATGTGGCTAAGAACTGCTTCATGCTCAAAAAGTTTGCTTCCGAGCAGACTTCAACATTTGGCAGCAATAAAGACAAGGACAAGCTAGATTCAGGGGCAGCTGGCGACTACCAAGATCCCCAGGCTGAGCTCAACCACATCTTTGGAGGGCCGATAGCATATGAGTCCATGAGGAAGTAGAAGCTCACAGCATGCTCTCAGCAGACGCCCCCTAGTACCTGCGTTTGCAAAAACGCCAATCACGTTTGACCGCATAGATCACCTCGATCGGGTTACTCATCTAGGATGCTATCCACTTGTCCTACACCCAGTCATCAGGAGCATCAAATTGAAGAAGGTTCTTATCAATGGAGAAAGCGCTCTCATATTTTGTTCGCCAAGACGCTCGACGAGATGAAAATGCCTCGTTCCGAGCTACGGCCGAGTACAACGCCCTTCCACAGGGTAATCCCTGGCCTGTCTTCTACTCCACTTGGACAGATAACTCTGCCAGTCACTTTTGGCATGCGGGATAATTTCTGCACAGAGAATATCTGCTTCGAAGTTGCCGACTTCAAGATCGCGTATCACGTGATTCTCGGACGACCAGCACTAGCCAAATTCATGGCAGTGCCGCATTATACCTACATGATGCTCAAGATGCTAGGACTAGCCGGAGTTCTTTCTCTTTGCAGCGATGTCAAGCAAGCCTTCACCTGCGACAAGGAGAGCTACAAGCTGGCTCAATCTCAAGAAGCGGCAGTCGGGCAAAACAGCATCCGACTAGCCGCTACAACAGCAAGCGAGGATGATCAAATCCCGGCGAAAAAAGCTGCCAAGTCAGGAATTTCAGCGAACTCTGAAACAAAAAATATTCCCCTAGACCCTTCTGATCCCTCCAAAACTGCTCTTGTCGGGACTGGACTCGACCCAAAATAGGAAGACGAGCTCGTCACCTTCCTCCAGGCGAATAGGGACATATTTGCTTGGAAACCTTCCGACATGCCTGGTGTACCAAGGGAGGTGATCGAGCATTCCCTCAACGTCAAGCCGGATGCCAAGCCTGTCAAACAACGACTGCGGTGCTTCACACAAGACTGCAAAGATGCTATTTGAGAGGAGATAACCAAGCTCCTTGCAGCCAGGTTCATCAAAGAGGTCTTCCACCCGGATTGGCTGGCAAACTCAGTTTTGGTTCGGAAGAAGAATAGTAAATGGCGCATGTGCGTCGATTACACCGACTTAAACAAGGCATGCCCGAAAGATCCATTTGGTCTACCCAGAATAGACCAGGTGGTGGATTCAACTGCAGGGTGTGAACTTCTCAGCTTTCTCAACTGCTACTCGGGGTATCACCAAATCAGCTTGAAAGAGGAGGACTGCCTGAAGACTTTTTTCATCACGCTGTTTGGAGCATACTGCTATGTCACTATGCCGTTTGGATTGAAAAACTGTGGGAGCCATGGGCCCCGGGTACCTCATTACCAGCACATGGGCCACTCGGATAGAGGATGGGCCTGACCATGTAATTAGAGATAAGATAGCACCCGGCAGGCTATGCCTTGTATAACAAGGAAACATAGCCTTAGTCGGATAGGATTCTATCTCTAAGAAGGAAATCCCTTGGTCGTATCCGACTGGGATCCTTACCATGTACCCCTGTCCCCAGTATATAAAGGGAGGCAGGGCGCCCCATGAGGGCACGCAAGATCATTGATCGCAAAACCACCTCAGAGGAATAACACCTCAACTGGACGTAGGGTATTACCTCACATCGAGGGCCTGAACCAGTATAATTCTCTTGTGTTCCTCTACCATCCACCGAATTACAGGTCGCCGAGTAGCCCCATAACATTATTGCCGGTGTAAAACATCGACAAAAACGCTGGAGCAACGTACCAACGAGCAATTTAGCAGTGTCTACACACTCAAATCGGGCACAACGTGGAGGCAAATGTCGATGACGTGGTGATCAAGACAAAATCCAAGGAAGACCTCATTGCTGACTTGTAAGAAACTTTCCAAAGCCTTCGGAGATTCAAGATGAAGTTGAATCCGGAAAAGTGCACCTTCGGTGTACCATCCGGAAAGCTACTCAGCTTCATCATTTCACATCAAGGCATTGAGGCCAATCTAGAGAAAATCAACGCTATCCTAAACATGGCACCCCCAACTAGCCAGAAGGACGTCCAAAAGCTGACAGGCTGCATGACGGCACTCAGCCGATTCATCTCCCGACTTGGTGAATAGGGCATGCCCTTTTTCAAACTATTGAAGAAAGTGGATAATTTTCAATGGACACCCGAAGCCCAGCAGGCCTTCGAAGACTTCAAAAAATTTCTCACATCACCACCAGTGTTGGCATCACCCATCCCTAGGAACAACTACTATTTTATCCGGTGGCAACTAGTCAGGTAGTCAACACGGTGCTGGTAGTTGAGCAAGCAGAGCTAGGTCATATACAGAAAATACAATGGCCAATTTACTTCGTCAGCGAGGTCCTAGCTGACTCCAAGATGAGATATCCTCAAGTCTAGAAGATATTATATGGCCTACTCATCACTGACCAGAAGTTGGTGCACTACTTTCAATCGCATCAAGTAACTATTGTCACATCGTATCCACTTGGGGACATCCTACACAACCGCAAGGCCACTGGCAGAATCGCTAAATGGGTGCTCGAGTTGATGGTGTTTGACATCGTCTTTTAGCCACGGACAGCAATCAAGTCTCAAGCTCTAGCCGACTTCGTGGCCGAGTGGATAGAAGTCTAGACGACTACAAACACGGACAAGCTAGAGTACTGGATGTTTTACACCGGCAATATGAATATGGGGCTACCCGGCAGATGGAATCTTAGTGGATAGCCAAGGAACACAATGAGATTTTATACTGGTTCAGGCCCTCGATGTGGAGGCCATGCACCTGAGGGCCCTGTTGCCCGACTAACCATGGTTCTGAGAGACCAGAGAACAGATGGGAGCTCTTGTACCCACCGGCCCGCATATGGTTGTAGTCGGTCAAATATCCTGGCCTTGATACCTTGTAAGACCATACCATTGGCGCGTTCAACCTACCCGTTGCTTCGCGGGTGTGCCACATACGCATAGCAGATCTTGATGCCGAAGTCATCGCAGAAATCTTGAAACACGCCACCCATGAATTGAGTGCCGTTGTCCGTGATGATGCGGTTAGGGACCCCGAATCGGTATAATATACTCACGATGAAGTCCTTTGCTCGTGCCGCTGTTATGGTAGCAATGGGTTTTGCCTCAATCCATTTCGTGAATTTATCCACTGCGACGAACAGGTGTGTGAACCCTCCTGGCGCTTTCTTGAAGGGTCCGACCATGTTGAGCCCCATACTGCGAAGGCCAAGAGATTGGATTGTTTGGAGTTCTTGGGCTGGGAGATTGGTTTGTCTTGCATAGAACTGGCAGCCCTCGCATGTGCGAACAATGTCTTTAGCGTCTGTTACTGCTGTTGGCCAGAAAAATCCCTGCCGGTAAGCCTTTTCGACTAATGTCCTGGATGCGGCATGGTTGCCACATATGCCCAAGTGGATCGATTGCAGAATTTGCTTGCCCTCCTCGGTGGTGACGCAGTGCATGAGGATATCGGATGCACTTCTTCGGTACAGGTCTTCTCCGACGACTAGGAAACTCTTGCTTCGATGTTTGATCTGTTCGGCTTGAGTGCGATCTTCTGGGAGTTCATCGTCCAGGAGGAATTTGATAACAGGAGTCTGCCAGTCTTGACATATGTTTAGTACTTCGTCTGTTGTCGGGGTAGGTTCGCCTCCTGACTGCTCTGGCAGTGGTTTCTTCTTGACTGATGGCTCCATAAGTTGCTCGACAAAGATCCCTGTCGGGACCGCTTCTCGCTTAGATCCCATGTTGGTCAGTTTGTCTACAGCATCATTGTATTGTCGTAGGACATGTGTTATCTCCAGCCCGTCGAACTTGTTTTCCAGCTTTCGGACCTCATGACAGTATGCCGCCATTGTGTCATCGAGGCATGTCTAGTCTTTCATGACTTGGTTGACCACGAGTTGAGAATCTCCTCGCACAACCTGATAAGGACATCACTCCTTCGGATGCACCCGCTGATCCTCCAACCGTCATGCAAGGTCCAATGACCCGAGCTCGAATGCAACAATTAAATCTAGAGGTGAGCTCGTTCTTAAGCGATCCTTTTCATAGTTTTGAGAATAGATTGCTACCTAATGATGTTATCTTGCTTAGAAACATTGGAGAGGATCATGAAGCACTTGGAGAGAGGTGTGGAGGCGGAGAAGACCAGCAAGGACACCCAAGACAAGCTGGAGGCCCAGTCCAACTCGAGTTCGAGTCTGCCTCGGACTTCAGGAACAGCCTGCAGTAAAACGGACGCCCAGGACGCATACGGACTCCGTTTTCGACGAGCCACATATTCATGGAAAGATAATTTTATAAGCTAACCAATGGCTTTGGTTTGACATCCAAATTCCATCGGAGTCAATGGGAATCGTCAAAACAAGTCAGCGTCCAGAATCTGCCAGGGTACCATCTTTTGGCCCGTTGGGCCGTGTATCGTCTTAGAGCCTGTTAGAGGGCGCGTCCAGGGGGTGTGACGACCCTTCGACTATATATTCAGTAGCCGCCGCCCACGTTAGGTTTTTGGGTTTTGCTTTAGATCAATCTGTAATAGAACAGTCGCCGTCATCGGTTGTGAAACCCCAACTTCGAGTGCTTAATCATTCATCCGCAATTGTCACTTTAATTGAGTTGCGTACTTTCGGGTTCTTGCTTGTGTTCTTCGTTTCGCAGGCAGGGATTAGCCTTCTTGGCGAGGTCAACCGGATTGTGACACGGTTGATAACCAGAGGAGTCGTGGTGCTAAGGTTGCAGGAATCGGATCTTCTGATCTGAAGCCGGATCGGTGTGTCGCGTTCCACCAAAACGATAGATATCTCTACCTGACGGAAGATCGGGAACCCGACCCCCCCCCCATCAAGTGGTATCAGAGCTTCAGGTATACCGTCAGGTTCGCATCTTACCCATAGTTGAGTGTTTCGCCTTCGTCCCATAGTCCACTCCTATACTTGTATTTCCTGTCCTACAACCATCCGCACCATAGCCTTTGCATTTTTCAGTCTCAGAGTCCGTCGTGTTGAGTTTGTGTCCTAGGTCGAGGTCTTGTTGCTGGTTAGATTGTGTTTGAGTCCAGTTCGTGTGTTTCCCCCCACCGCTCTATCAAACCCTAGCCACAATCGCCAACTTTCCGCACTTTCTGTCCGTTTTGTCCTCTAATGTGTTTCGTAAAACAGGCATAACTTTCGCATACGAACTCCGTTTTCAGCAAACCATATATGTTTCGGAATCAAAAAAAAATTTCGCATCCATCTCTCCCCACCTTTGGTGGGTTCGGCAATTTTATTTTGCCGTAAAACAGCCCGGAAGATCGTCTTTCCGAGCCTGCAAAGCCTTTCTCGAATTTTGGGTGCATCTTCTGAAAATTCCACAGGCCACGCCTTTCACTTGTTTGAGCTCAAATTTTCTGTGGTTACTTCCTGTGTGCTCCTAAGGCTAAAAGAAAGATCAAAAAAATAAAAAGAAAAAGTCAAATTTTCCCAAAAAAACAAAGACAGCCCAAAAAAGAGAAAAACAGAGAGGGGCAAAAGAGGAACAATATTTAGAGGAGCACATAGAGAACACCAAGTTGAGCTGTGTTAGCGTGTGCTGTCTTGTGCCTTGCTTCTGACACTTTTGCTGCTCATCATCCTTGTTTCCACCACCTTGTTTGTCACACACCTGTACTTGAACACCTTTAGGCCAGCAACGAGAACAGGTACTTGGGACTATAATTCAGCATTGCTATCTGTTACTGACTTGTGTGCCACAAATACATATTTTTCTCTTTGTGTGCCTTCCAAGCTCCACATATTCTTCAGATCAGTATAGAAAAGGATCCTTGCAACCTCGGTGCCACTTCCTCACAGGTATCACGAACCAGCCGCCGGTTGTACCATCCACTGCTTGCGTTGGTAAGAACTTGGTAAGAACTCGGTAAGACGTGAGTGAGGGTGTGATCCCACCGACCCATAAATAGTTGATAGGGATTTTATTTGATAACTAATCATGCCAAACGACGAGCCTGCTTTGAAAAGTGACTTGCAGGACCTGAAGGAGTAGATGCTAGCAGAGGTGGCCAAGCTAACGGATGTAGTCAGAACGGCCATGAAGGACGTCGGCCATTCGCTTGAGAGCGTGGACAGGCGAGTGTCTACACTGGCCGGGAAGGTTCAACAGCTTGAGGCCAACCATCCAGCTACCAACGATGACAACAAAGACAAGAACGACGATGTGATCCTCGACGAGGATGTTGTCTACGGTGACGATGGTCTAGTTGATGCGAGGGCGACACGCGAGAACACTCTGCGTCAAAGACTTCACCGCAATCGCACAGGTATGGGAGGTAATCAACGTAATCGTGGTAATGTTAATAATGATGATCCTTATGCTAAAATAAAATTTACCATACCATCTTTTTATGGAAAGTATGATGCTGAGGAATATCTTGATTGGGAGATGACAGTAGAACAAAAATTTGCTTCCCACCTTGTACCTGATCAACATAAGGTTAGACAAGCTACTATTGAATTTATAGATTTTGCTATAATCTGGTGGCAAGAACTAGCTACTTTGCACCTACAACCTGAGTCGTGGGATAGGCTAAAAGAGGCAATGCGTGATCGCTTTATTCCTCCTTCTTATAAACATGACTTGCGTAAGAAATTGCAGCGATTAGATCAGGGAAATATGTCTGTCCAGGAATATTATGCAGAGCTGCAAAAGGGCATGATACGTTGTGGGGTAGTAGAGGATCCGGAGGATAAAGTGTGTCGCTTTTATGGTGGATTGAGGCGTGAAATTTAGGATATTGTTGATTATAAAGAATTTACTACTACCAACCGTTTGTTCCAGCTTGCTATGCTTGCAGAAAAGGAATTGCAGGGCCGACAATAGCAACGGAGCCGGAGCAGCAACTTCAGCAGCTCCTTCACGCCCAAGATGACGACGACGACGACGGCGCCGCCAATGAAACCGCTCCCTTCGTCGAGTGCTCGTCCTCCACCACCAGCGAGCACACGTCCTTCAGCTCCTTCACATTCGGCCGCCCGTACCACAGAATCTGGTAAGGCTCGTTTGCAGGAGCCGGCCAAGAGTGCATCATCTGTGGCTTCCACCGGGCGCTCTTCTTCCATTCAGTGCCACCGCTGCCATGGACTTGGTCACGTGCAGAAAGATTGTCCTAGCAAACGGGCATACATTGCTACAGAAGATGGAGGCTACATTAGCACTTCTGATGTAGAGGAAGATATTGTTGATGAAGCTACCTCGGATGATGATCATGGTGGAGATGGCCTTTCTTTGAGCATAGACGACGCAGGAAACCATCGAGCCATCATTGTACAGAGAGTTCTCAGTACACAGATGGAGGAAGCAGAAAAGCTGCAACGCCACAACTTGTTTCAGATTGTATTCGTCATTAAAAATCGGCGTGTACGAGTCATCATTGACGGAGGAAGCTGCAACAACTTGGTGAGTTCTGATTTGGTCAAGAAGCTTGGATTGACCACGCGACCACATCCACATCCATGCCATATTCAGTGGCTCAACGACTCGGGTAAGGCAAAGGTAACACAAACAGCCCGGGTGCATTTTTCCCTTGGTACATACGCTGATTTTGTAGATTGTGATGTGGTACCGATGCAAGCTTGTTCTCTCTTGTTGGGTCGTCCATGGGAATTTGATAATGATGCTACACACCATGGTAGAAGTAATAAATATACACTTATGCATAAGGGACAAAAAATTACTTTGCTACCTATGACCCCTGCACAAATTGTACAAGCTGATAGAGAGAGAGTTGCTAGTGAAGCTAAACAAGTTGATGCTAAACCTGAAAAACAGCAAGCAATTAAATTAAAAAGTCCTGTTATGCTTGCCACTAAAACTGATCTTGCAGAGATTAATGATGTGTGCTATGCGTTGATATGCAAAGATGCCTTATTTTCCACTGATGCTATAGCTAGCACTTTGCCGCCTTCTGTCACTAACCTTTGCAGGAATATAGTGACGTGTTTCCCACTGAGTTACCTCCAGGGCTTCCACCTATTCGAGGGATTGAGCACCAGATTGACTTGATTCCTGGAGCGAGTCTGCCAAATCGAGCTGCCTACAGAGCCAACCCCGAGGAGACTAAGGAGATTCAGCGCCAAGTCCAAGACCTATTGGACCGCGGGTATGTATGTGAGAGCCTTAGCCCTTGTGCTGTTCCAGTTATTTTGGTTCCAAAAAAAGATGGTAGTTGGCGCATGTGTGTAGATTGTAGAGCCATTAACAATATCACAATAAGGTACCGTCATCCTATCCCTAGGATAGACGACATGCTTGATGAGTTAAGTGGTTCTATAATTTTCTCTAAAGTGGACTTGAGGAGTGGATACCACCAGATAAGAATGAAATTAGGAGATGAATGGAAAACTGCTTTTAAAACCAAGTTTGGTTTATATGAGTGGTTAGTAATGCCTTTTGGTTTAACTAATGCACCTAGCACTTTCATGCGTTTAATGAACGAGGTCTTACGCCCTTTCATTGGAAAATTTGTGGTGGTTTATTTTGATGATATCTTGATATACAGCAAGTCTTTAATTGAACATCTTAATCATCTACGTGCTGTTTTTGATGCTTTGCGTGCTGCACGTTTATTTGGTAACCTCGAGAAGTGCACTTTTTGCACCGAACGAGTATCGTTTCTTGGCTATGTTGTGACCTCGCAGGGAATTGAGGTAGATGAAGCCAAGGTGCATGCTATACAGAGCTGGCCAACGCCCACCACCGTGACACAAGTGCGTAGCTTTCATGGACTTGCAGGATTTTACCGCCGCTTTGTGAAGGATTTCAGCACCATTGCAGCCCCATTGAACGAGTTGACAAAGAAGGGCGTTGCGTTCCATTGGGGAGAAGAACAAGAGGCGTCTTTTGCTCTCTTGAAGGACAAGCTTACTCACGCGCCATTGCTACAACTTCCTGATTTTGGTAAGACTTTTGAGCTTGAATGTGATGCTAGTGGGATTGGCATTGGTGGCATCTTGATGCAAGAAGGTAAACCCGTTGCTTACTTTAGTGAGAAATTAAATGGGCATATTCTCAATTATTCCACGTACGATAAAGAATTGTATGCTCTTGTTCGTTCATTAGAAACGTGGCAACATTATTTATGGCTTAAGGAATTTGTTATTCACTCTGATCATGAATCCTTAAAACATATTAGAAGTCAAAACAAATTGCATCGTAGACATGCTAAGTGGGTTGAATTTATTGAATCTTTTCCTTATGTTATCAAACACAAGAAAGGGAAGGATAACATTATTGCTGATGCTTTGTCTAGACGATATGCTATGTTGTCCCAACTTGATTGTCGTATTTTTGGGCTTGAAACAATTAAAGAACAGTATGCTAATGATGATGCATTTAAAGATGTGATGGAGAATTGTAAAGAGGGACGTACATGGAATAAATATGTGATACATGATGGATTTTTGTTTCGCGCTAACCGCCTGTGCATTCCAGTTGGTTCCGTTCATCTTTTATTGTTGCAGGAGGCACATGGAGGAGGATTGATGGGCCATTTTGGTGCCAAGAAGACGGAGGAGGTGCTGACCACCCACTTCTTTTGGCCAAGGATGCGACGAGATGTAGAACGGTTCGTGGCTCGGTGCGCCACGTGTCAAAAGGCTAAGTCGTGGTTGAACCCACATGGTTTGTACATGCCTCTTCCTGTTCCTTCTACTCCTTGGACTGATATATCTATGGACTTTGTTTTGGGATTGCCAAGGACTAAGAGGGGGAGGGATAGTATTTTTGTGGTGGTTGATCGTTTCTCTAAGATGGCACATTTTATTCCTTGTCATAAAAGCGATGATGCTGTTCATGTTGCTGACCTATTCTTTCAAGAAATCGTTCGTTTGCATGGTATGCCGTTTACTATTGTTTCAGATCGGGATGCCAAATTCTTGAGTCATTTTTGGCGCACTTTGTGGAATAAATTGGGGACAAAGTTGCTGTTTTCTACAACTTGTCATCCCCAAACCGATGGACAAACTGAGGTAGTGAATCGCACCTTGTCCACCATGTTGAGAGCAATCTTGAAGCGCAATTTGACGGTGTGGGAAGAGTGTTTGCCGCATGTGGAGTTTGCATATAATAGGGCGGAACACTCTACCACCAAGGTAAGTCCATTCCAGGTAGTGTATGGATTTAACCCCCGTGCTCCTATTGATCTTTTGTCTTTACCTACCACTGAGAGAACACATAATGATGCTAAAGAGCGCGCTAAGTTTATTCTTAAATTGCATGAAACCACTAAGGCAAATATTGAAAAGATGAATGAAAAGTATAGAATTGCTGGTAGTGAAGGTAGAAAGGAAGTTAAACTTGAACCGGGTGATTTGGTTTGGTTGCACTTGAGAAAAGATAGATTTCCAGAGTTGCGTAAATCTAAATTAATGCCAAGAGCTGCTGGTCCTTTTAAGATAATTGAGAAAATAAATGACAATGCATATAAACTTGAGTTGCCACCCGAGTTCGGGGTTAGTCCTACATTTAACATTGCAGATTTGTAGCCATACTTGGGAGAAGAGGATGAGCTTGAGTCGAGGACGACTCCACTTCAAGAGGGGGAGGATGATGAGGACATCACTCCTTCGGATGCACCCGCTGATCCTCCAACCGTCATACAAGGTCCAATGACCCGAGCTCGAATGCAACAATTAAATCTAGAGGTGAGCTTGTTCTTAAGCGATCATTTTCATAGTTTTGAGAATAGATTGCTACCTAATGATGTTATCTTGCTTAGAAACATTGGAGAGGATCATGAAGCACTTGGAGAGAGGTGTGGAGGCGGAGAAGACCAGCAAGGACACCCAAGACAAGCCGGAGGCCCAGTCCAACTCGAGTTCGAGTCTGCCTCGGACTTCAGGAACAGCCTGCAGTAAAACGGACGCCCAGGACGCATACGGACTCCGTTTTCGACGATCCACATATGCATGGAAAGATAATTTTATAAGCTAACCAATGGCTTTGGTTTGACGTCCAAATTCCATCGGAGTCAACGGAAATCGTCGAAACAAGTCAGCATCCAGAATCTGCCAGGGTACCATCTTTTGGCCCGTTGGGCCGTGTATCGTCTTGGAGCCTGTTAGAGGGCGCGTCCAGGGGGTGTGACGACCCTTCGACTATATATTCAGTAGCCGCCGCCCACGTTAGGTTTTTGGGTTTTGCTTTAGATCAATCTGTAATAGAACAGTCGCCGTCATCGGTTGTGAAACCCCAACTTCGAGTGCTTAATCATTCATCCGCAATTGTCACTTTAATTGAGTTGCGTACTTTCGGGTTCTTGCTTGTGTTCTTCGTTTCGCAGACAGGGATTAGCCTTCTTGGTGAGGTCAACCGGATTGTGACACGGTTGATAACCAGAGGAGTCGTGGTGCTAAGGTTGCAGGAATCGGATCTTCTGATCTGAAGCTGGATCGGTGTGTCGCGTTCCACCAAAACGATAGATATCTCTACCTGACGGAAGATCGGGAACCCGTCCTCCCCCATCACAACCAGTCGGCGGATGCCAAGTGATATAGCAATGAGGAGCCCGTGGATAAGTGCCTTGTACTCGGTGACGTTGTGGGAAGCCGGGAAGTAGATATGGAGAACGTACTTGAGTTTTTTGCCGGTAGGGGACGTCAATACGACGCCGGCCCCAGCGCCGCCGATCTGTAGAGAACCGTCGAAGTACATTGTCCAGTACTCTAGCTTCGCTGTTGATGTAGGCATTTGAACTTCTGTCCACTCGGCCACGAAGTTGGCTAGAGCTTGTGATTTGATAGCTGTCCATGGCTGAAAGGTGATGTCGAACGCCATCAACTCGAGTGCCCATTTAGCGATTCGGCCGGTGGCCTCACGATTATGCAGGACGTCCTCGAGTGGATACGATGTGACCACCGTGACTTGATGTGCTTGGAAATAATGCACCAGCTTCCGGACAGTGATGAGTAGGCTGTACTACAGCTTCTGGACCTACGGATATCTCATCTTCGAGTCGGCAAGGACCTCGCTAACAAAGTAGACTGGCCGTTGAATCTTCTGTACGTGACCCTGTTCCGATCGCTCGACCACTAGCACCGTGCTGACTACCTGAGTAGTTGCCACCAGATACAGCATTAATGGTTCTTGGGGCATTGGTGACGCCAACACGGGTGGTGATGTGAGAAATTTTTTAAAGTCTTCGAAGGCTTGCTAGGCTTCGGGAGTCTATTGGAAATTGTCTACTTTCTTCAATAGCTTGAAAAAGGGCATGTCCCATTCGCCTAGTTGGGAAATAAACCGGCTGGGTGCCGCCATGCAGCCTATCAGCTTCTGGACATCCTTCTGGCTAGTCGGGGGTGCCACGTTCATGATTGTGTTGACTTTTTTCGGGTTGGCTTCGATGCTGTGATGCGAGACGATGAAGCCGAGTAGTTTGATGGATGGTACACCGAAGGCGCACTTTTCTAGATTCAGCTTCACCTTGAATCTTCAAAGATTGTGGAAGGTTTCTTCCAGGTCAGTGATGAGGTCTTTTTTGGACTTGGTCTTGATCACCACGTTGTCGACGTAGGCCTCCACGTTGTGCCTGATCTGAGTGTGTAGACACCGCCGAATGGCCCGTTGATATGTTGCTCCAGCGTTTTTCAAACCGAACGGAATAGTGATGTAGCAGTACGCTCCAAACGGCGTGATAAAAGACGTCTTTAGGCAGTCCTCTTCCTCGAGGCTGATTTGGTGGTATCCCGAGTAATAGTTGAGAAAGCTGAGAAGTTCGCACCCTGCGGTTGAATTCACCACCTGATCTATTCTGGGTAGACCAAATGGATCCTTGGGTCACACCTTGTTGAGGTCGGTGTAGTCAACGCACATGCGCCATTTATCTTTTTCTTCCGGACCAGGACTGGGTTTGCTAGCCAATCCGGGTGATAGACCTCTTTGATGAACCCAGTTGCGAGAAGCTTGGTTATCTCCTCCCGAATAGCATCTTTGCGGTCTTGGGCGAAGTGCCGCAGCCGTTGCTTGACTGGCTTGGCGTCTGTCTTGACGTTGAAGGCGTGCTCGATCACCTCCCTTGGTACGCCCGGCATGTCGGACGGTTTCCACGCGAATATATCCTTGTTGGCTTGGAGGAAGGTGACGAGCGTGTCTTCCTATTTGGGGTCGAGTCCGGTCCCGACTAGAGCAGTCTTGGAGGGGTCGGAAGGGTCCAAGGGGATCTTCTTCGTGTCAGAGTCTGCTAAAATTCCCGACTTCGCTGCTTTTTTGGCTAGGACCTGATCATCCTCGACTTCGGTTGTGGCGGCTTGCCAAATGTTGTTGTGTCCGACTACTGCCTCTTGTGATTGAGCCAACTCGCAGCTCTCCTTGTCATAGGTGAAGGCTTGCTTGACGTCGCTGCGGAGGGAGAGGACTCCTGCTGGCCCAGGCATTTTGAGCACCATGTAGGTATAGTGCGGTATCGCCATGAATTTGGCGAGTGCCGGTCGTCCGGGTATCGTGTGGTACGCGGTCTCGAAGTCGGCAACCTCGAAGCAGATGTTTTCTATGCGAAAGTTATCCCGTGTGCTGAAAGTGACCAACAAGGTTATCTGCCCGAGGGGTGTTGAAGACAGGCCGGAAATTATCCCGTGGAAGGGCGCAGTACTCGGCCGTAGTTCTGAACGAGGGATTTTCATCTCATCCAGGGTCTTGGTGAAGAGGATATTGAGCACGCTGCCTCCATCTATGAGGTCCTTCTTCAGCTTGATATTCTTGACAACTAGGTCTAGGACGAGTGGGTAGCGCCCTGGGTGTGAGACCCGATCGGGGTGATTTGCGCGGTCAAAGGTGATGGGTGTTTCTGACCAACGCAAATATTGGGGTGCGTCTGTTGTAGAGACCGTGTTGACGTCGCGTGCTGTTAGCTTCTGCTTCCGCTTGGACTCGTACGCAGATGGCCCTCCAAAGATGTGGTTGAGCTCGGCTTGAGGATCTTGATAATCGTCGGCCGGGCCCGAGTCTAGCTTGTCTTTGTCCTTGTCGGCGCCAGAGGATGAAGCCTGCTCGGAAGCAAACTTCTTGAGCATGAAGCAATCTTTGGCCGTGTGCTTGCCCTTGGGGTGGAAGGGGCAAGGCCCATTCATGACTTTCTGGTAGTCGTTGTTCCGTGGGGGTTGCGACCGAGTGCGCTCCACATTGGCCACCTCGTTGTCCGACTTCCGCTTGCGGTTGCCGGATTTGTTTTGTGATGGCTTGTTGTCAGTTTTTGCCTTTTGGTCTTTTTACCGGGGCTCTTTCTTCTCGTCGAGGGCCTCTGCGATTGCCTCGGCCGAGTCGGCGTATTTGTTTGCCATATCGAAGAGAGCCTTGACAGTGGCTGGAGGCTTCTGAGTGAATTTTGCGATGAATGGGGCGTCCTTTACTCCCTTGCAGAAGGCGGCGATGACGACCTCGTCCTTGATCATTATGATTTGGTTGCGCTTCTCGGAGAACCTCTTGATGAATTCGCGTAGAGACTAATTATTCCTCTGGTGCAGCTGGTATAAATTGTGCTCGGAAGACGACCTCTCATAGGTCCCCTGGAAGTTAGCGATGAACTGCTCCCTGAGTTCCCCCCAGGAACCGATCGACCGCCTCGGGAGCCTTGTTAGCCATGTCCTCGTTGAGTCGGCCAAGGCGACCGGGAGGTAGTTAGCCATGGCTTTATGGTCATCTCCGGCAGCTCGAATTACCAGGGTGTACACGGTGAGCCAGGACTCGGGGTTGGTTTTGCCATCGTATTTCTCGATTCCCATAGGCTTGAAGCCCGACGGCCAGTCAACGTCCTGTAGCTCGTGGGTGAAAGCTGGAACGCCTTCATCTTCATGAGGGCTCCGGCTCCAGCCATGGTGGTTAAACCGCTCGTGGTGAAGACCGAAACACTCGTGCTCGTCCTCCAGTCGGTGGCGTTCGTCCTCTTCATGTTGACGGCGCCGGGCATTAATTTCTTGTCGAAGATCGCGTTGTAGACGAACTCGAAGGTCTTGGTCAAACCGGTGATCGTTCTAGTGACGCCGTCGATTGTTGTTGGTGTTGCCGAGTGATGTTTGCCGTGACTCCTCACGTGGCTGACTTGAGTCGACCGCATAGTGTCATGCTGATGTAGATGAGCCTGCTGCCGGAGAAGCCGACCGGTTGGTCGGTACAAGTGTGTTGCCCGACTGCTGGTGCTACTGACAAGCGACAGCTGTAATCATCATCAAGATCAGGGTGGCCTGGTGATCAGGCCCAAGCTGGAGTGTGTCTAGCAGGGTTGCAGCGGCCACGACGTTCTGTTGCGGTGTGACGAAGACGTCGTGGTTGCCAACTTTAGTCTGGAGGATTTGCTGCTGAGCGGTTCGCCCAACCTTGCGTAGCTCGTCATTGTGAGCCTCGCGGTCGGCCTCCTCTTGTTGCCGTAGTCGGCGTGCCTCCTCCTGCTGCTCCTCTTGTACTCGGCACACCTCCGGCGGGGGGGTTGATGCCATGAAAATCTTGCGGGGCAGAAGGAAACTTGCTAGACTGGTGTCCGAACTAGTGTCCGAAGTGTTGTCCGACTTGGAGTCGGAATCCAAATAGTTGATCGGAGTAGGGATGACTTCGACTTCCCTAGATCCAATCTGGAGTGACTCGGAGCCACGTCCAAGCTGAAGCCTAGAGGATCAGGTTAGCTGCGTGGGATGTAGATCCACGGCGTCGCTGGGTCTGTAAGGGAGATAGACGATCTCTCCCCCTCCTAGCCCGACCCGGGCCGGCTCAAGGCCAAGCGTGAGTCGGACGCCGAAGGAGAGAGTTGTCCCGAGACCCGGCAAGGTGGTAGATCACCGCAGCAAATCGACGAGGGTGGCTGCGGCGTCTTGTGACCGACTGGTGCGGAGCCGACTGGTTCCTCGGCCGGTTGGATTGGATCTGCATCAGCCAAGGTGAGATTGCCAAACATGTCGGCGATGAAGTTGAGGTTTCCGAATGAGATTGTATCTCCAGGGGAGAATTTGTTGCCATCGATTGCAGAATCTGCTTGCCCTCCTCGGGTGTGACGTAGCACATGAGGACTCTGGATGCGCTTCTACGGTACAGGTCTTCTCCGACTACAAGGAAACATTTGCTTCGACGTTTGATTTGTTCGGCTTCACTGTGATCTTCTGGGAGTTCGTCGTCCAAAAGGAATTTGAGAACTGGAGTCAGCCAATCTTGAGAGGTGATTAGCACTTCATTTGTTGCCGAGGTAGGTTCAGCCCCCGACTGTTCAAGCACAGGTTTCTTGTTGACTGATGTGTCCAATAGTTGTTCGACAAAAATCCCAGTCAGGACCGCTTCTCGCTTGGATCCCATGTTAACCAATTCATCTGCAGCTTCATTGTACTATCGCAACACATGAGTTATCTCGAGCCCATCGAACTTGTTTTCTAGCTTTCGGACCTCCTGACAATACATCGCTATAGTATCATCGAGACATGTCCAGTCTTTCATGACTTGGCTGACCACAAGTTGAGAATCCCCGCATACGACCAGTCGGCGGATGGCGAGTGATATGGCAATGCGGGGCCTGTGGATGAGTGCCTTGTACTCGGTGACATTGTGGGAGGCCGGAAAGTGAATCTGGAGAACATACTTGAGTTTTTCGCCAGTGGGTGAGGTCAGCACGATGCCAACCCCTGCACCGCCGATCCGTAGAGAGCCGTCGAAGTACATTGTCCAGTACTCTAGCTTGTCCTTGTTTGTAGTTGTCTGGACTTTGTCCACTTGGCCACGAAGTCGGTTAGAGCTTGAGATTTGATTGCTGTCTGTGGCTGATACGACTGAAAATAGTGCACCAGCTTCCGGAGAGTGATGAGTAGGCCATATAACAGCTTCTGAATTTGAGGATATCTAATCTTGGAGTCGGCTAGGACCTCACTGACAAAGTAGACTAGCCTTTGTATTTTCTGTATATGACCTGTCTCTGATCGCTCGACTGCCAGCACCGTGCTGACTACCTGAGTGGTTGCCACCAGATATAACATTAGTGGTTCCTAGGGCATAGGTGATGCCAACATTGGTGGTGATGTGAGAAATCTTTTGAAGTCTTTGAAGGCTTGCTGGGCTTCGGGTGTCCATTGAAAATTGTCCGCTTTCTTCAATAATTTGAAAAACGGCATGCCCCGTTCGCCAAGTCGGGAGATGTATCGGCTGAGTGCCACCATGCAGCCTATCAGCTTCTGGACCTCCTTTTGGCTAGTTGGGGTGCCATGTTCATGATAGCATTGATTTTCTCTGGATTGGCCTCGATGCCTCGATGTGATATGATGAAGCCGAGTAGCTATCCAGATGGTACACTGAAGGCGCACTTTTCCGGATTCAACTTCATATTGAATCTCCAAAGGCTTTGGAAAGTTTCTTCCAAGTCGGTGATGAGGTCTTCCTTGGATTTTGACTTGATCACCATGTCATTGACATACGCCTCCACGTTGCGCCCGAGTTGAGTGTGTAGACACCGTTGAATTGCTCATTGGTATGTTGCTCCAGCGTTTTTCAACCCAAACGGCATAGTGACATAGCAGTATGCTCCAAACGGCGTGATGAAAGAAGTTTTTAGGCAGTCCTCCTCCTTCAAGCTGATTTGGTGATATCCCGAGTAACAGTTGAGAAACCTGCGAAGTTCGCACCCCACAGTTGAGTCGACCACTTGATCTATTCTTGGTAGACCAAATGGATCTTTGGGGCATGCCTTGTTTAAGTTGGTGTAGTTGATGCACATGCGCCATTTACCGTTCTTCTTCCGGACCAAGACTGTGTTTGCCAGCCAATCCGGGTGGTAGACCTGTTTGATGAACCCGACTGCAAAGAGCTTGGTTATGTCCTCCCGAATAGCATCTTTGCGGTCCTATGCGAAGTGCCGTAGCAGTTGTTAGATTGGCTTGGCGTCCGGCTTGATGTTGAGGGAATGCTCGATCACCTCCCTTGATATCCTAGGCATGTTGGAAGGTTTCCAAGCAAAAATATCCCTGTTCGCCTGGAGGAAGGTGATGAGCACGCCTTCCTATTTGGGGTCAAGTCCTGTCCTGACCAGAGCAGTTTTGGAGGGGTCGGAAGGGTCTAGGGGGATCTTCTTTGTTTCGGAGTCTGCTGAAATTCCTGACTTGGCTGCTTTTCTTGTCGGAACTTGATCGTCCTCGCTTGCAGTTGTAGCGGCTAGCCGAATGCTGTTGCGCCCGACTGCCGCTTCTTGAGTTGAGCCCGCTCGCAACTCTCCTTGTTGCAAGTGAAGGCTTGCTTGACATCACTGCGAAAAGAGAGAACTCCAGCTGGCCCTGGCATCTTGAGCATCATGTAGGTATAATGCGACAGCGCCATGAATTTGGCTAGTGCTGGCCGTCCGAGTATCGCGTGATACGTGGTCTCGAAGTCGGCAACCTCGAAGTAGATATTCTCGGTGCGGAAATTATCCCGCGTGCCGAAAGTGATTGGCAGAGTTATCTGTCCAAGGGGTGTGGAAGACAGGCCTGGGATTACCCCATGGAAGGGCGTTGTACTCGGCCGTAACTCGGAACAGGGGATCTTCATCTCGTCGAGCGTCTTGGCAAATAGAATATTGAGAGCGCTTCCTCCATCGATGAGAACCTTCTTCAGTTTGATGCTCCTGATGACCGAGTCTAGGACAAGTGGATGCCATCCTGGATGAGGAACCTGATCGGGGTGATCTGCGCGGTCAAACGCGATTGGCGTTTCTAACCAACGCAGGTACTGGGGGGCGTCTGCCAAGAACGAGTTGACTTGACGTGCTGTGAGCTTCTGCTTCCTCTTGGACTCGTATGCAGATGGCCCTCTGAATATGTGGTTGAGCTCAGCCTGGGGATCTTGATAATCACCAGCTGTGCCCGCTCGGCGTCGTGTCAAGGCAGATGAGACCGCCATTGGAGAAGCCGACTAGTTGGTTGGTATGAGAGTGTCACCTGACTGTTGATGCTGTTGACATGCAGCAGCGGTGATCATGGCTTTTATCCTTGCTATCGTCGGGGTGGTCTGATAATCAGGCCCAAACTGGAGTGTGTCCAGTAGGGTTGCAGCGGCCACAATGTTCTGTTGAGGAGTTACAAAAACGTCGTGGTCGCCGACTCGGGTTTAGAGGATTTGTTGTTGAGCAGTCCGCCTAGCCCTGCGTAGATTGTCGTTGCGGGCGTTGCACGTAGCGTGCAGGTGTCTTGCTTCTTCCTCCTATTGTTCTCACAGTCGGCGAGCCTCCTCTTATTGCTGCTCACGTAATCGGCGTGCCTCTTGAGTGGGGGTTGAGCCCTTGGACACCATGAAGACTTCGCGTGGTGGGGAGATGCTTGCCGAACTGCTGTCCGACTTAGATTCAGAATCAGAGTAGTTGATGGGGGTGATAACGACCTCCCTAGATCCAATCTCGAGCGGCTCTGGGTCGTGCCCGAGTTGGACTCCAACGATTGGGTTTGCTGCATCGGATGCTGATTGAAGATATCCGTGGTGTCGCCGAGTCCGAACAGGACATTGACGATCTCCTCCTTTCTTAGCCTGATCTCGGCCGGTTCGAGGCCGAGTCCGAGTCAAACACCAAAAGAAAGAGTTGTCCCGAGACCCGGGCATGTTGAAGATTGCCGTAGCAAGTCGATGAGGATCACTGCAGCGTTGTGTGGGCCGACGACGCAGAGTCGGCTTGGTTCCTGGCCGATCGGATCAGATCCGAGTCGGACAGGTTGCGGTTGCTGAACTTGTCGGTGACGAAGTCGAGGCTCCCGAAGGTGATTGTTTTCCTGGGGGAGAAGTTGATGCCATCGACATCGGTGGTTGAATCTATAAGACTTGTCGAAGATGATCTCGCCGATGCCCCTACTTGGCGCGCCAACTATCGATGTTTTTTATCAGCAATAATATTATGGGGCTACTCGTGAGACCTAAACTTGATGGACTGCAAAAGAACATGAAACAATTTATATTGGTTCAGGCCCTCGAGATGAGGTAATACCCTACGTCCAGTTGTGGTGCATTGCCTTTGAGGTTTCTCTGGTGAGATTGCACTATGTTTTCTGGTATGCCCTCAGGGGGTGCCCTGCCTCCCCTTATATACCAGGGGACAGGGTTACAGAGTAGGAATCCCAGTCAGACTCAGACCAAGGGATTTCCTTCTAGGAATACAACGTGCCCGACTAGGACTATATCCTTTCCTTGTTGTACAAGGTAATATATGTCGAGTCCTATTGTATCCCTAATTACAAGGTTAGACTCATCCTTTGTCCAAGTGGCCCATATGCTTCCCATGAGGTACCTGGGGCCCATGGCCTCCACACGCAGTCGGCGAACTTCCTCCTCTTTCTGGTCATGCATTTGGCATGCGTCTTGCCCAGGGGTTGACCCCTTTGATGCCATGAACACTTCCCGCGGTGGAGAAAAACTTCCCAAGCTGCTATCCGACTGGGAGTCGGACTCGGAGTAATTCAAAGGGTGTCACTACTCCAACCTCCCTAGATCCAAGTCGAACTACAGGAGATTGGTTCAGCTGCATCGGACTTAGATTGAAGACGTCCGTGGCATCGCCGAGTCCGAGTGGGAAGTTGACAATCTCTTCTTCCCTCAACTCAATCTCGGCCAGCTCAGGGCCATGTCTAAGTCGAACATCAGGAAAAAGAATTGTCCCTGGACTCATAGATCTTGGGTATCACCGTAGCAAGTCCCCAAAGATCACTGCAGCGTTAAATAGGCCAACTGGCGCTGTCCCTGGTGAGCTTTGAATTGGGTCCCCTTCCTTTTGCGGTCCATCGTGTTGCGCTGATCCTCCTCCTAGATCGCCTGATCCACTAGCTTCTCGAAGTCTGGATAGTCGCTGGAGAGGAGCTGGTTGGTCAATTCGTCATCCAACCCCTCCAGGAACTTCTCCTACCTTCCCGCATCAGTGCGGACGTCTTCCGACGCGTAGAGTGCTAGGCGGTTGGAGTCATGGAGGTATTCTGTGACTGTCTTATTCCCCTACACCAGTCCTTGGAATTCCCTCTTCTTCTGTGCCATAATTCCCGCCGGAATTTGGGATTTTCAAAAGTTGTGGTAGAATTCTGCCCACGTGACCTAGGTTCTTGCGGTGCGGGTCATGAGGAAGTTATCACACCATGTAGAGGCGGGGCCCTGTAGCTGGTGTGTGGTGAACCGGCAACTTCTCTGGTCATTGCATTGGAGGAGGTTGAGCTTCTTCTCTATTGCCAACAGCTAGTCATTGGCGTCCATGGGGTTGGTGGTGCGTGAGAACGTGGCCGGTCTATCCCTCAAGAACTTAGACAGCTTGGACTAGGGAGTGGCGGCCGGTATGTGGGCCTGCTGGTGGTGCTTCTGCTATAGGGTTTTTTGCTGCATCTGCTGCATCATAATGACCACAATCTGGTTTTGATTGGCCTGCACTTGTGCCAGCATTGGGGTTTTCTGGCAACAAGGTGTGGCACGTGGATTGGGATTCCGTTGTTCTGCGGTGCCCTGTCTGTTGGTTGGTGGCACTGGTGTCGCTGGCATCTGGAGGGGGATGGGAAATAGAAGGGAAGAAGAAAAACAGGCGGCTCAAAACAATGAGTGGCATTAAAGTTGCTAAATTAAATTATCTGATGTGCATAACTTAGAAACATCACAAAAGCAATTTAACTCTTAATTAAGGCGGTCATACCACAAGACAGACGGAATGAGCCACCGACTACACCCCAACCGAACATTCCTAACATTACAACTAACAGGAAAACAAACTAAGGAAAGCGGTAAAAGCTAGGGACAACGCCTCTAGTGCTCTGAGCGGCTCTTGCGGTCATCTGAGTCGTGCTCTGGCTCCAGCTTGTTGCCCAACTCCGCGTCGGAGCGGCTCCTAGAACAACTCATGAAACCTCTGTTGCTATGCAACGATGAGCTGGCCTCACTGCGTGTGTGGGATCCACTGAAGGAGCAGCTGTCATCAGTGGAGGTCAAGCCCCCGTGGATGCTGTGTTGCCCTAGGAGCTGCTATCACTAGACGACACTTGGACGATGCTGCCTGCTGGTGCTGGTGCTGGCGCTGGTACTGGTGCTAGAGCTGACGGTGCGGTTGGCTCGTTCTTGGGAGCCAACTGGATGCGCACCAGAGGAAGGATCCTCTTCCTTGGGGTCAAGTGGATCCTGGCCCCACCAGGTGGCGGCTGACCCTTCGGCTCAGCGACCTCCTTCTTCAGGCGGCCGATCTGGTTCTGGAGACCAATGATAGTCATCCTGTTGGTGTCCTCCCTGTCATGAGCCGCACGCACCTAGTTGGTGTGCATGTAGTCCATGGCCCACAGAGCTCGTTGCATGTGGATGATGGTGGTGTCATTCTCCACGTCAGCCGGCTGGAAGGTGCTATACGTCTGGTAGTGCACTTGGCTAGGGAGGTAACGGTAGGCGGTAGTGCCGAGGGTGGTGTGGTGCCTCTAGCATAGCTCACCAAGTAGGCAGAAAGCTGCCTCTTGATAGCCTTGGTCGAAGGTACGCCCGCCAACCTCCACCTCCATGGCAGCAAGGAGGTATTGCTCGCCGGATAGCTCCAAACACACATGGTAAGGAAGCTCACCCTCCAACGGTTTCATGGCTGTACTTAGGGGCTTTACTTTACCCCAAAGTGAAAGCCATCATGCGGAGCTCTTCCACAAATCCGCCCATACTGGCTCCACGCTGAGTCGGCAGGCTATCCATCTATAGAAGACAAGGAAGGGGAATCAGTGTATGCTCAGATCCAAATAAAATAAATAATAAATGATAAGGAAATGAAACAATGATTTTATGCATGGAATAATTTTTTTGCATGAACAATATTAAGGAATCAACAGCATAACTTAACCGAATAAAATAGTGCAGAAATAATTTAGATAATAATTGCAAAATGATCGGAAAATTTTGTACACGACTTTTTCCCAAAATTTTTGGACATACCCGATGCGACCGTCAAATAAAATCCAAATCCTAGACTTGACTTGACTCAGAAATTTCAGTCAAATAAAGGCCAAGATTTCATCCCAAAATGAGAAATGATTCCCAATTTTTCCCAAAACAACTCCAAATACAAAAAGGCATATGTAGATGAGAAGTTTCAGAGGGCTCTTAGGTTTTCCATTTGGCTGGTCATACGGTCATGTTCGGCTCTGATACCAACTTGTAACGCCCAGAAATTTACAACTAGAATTCTGAACATTCTTGTGTATTAGATCCCTGTCTAGGAAAGCCAGGGTACACAAATACCAATTTGCCATACAAAGTACGTCTTAATAACAACATAAAATCATCTTACATCGAATGCAAGGGAAAAAGACAAAATAAAACTATCCACAGCGAAGCCAGGCAGAGGCTTCCACTCCACAGGTAGCTTGATGGCGGACCCAGCCTACTCCTCCTGGCGATCCTCGTCGGAGTGGAACTCCATCTCTGAGAGGGGGAAGGGACCAAGATTGAGTACCACCCACACTACTCAACAAGTCACACCCGCAAATATGCACAATGCAGGGAGATAAAGAAAAGCTTTGGGCTCATTTGCATAAAGCAGTTGCAAACAATAGTAGTTCGGAAACATGTAAAAAGGTTGTTTAATTAGGCAGTATTTAAATCACCACTGATCAACGCTACACCACATTGGTCAGGCCCAAACCATGCATCCTACCTCTACACAATATTTTAAGTCAATTTATTATAGTGGGACTAATCACGGTGAATCTTCACCAAACGCCCATAACCGCGGGTACGGCTATTCGAATAGTTTTTAACTCTGGCCAGATGTGTACAACTGTACCCACAAGACATAGCCCCACACACATTCTCGTGTGCCAGTGTGTCACCATGACACCCCGCGAGAGGCTGTGATAGGACCGTTCAAGCAACTTGTCCCCAACCATCGACGCCATGCTATGGTTGCACCTACCGATAGGGAACACCACATCGGTTAGGTTACTCCCCCCCTTATGCTAGAATGGATCTGGAAGCTGATCAACCAGAACTTGAGGCGACTCAACTCTGTCATGCCCATCCTCACCAACAGTGCCTAGCAGAGGAAGAAGCTACGTTACAAGCCCAGCCATTGCCCACACTGGCTTGTGGTATGTATGGATAACTGCTCAAGGGGTTCCCGTGAACCGGTCCTTAATTGCCATGGGTGCGACCAGTAAAACCATGCACCCACAGCCCACCATTCGGGTCATAATTTAATTAAGTAATTATCCATGACCAAAGTTCCATTATTTCAACACAAGTCAAGCCATACTAAATATGATAAAGAGTAGTTATTTTTCCTAAGGTGAGCTAGATGATTCTAAGCATGGCTAAACAGACCTAAGTCTTACTCTAATCACATGGTTACCAAGGTTACAGAGGTATAAAAGGGTTATCAAGCTATGGTCGTCAAACTATACATAGATAGGTTAAGTACCATCTCACATGAAATGTTAAAAACATGCATCTTTATTTACATAAAACAAATATTTCACATAAAGTAGGTACAATATGATCAAGAATGTTGATGTAACTTGCCTTGCTTCAGCTCTGCAACTTCGGCAATGACCTCGTAGTACACGGAAGGGTCGAAAACGTCGGCTTCTACGACATTCAATGCATAGAAACAAAAACAATACATGAGAACACTAAAACAGGAGCTAAAACTTTTTTTAATGGATTCTTGGCATTTTTCTAGATTTAATGAAATTTGAATGGAATTAATCAGAGCTTATATGATTTAGTTATGAATTTTCAAAAATTCTCTATGTTTTTACAATAAAAAATAAAGCCTTATCGGATTATTGTGCATTTAATTCCATTTATGGTATCAGCTGACTAGGGAACCGGTGCTGACAAGCGGGCCCCACCGATTAGTGTACCCGAGAGGGCGGCGCACGGTGGACCGAGTCCACGCACATACAGGCGCGGGCACGGGTGAGCGGATGGCCTCAATCTGCCGAGGCAGATTGGACAATCTGAGATGAACGGGGCAGTGTCACACTGGCGCACATGGTTGGCGATAGCTTGCACAGCTTGATGATTGCCGCCGGCGACCATCCGGCATGGTGGAGTACCGCAGCGAGTGGCGGAGAAGATGGGGAAGACGACAAGGGTTCACGGCGACCGAGGAGCGGCGAACAGCAGCAAGAAGAGGAGTTAGGCAGCGGCGATGGCTCAGGAAGACGACACTGGCGGGATTCCAGTGGTGTTCAACAACGGCGAAGGTGCGGATGGGAACGGGGAGGTCCTGGGGAAGGTGTAGATTGTGTTAAAGGGGGGGAAGGACCAAATGGCCAGCTGAATTTCATGGGCGAAGACCGGTGGCAGCACTCACCGTGAGCTCGATGGCGGAAACAGAGCTCCGGCGGCGAGGGGTTTTGCGGAGATGGTAGCCTAGGTGCTCTGGCGCGAGGCGAAGCTATTGGAGGCAAACGCGCGGCCTGAAGGTAGCTAGGGTGGTGGCGAGCAGCGATTGGAGTGGGTGGAGCACGGTGGCGCTTCGGGATCATGGTGCACATGGCGTTAGAGGGCGCGGCGAGCTTGGGTGATTGGGGGAAAAGAGAGAGGAGGCAGGGGTGAGGGTTTATATAGCATGGGTAGGCTGAGATCATGGCTAAAGTGGGCGAATTTCACGGGGGGGGGGGGGGGGGGGCGAGGTCGGCAGCGGGGCGACGTGGGCGCATGCGTGCGAGGATTTCACGGTCGAGTGGGGGACATGGAGGCGACCGGGTCTGCGGTTGTTCGAACCGAGGGCAGGTGCACAAGGAGGCCGAACAGGCGAGGAATCAACGGCGCAGGGATTTTTCCCCTCCGGCTGATTCGGCTGTAGGAGGAAGACGACCCTGACATGTGGGTCCTAACCCCACATTTGAACGGCCAAGGCGAGCGGGTGCGACTGCCAGCTACGCCCGGCCAGTCAGCGAGGGAGGCGAGGAGAGGCGCGAGGTGTGTGGGCTGGGCTGCACGAGGGGAAAGAGGGGGAGTGGGCTAGCGGCCCAGGAGGAAAAAGAGACAAAGGGAGAAAAGAAAAGGAGAAAAGGGAAAAAAGGTTTTCCCAAGGATTTCTAGTGGAAATTAATTCCATTAAAAATCCTATTAGTGTATTTGGCAAGGGGAATACAAGAAAAATATTCACAGCCATGATGGACTATTAAATAATGTTTTCACCATAGTTTCTTTTGGGATTTTCTTTTTGTATGTTTTTGTGTGGCTCTAATAAGGGGAAAAACTCAGGGTGAATCCTAGCCAGATACAACCAAGGGATTTCCTTAACAGAATATAGAGTAACCGGTTAGGACTATATCCCCTTCCTTGTCGTACAAGGTTACACGATGCTGAGTTCTATTATATCCGTAGCTGTGTCGGCCGGCCCACCCTCTATCCGAGTGGCTGTATTTGCCTTCCTTGAGATACCCGGGGCCTATGGCCTCCACAGTAGCCCCTGAGACCTTCATAGTTGAGTCCCAGCTTAGACCAAGTGCTCGTCCCCCATGGTGAGGAAATCTTGGTTGCCTTGCTCCCGAGTACTCTTTGACGGTGTACTTCTTCTCCCGAGTCTTGCTTCATATCTACTAGTAACGAGGCTATGAAAGGCTTCATGGGAAAATATAAATAGTGTGCTATCGATGCTTTGTGTCAGCAATAATTTTATGGGGCTACTCGTGAGACCTGAACTTGATGGATTGCAAAGGAACACGAAACAATTTATCTTGGTTCAAGCCCTCAAGGTGAGGTAATACCCTACTTTCAGCTGTTGTGTATTGCCTTTGAGGTTGATTGCGTGTATGTTGATCTGCTGATCTCTCTTGCCCCAGGGGGTTCCTTGCCTCCCCTTGTATACTGACGAGGCAAGGTTAGAAGATAGGAATCCCAGTCGGACTCAACCAAGGGATTTCCTTTTAGGAACACAACATAACCGGCTAGGACTATACCCTTTCCCTTGTCATGCATGGTAACATACGCCAAGTCCTATTGTATCCCTAATTACATGATTAGGCCCATCCTCTATCCGAGTGGCCACAAAGCATTCCATGAGGTACCAGGGGCCCATGGCCTCCATAGTAGCGCCTGAGACCTTCATAGTTGAGTCATAGCTGATGCCGAGTGCTCATCCTCCTTGGTGAAGATTTCTTGAGTGCCTTGCTTCTGAGTACCCATTGTCCTAGTACCTCTTCTCCATGTCCTGCTTCATACTAGCTGGCAACGATGCTATGAAGGGCTTCATAGAAAAATATGAATAGTGTGCACTGAATAGGCGCACCTATTAGGTGTAGCCCCCCGACTTTGTGCTTAATTGTGGAATAATTAAAGATAAAGTCAAAGATCTTTAACCTTTAAATCTTTCCTGAGTGATATATTTCTCAGGAATTGGATTCTTCAGCATTATATCAACTGGAAATATTTTTGCTCAATAGCATTTTGGCTAAGCATGTAAGCCGAGTACCACTTTGTGGATTTTAACACAATATGTGGCTAGGTGTACTTGAGAGATACCTACATCCGTAATTTTAATGGAGACCAGCCATTGATCCTTGTAAGGATATATTCTCAATACCTGTTAAATAACTCAGATATCTGAACACATTTGTCTAGCAATTGGGCTTAATCATGAAGCATATCTAATTATTTTAATCGGTTCCTGTAAAATAGCATTTGCACTGTGATTTTAACACAAAAAGCCATTGGCCCAATTGGACATGCTATTTAGAAACTCATATCTTACAGCCCATTCCTAACCAAGCTGGCCCAAACCAGCTACCCAATGTAGGCCTATAAATCAGGTGGGAGGGACAAAAGATTTCTCTTTCTCCCCCAAATCGCCAAACACTTCATCTTCCAGCAAATGCGCCAAACTTCATGCTCTCCACTCCGCCTAGGGTTTTCTGTAGCTTGAGCTCCCCTCTAGAAATCCACCAAGATCTTCATCCTAGCTTCGATTCCCATCATCCAGGAGCCCTTTCCCAAACATCCGCACTCCGAAGATGCCAAAAACTCCCTTTGACATCTCCAATATGTCGTCGGGGTCTTGGCCTACATCCGACGCTTGCTCAACGAAGCTGGCTCTCCTGGAAAGGAAGAAGTGCCTCCAGTCCAAGGAGCTTATCAACTGGCGCCCCGCCATTGGTGAGTTGATCCCCTCTCCAGGCCCCCACGAGCTTGTGGTTTTTTTCTTCCTTCTTCAACCATGGATTCGCTCTTCCCGCTTCCAATTTCCTCCGCGGTCTCCTCAATTATTACAAGATTGAGGTCATCCACCTCAACCCCAACTCTATCCTCCAGATCTCCATTTTCATGACTCTTTGCGAAGCCTTCCTAGGGATCGATCCCCATTTCAACCTCTTTCGTTTCCTTTTCCATGTTAAGCCACAAACCTCCAAATCCAAAATCCAAGTGATAGGGGGAGTAGGCCTTCAACTCCACAATGAGATGAAGAAGGCTTACTTGCATGTTCCCCTGAAGATCTCGCTAAAGGGATGGCATCTGGAGTGGTTCTACTGCTCTAACCTCAAGCTCTCCTTGCCATGCTTCACCAAGAATCCTCCCACGTTACTAGAGAGCTTGACTGCTCTGCCGTCGCAGGCAGAGATGCCAGGTGCAGCTGCTGTTGGAGAAGATAGATGCCCTGAAGGACAAGGGGCTGATTGGGCCCTGGGTGGCCAGGACCTTCCAGAATCGTCGAATTCATCCCCTGAAGGCCAGCATTCACCTCGGCTATGATTATCAGGGGAAGAAGGATCCAACTCGAGAGTGTACTGACTTCGTCAACAAGGATATCATCACCGACACCTTGCTTGGTTACTTCATCAATGGAGTCGTCACGACTCTAGATGCCAAGAGAGCCCCCGAGCCATATTGCAAAGACAGGCCCCGGTCGGTGGTAATATCGCATTTTCCCATTGTCTTTGATGCTTGTCTGCAATGAGTGGCATGAACATTGTTGAATTGAATTTGCCTTGATGCATGATGTTTGTAGGAATTTGTCGAGTTCACCTCGAACCCTCCCAGCAGGTTGGCCAGTGAGTTTCGAAAGCGGCCGGCCAACCCCTCAGCAGTCCAACCTAGCCCCAAGAGGGTTGGGAAGCAACTCATGATGGACCAGGCCAAGAAAAAGAGCATGCCGAGTAAGGCATTAGGCGGTCCGATGATCAAAGACCCTAGCAGCACAGCCCTTGGACCGACCAGCCCTAGGACTGTACCTGTCACACCCTGAGTTTAGCCACACTAAATATTACCTGTGAAAAATACCTAAGAAAAGGAATTTAAAAATAGCAACAAGAAAATAATTGAAGGTGTAAAATGCAAATAATAATTTATCGTGGCCCGGAATATTTTTCTTGTATTCTCTGTGCCAAAATACATTAACTGGATTTTTAGTGGAATTTTCAGAGCACAGGAGGTATTTTTAATAAATTAAATACGCTTATTGGAATTTAAATCGTCCTGGAAATCTTTTTCCTTTTCTTTTCCCTTCCGTTTTCTCTGTTTCCTCTTTTTCTCCATCGCTGGGCCGCCGGCCCAGCACTGTGCCGCAGGCCGGTTTCCTCCCCGGCCTTCTCCTCCGCGCGCTCGCGCTCTCGCCCTCGCGCCCACGCCTTGCGCCCGCGCCCCGCACCCTGTGCCCGTGCCCGCGCCATCACCCTCGTGCCCGTGCCCGCGTGCTCGTGCCCGTGCCCTCTCCCTTGCCCGCGCCCCGTGCTCTCTCGCGCTCGCGCCCGCGCCCACGCACCTCCCACTGACAGGCCGGGCCCGCCTGTCAGCATCATCTTCCTCCTCCGTCCGAATCGGGCGGAGGGGAAACTCCCCGGGGCCGTCCGATACAGCGCCGCCTCCTGCCTCATCCTCCCGCACTCGCACTCGTTCAACCGGTCGCGGACCGAGTCCGCCCCACTCCCCTGAGTTATCCGGCGTCCACGTCCCCTCTCTCCCGTGAACCACGCGCACGATCTCCACGCCGTGACCCACTCACTCGTGCGCGTTTGGAGCCGTTCGGCCTCGATCTCTCCCGGCCGACTGTATAAAAACCATCTCCACCCTCTCCTCCATCTTTTCCCAAACACGCCGAGCTTTCCAGTGCCCCAGAACCCCGTCGCCACCGCGCACCCGAGCTCCACCGTCTTTCGCCGCTTCCGGTCGCCGCTCGCCGCCGTTCCGGACGCCGCCAGGCGACTCCGCCACCGCCTGCACCTCCGCCGCGCCGCGCCGCACCTCGGCCGCCACTCCGTTGAAGCCGAAGCTCGCCGGACCGCCTCGCCCGCGCGCACGGTGAGTATCGGCCCTCCGCCTCCTTTCCGGCCGGTGATTCCCGCCGCGCCGTGTCTCCATTCTCCGCTCTAACTCCTCTCCCGTCCTCCTCATCCTCCAGGACACCTCGGCAGCCGCCTCTCGCCCGTTCCCCGCCGTCGGAGCTCCGTCGCCGACGTCGTCCCGAGGCCGCCGCCGCCTTTTCGTCGCCACCGTCGTCTTCGCGCCGTCGCTCGCCGTCGCGAGCCGCCGGTGAGAACCCCCTCCGTTTTCCCGTTCATTTCCGCCCCTCCGTGTGGTCGTCGCCGCGCCGGGTGGTTGCCGCCGGCGACCATCGGGTCGCGTGCGCGCCGCCGCCTCCCGCTCGGGACGGCTGGCTTCGGCCGCCGCTCCCCGGGGCCGTCCGATCTGCCGGGTGGCAGATCGGGGCTCCCGCTCGCTCGCCCGCGTGGTTGCCCGCGGTGGCGCCACGTGGTGCGCCCGCCTCTGTGCGCCGTCGCCTCCCCTCCGGTGACGTCTTTAAATCGGTTAATGCGCAATAAATCGTCTGGTTAATTATATTTACACTAAAGATAGCAGTAAAACTTCAATAAATCATAACTATTTCATGCGAACTCGGATTAAGTCCATTCAAATTTCATTAAATCCAGAAAAATGCCGAGAATCCATTAATAATACTTTCAGCCCATGTTTGTCGACCCCATGTACTGTTTTTAATTGTTTATGCATTGTTTGTTGTAGAATCCGACGCCGGTATTTCCCCTGCGTATTTCGAGATCGTAGCCGAATACCTTGAGCCGGAGCAAGGCAAGTCGCACTGATACTTTGATCAATTTGTACCCATTTTTCGCTAAATTGCTTTGTTTACTTAAATAAACTGCATTATTTTAATAATTCATGTGGATTGGTATTGCCTATACAATGTTAGGTTTCAGCCTTAGTTTTGATAACTAAATCCTTGTCACCTGGGTAATAATGTGACTAGTTTACAATTCTTAGGAATGCTTAGCAACATAGCTCACCTGGGAATTAAATAATGTCTTTTTTTATATGATTCGACTCAATGTCGGAAAAATGGAACCTTGGATAGGCTGTTGTTAAATTCCTAAAATTTTGACCTAAATGGTGGGCTGTGGGTGTATGGTTTTGCTTGTCACACCCATGGCAATTAAGGACCGGTTCGCGGGAACCACTTGGGCAACTTCCCGTACTTTCCACAAGCCAGCGTGGGCAACGGCTGGGCTTGAAGCGTTTCTTCTCCCTCTCCTAGGCACCGAAGAAGAGGGTGGAAGAGATGGAGTTGGGTCGGCCCGGGGTAGGGTTGATCGGCTGCCGGATTCACCTTGGCGCAAGGGGGGTAGCCTGGCCAATATGGCGTGCCCTGTCGGCAGGTGCAACCTCAGCGTGGTGTGGATGGTTAGGGAGAGGTTGCGTGAACGGTCCTGTCACAGCCTCTTGCGGGGTGTCGTGGTGACACATCGACGCACGGAAACGTGTGTGAGGCTGTGTCTTGTGGGTAAAGTTGTACACCTCTGATCAGAGTAAAGCTATTCGAATAGCCGCGCCCGCGGTTATGGGCTCATTGGCCAAGACTCACCGTGATTAGTCTCACCCTAGATAATTAATCTGGTTTTATCAAACTGGTGTTGTGGAAGGTGTTGTGTCCGGTCGGCGTGGTTGAGCTGACCGGGGGTGACCTGTTAGCGTGGTTTAACGCTAATCGGTGGAGACTGGTGAGTGTGGTTTAACTCTCATCAGTTACGCCTGGTGGATGTGGTGTAACTTCCATCAGCGCGGCCTTGTCAACGTGGTTTAGCGTTGGTCGGGAAAAGCTGGTCAGCGTGATACGTTGTCCGGTGGTGACTGGTTAACGTGGTGTAGTGTTAATCAGTGGAGTCCGGGTAACGTGGTGTAATGGTACCCGGAGGTGTCTGGTGAACGTGGAGTAGCGTTCATCAGTGGAGACTGGTTGACGTGGTTTAGCGTCAATCGGTTGGGAATGGTTGGGCCTGGTTAACGTGGGGTAACGTTAATCAGTGGAAGTTAATATTGTTAATTAAATCAACTTTTTACTGTTTGCGAACTACTCCCTTTTGCAACTGCTTTTCCGCAAATAAACCCTGTCCCATCTTTGTACCCTGTGCATTTGCATATTTGTGGGTGTGATTTGTTGAGTACTGTGGGTGGTACTCAGCCTTGCTCCATTTTTCCCCCCCAGTGTTGGAGAACGCGTCTGACGAGGAACGTTCTGAGGATTAGGCTGGCTCCGCCGTCAAGGTGCCTGTGGGAATGGAAGCGGCTGCTTGGCCAGTTGTTTATAGACTTCGTTTTACCTTTTTCTGCTGCATTTATGTAATATACAGTTTGCTCTGTTTGTAAGACACTCTGTATGGCAACTTGGTTTGTGTACCCTGGCTTTCCTGGGCAGGGATTTATTACACATTAATGTTCAGAATTTCGGTGCGAATTTCTGGGCGTTACAGTACCGCTGACAACTCCTTCGCCCCAGTCGGCCGCATCTAGTGCAGTGCTGACTGGGCCAAGTTCTACACCACCTACTGCCGTGCCTTCAAGCTCGACAATTGGCGGTGCATCACTACTGAGAAGGCCTTCGGGCCCCTCGCCGACTACCTCCACCCCTAGTGCACAGGGGTGGAGATTCAAGACTTCAAAAGGTATGAAATCCCCAATTTTCAGAAAATCTTGAGTTGTCTTGCCATATATTGATTGCAGCATAATCTTGTGGGAAGACAAGTGATGCTGATCCCAAAGGGACAGTGCCACCAACCCCAGTAGTCGTCTCCGTCCCGATTGAGTCTGAGCCTCCAGGATCTCCGTGGCTGACAACGATGTGATCTCCGACAAGACATCAATGCACGGCACCGCGAACGTGAGGAAGACGAGCATCGCCGATTGGAAGACAAGAATGAGTGCTTCGGCCTCCACCACGAGTGGTTTCACTGCTGTAGTTGGAGTCAGAGTCCTCATGTAGATGAAGAAGTACTGGCCTTCACTCGAAGTTGCAACAAGTCGACTGGCCGTCAGGCTTCAAGCCAACTAGAATTGAAAAATACGATGGGAAGACCAACTTCGAGTCCTAGCTCACAGTCTACACTCTGGCGATCCGAGCAGCTGGAGGAGATCACAAAGCCATAGCTAACTACCTCCCAGTCACTCTAGCCGACTCGGCAAGGACATGGCTGACAGGACTTCCCAAGCAATTAATCGGCTCCTGGGGAGAACTCCGGGAACGCTTCATCGCCAACTTCCAGGGAACTTACGAGAGGCCATCTTCCAAGTACGATCTTGTTGATGTTTTACGTAGGCAATATGAATATAGGGCTACTCGGCAAGGGGAAACTCGGTGGATTGCAAAGGAACACAAGGAGATTTTATACTGGTTCAGGCCCTCGATGTGAGGTAATACCCTATGTCCAGTTGTGATGGTATTCCTTTGAGGATGTGTATAGATCGATGATCTCGTGTGTTGTCCGTGCCCTCAGGGGTGCCCTGCCTCCCCTTATATACTGGGGGACAGGAGTACAAGATAGGAATCCTAGCCGGATATGGCCAAGGGATTTCCTTCTTAGAGATATGTCTTACCCGGCTAAGACTGTATATTCCTTTCTGTACAAGGCAAAGTCTACCGGGTGATACTATATCTCTAATTACAAGTCTCGGCCCATCCTCTATCCGAGTGGCCCATATGCTTACGATGTGGTACCCGGGGCCCATGGCCTCCACAGATCTGTATCAGATACATCAAAGGAAAGAATGAGTCTCTTCGTGATTTTATCAAGAGGTTTTCGGAGAAGAGGAATTCAATCTCGATGATCAAGGACGAGGTCATCATCGCCGCCTTTCGTAAGGGAGTCAAAGACGCCCCATTCATTGCCAAGTTTACTCGGAAACCTCCTGCTTCTGTTAAGGCTCATTTTGACATGGCAAACAAATATGCCAACTTGGCCGACGTAGTTGCTGAGGCCCTCAACGACAAGAAAGAGCCCCGGCAGAAGGACAAGAAAGACAACGACGAGCTACCACAGAACAAGTCCGGCAACCGCAAGCGCAAGTCGGACAACGTGGTGGCTGCTGCGACCCCCGAGGACTGACGAGTATCAAAAAGTGATGAACGGACCATGCCCCTTTCATCCAAAGGGGAAGCACATGACTAAGGATTGTTTCATGCTCAAAAAGTTTGCTTCTGAGCAGGCTTCAACATCTAGCGCCAATAAGGACAAGGACAAGCCAGATTCGGGTGCAGTCGGCAATTACCAAGATCCCTAGGCTGAGCTCAACCATATCTTTGGAGGGCCAACTACATATGAGTCCAAGAGGAAGCAAAAGCTAATAGCACGCGAAGTCAACTCGATCTCTACAGACACCCCTCAGTACCTACGTTGGTTAGAAATGCCAATCACCTTTGACCACGCGGATCACCCCAATCGGGTTACTCATCCAGGACGCTATCCACTCATCCTAGACCCGATCATTAGGAGCATCAAGTGGAAGAAGGTTCTCATTGATGGAGGAAACGCTCTCAATATTTTGTTCACCAAGACGCTCGACGAGATGAAGATTCCTCGTTCCGAGCTACGGCCGAGTACGGCGCCCTTCCACGAGGTAATCCCCGGCCTGTCTTCCACCCCCCTCGGATTGATAACTCTGCTAGTCACTTTGGCACGCGAGATAATTTCTGCACTGAGATTATCTGCTTCGAGGTCGCCGACTTCGAGACTGTGTATCCTGCAATACTCGAATGGCCAGCACTAGCCAAATTCATGGCAGTGCTGCATTACATGTACATGATGCTCAAAATGCCAGGACCAGCCAGAGTTCTTTTTCTTCGAGCAATGTCAAGCAAGCCTTCACCTGCGACAAGGAGAACTGCGAGCTGGCTCAATCTCAAGAAGCAGCAGTCAGGTGCAACAGTGTCTGGCTAGCCGCTACAACTGCAAGTGAGGATGATCAAGTTCCGGCTAAAAAAAGTAGCCAAGTCGGGAATTTTAGCGGACTCTGAAACAAAGAAGATCCCCCTGGACCCTGCTGACCCCTCCAAAACTGCTCTTGTCGGGACCGGACTAGACCCTAAATAGGAAGACGTGCTCATCACCTTCCTCCAGGTGAACAGGGATATTTTTGCTTGGAAACCTTCCGAAATGCCTAGGGTACCAAGGGAGGTGATCGAGCATTCCCTCAACGTGAAACCGGACGCCAAGCCAGTCAAACAATGCCTATGGCGCTTCGCACAGGACCGCAAAGATGATATTCGGGTGGAGATAACCAAGCTCCTTGCAACCGGGTTCATCAAAGAGGTCTACCACCCGAATTGGCTAGCAAACCCAGTCTTGGTCCGGAAGAAGAACAGTAAATGGCGCATGTGCGTCGACTATAACGACTTAAACAAGGCATGCCCCAAAGATCCATTTGGTCTACCAAGAATAGATCAGGTGGTGGACTCAACTGCGGGGTGCGAACTTCTCAACTTTTTCGACTGTTACTCGGGATATCACCAAATCAGCTTGAAGGAGGAGGACTGCCTGAAGACTTCTTTCATCACACTGTTGGGTGCATATTGCTATTCGACTGACTACAACCATATGCAGGGCGGTGGGTACAAGAACTCTCATCCATTCTCTGGTCTCTAAGAACCACGGTTAGTCGGGCAATAGGGTAATCCCCTTTCTTCCTAGTCTATGGTGTTGAGGCTGTGTTACCAACCAAGTTAGAGTTCAACTCTCCACGAGTTCGGGCCTACTCAAAAGACAAATCAAACGAAGACCAACTGGTCGAACTTGATCAGTTGGAGGAAGCAAGGGACATCGCAACTATCCAATCGGTAAGGTATCTTCAAGGTCTGCGTCATAATCATAGTCAAAATGTTCGTGGCCACGCCTTTTTGGTGGGAGATCTCATCTTGAGAAAAATACAAACCACCAAAAATAGGCATAAACTATCCCTTTTGTGGGAAGGGGCCGTTCATTATTGCTGAGGTGACACGTCTGGGTGCCTATTGACTGAAGACTGAAGATGGTGCCCTAGTCAGCAACTCATGGAATATTGAACAACTATGTCCTTTCTATACTTGAGTCTTGTATTTTCTCTATACATATGTATATAGATTTTTTTCTCTGACTCACTACATCGCTTGTTCCAACTGAGTAGTGAGTTGGGGGCTACATGTATTATGTGCCTTGTTAATAAAATCCGTGCTTGTTTTATCTAAGTCAGAAGTTCTACAACGATTATGTTAAGTTTGCCCGAGTATAACTTTAGGAGGAAAATGTTTTTTCTTAAAATTCCTATCGATCTACTCGGCGCAGATTACATAATCGGGTAAAGCTAATGATGACTAAGAATAAGCAAGTACTCGGTAGCATTGTACAGATATTTATAAATGTCTTCACAAAAGTTATATACACCAACTACATAATTGTTTTACTCTTACATACCTAGGTCCTTCGCTATTGCCTCTGCAGTCGGCCTCGCCTGGCTAATCAGCTCCAGTGCTTCTTCGGGAGTTGTCTCCTCGGAAAAGCCCTCACCAATGGCCTCAATGTCTACCCTAGGGTATATTGACTTAGTCATGGCAAGAGTTTGAGCAACACCGACAGCTACGCTCATCTGAGTACTTCTTCAAGATACTCAGGGCTTCGCTTAGGCATGCCTGCACCTAGGAGATGGTACTGGAGTTGGTCCCAGCATGGTGAGGTTCCATAATGTCCAGAAGCCCTTTCATGGATCTGATGAAGATTTCCCATGACTCTTTGACAATCTTGATCTCCTCTGCAAAGGTGTTAAACTGGATCTAGGCATTGGCTTTTGAAGCTGTTCAGATGCATCAACAAGAATACTTGTTTGCCGAAACATGCAATCAGAGCAACAAGCAGTTGAGCTAAGATCATTGTCAAGTAGGAGTCGGCCTCCACCTTGGCTTTGGCCTTCTCTACTTCAGCTTTGGCCTTTTCTATTTCCTTCAGCTTGTCATCTTGTTGTTTCCTCTCCTCTTCCAGGGCCTTTAGCTTGGCTTCGAGGGCTACAAATTAGAACAGTCAAGAACTCAAGATTACAGTCAAAACTCAACAAGGCAGCCGGGAATCAACAAAGCTGGAGAAATCTACTCGGGATTTACCCGGGAGGATTACACAGAAGACTTACTTCTAATCTTTTCGAATAGAGCCTAGTTTTCATCCTTGAGCTTATCAACTGATCCCCTCAGCCATGTTTGCCTCTCTTGGCTAGTCCGCTCTAGGTCGTCCTTGGCTACTTGGAGCTGGCCTAGTCATTGGAGATGGGGGGCGAGCTTGGTCGGGACCTTATTTATCTTTTTCGAGCGATCGACGATCTTCTGCTTAGGACAAAACAAAGGAAAACAGAGTCAAAAGGCAAAGTGCCATATCAATGGAAATTGTCCAGAATTCAACATGGCAAGATCCGCTACGTACCTGGACTCCCTGGACGCAGCGATTGCAGCACGTAGAAGAACTTCGCGTTCCCTCAACGCTGCTTGCTCGTCGTGCTCGTAGCTCTCTGCAACTCCTTCTGGAGTGACCCAATGAAAAGTTATTGGGAAGTTGCGCGGAGGGGCTTCGAGCCGGGGGAGGTCTACTTCATTAGAAGACGATGATTATATTGATGGCAATGGGGTCCAGGCCATGGACTCGGCGGCTGCAAGGGCTTTAGTTATCTGCTTGGGGGCTGGAGAAGCAACTTCAACATTCGCTCCCTGGTCGGCCGACGCTAGTGATCTTGCTGTCAGGACTGCTTCGGCTTTTGCAGCTGAGGCAGCCTCTGGCTCGGCAGGTGCAATTGATGGAGCTGGCTCGGTTGGGATTGGCTCGGGGATAGGGGCTGCTGGCATAGTCCCCTTGGGATCTATGTCAACTCGCTTCCTGCATAATATATCAGATATCAATACATTTACCACATCGCTCAAAATTCTTAGAAGATTGAAGATTGCTTACCTCTTGGAAGTATTGAACTTCCACGAGGGGGCTGTAGAAGATATCGGCGGCGGAGAGCTACCGGCTATCGGGCCAGTCGGCACGGTAGTCAATGGTGGCGATTGGGTCCTAGTCGGCTCTGTCCCTAACACAACCGACTGGGGTATCAAGGCACTCGGCAGCGCTGGCCTTGGGCTCGATGTTGCTGATCTTGAGCTCGCCGGTGATGGCCTTGGGCTCGATGTTGCTGATCTTGTACTCGGCGGTGCCACCCTTGGGCTCGATGTTGCTAGGCTCAATGTTGCCAGCCTTAGGCTTGGAGACACCGGTGTTGGGCTTGGCAGCCTGGGAGCTGAGATGGCAGGGTCCTTGATCCTTAAGCTCCCCGGTGCTACACTCGGCGTGCTTGTCTTCCTCTTGCCCGAGTCTTCATATGGTTTCTTCCCAGCCTTGTTGGAGCTGGGTTGGGCGGCAGAAGGATTGGCTGGCCTCTTCGTTGTTTTGACAGCCGGCTGGTGTTGACGCCGAAAACCCGCCGGGGGCCGTCCGGCGTCTGGGAGACACGCGAAGGCCTAGGAGATTTGCTTCACTCCAGTGTAGGTCCTAAAATCTTGAGGTTCGTAGGCGTGCCAGTCAATTTGACCCTGCAATTGACAAGGAGAAAAGACGTCAAATTCGTGAGCCAATCGGCTGGAAGCCGGCTTGGACTCATCTCATCAGCCGATGGCCGATACGCACTGTACCACTTATACATTGGCTAAAAGCCGATGACGGCAAAAGCAATGACATAATAATAAACAAGTATTGCGCTAGCCGATCATCGAAAGGATGTTCAAAAACTGCTATAAACTTGGTAAAATAAACAAGCAGAGTGCATGAGTAAAATAAACTAAAGGAACTCCAGCCGATCATAGTTTAAAGTTATTGGTGTTGCTATGAAGATACTGCCCGCGCCCGTGCCCGGGCCCTTGCTCACATCGGCTCCCGGGATCTTCATCTGTTGTCCGTATCCGTGCCCGAGTTCTTACCTATGCTCGTGCCCGGACCCTCACCTGAGGTCGTGCCCGGGAACTTGACTGAGGTCGTGCCCAGGAACCTGCTTGTGCTCGTACTCGGATTGGCAGAGTAAACCAATCGACTAGCCCTTAGCCGATCGTAACAGTAATGCAGGCAAGAATGTATAACAAAGCAAGCAGCATAATCGGCTATATTTAATAAGGGATAACTTATCGGCTAAGCACTCCGATAACAACATCGCATAAAATCCATCGGCTTATTAAGAGTAATGTTATTATTCAGTCTAGTAGATCGGACCCAACCGTTGCAGCACAGACTGATAATAATAACGAGATCTCGATAAGCTGATAGATCTTATGCGATCGTGATGCTAAAACATGATAACTTACCGGCTATACACCCCGATAAGACGCTTGCACATAAAGTATCGACCTAGCAGGAACGATTTATCGCTAGCAGTTTAGTAGGTCGGACCTAACCGATGCAGCACAAACTGATGATAAACCGCTCCCAGCAAGCCGATACGATCTATGCACGCGTGATGTGATATACCTAATCAATCTATGAGATCAAACTGAACTGATGCAGCCATAGATAAAATAAATATATCGTGGTAAGCCGACTATCATAAACCGACTAGAATATCGGACATAACCGAGGAAGTCCTAGCCGATAGGTAGCCGGGGTGACGAGACTTACCCTCTCGCAGGAGTTTGGACCTAACCGATGCAGCCCGGCTCGAGAAGCAAAATCCCGTTGGAAGGGTGGCGATGCGCCGAAGTTGTATTGATTGAGTGATAATTTACAAGGTCCCCGGGCGTACGTATTTACACCCCGAGTTACACGAGTCCTTATTGGACACGGTACATGATTTCCTAATTATAACAGAAAACTTTAACAAGACCTGACCGGACACGAGGTCAGGTTTCCTAAAGATAAACACTTGCCTAATTAATGGGTACAGTAAATAACTGCCAAACAGCGGTCTTCACGGCTCCCTCCCGGAATCGGTCTCTTCTGGATCAATTTCCGCCAGTTGACTGCAATTTCCCCTTTGACCGAATCTGACATAGGGCCTTACCAAATTTTGGCGTTAACACATGCCCCCCAATTTCGGAGTTCTCCTATAGGACTTCAAAATTCTTTTATTTTGGGCCTCTAGATTTCTTCCATACCGAGGCAGCCCAAGGTAGCCCACTTGCCATAATTGTTTGAAACAGTGCCAACGGCCCCGATTCCCGCCCGGTCATCATATCTCTATAAAACGCTTCGTCTCCCTAGCCCTTTTTTATGCTTTCACATCACCAGAGCACCACCGCTTCATCTTCCAAAGCTTCAACAAGCTCTAGCGAATCCAGACGAACCGTCGCAGCCCTCTTCTTTGGCCGTTGATTCCTGCATCTTCTTCCTCTCTCGCGATGGCATCGGCATCTGCAGTTCCTGAGGTAATCTTCCTACCCGATTATTTCTCCCGATTTTGTGGCCTAGACGCATCCAATCCGCCATGTTCTTCATCTGTTCTTCGTTATGTTCTTGTTTACTGTAGCATCTTAGAGACCAGATCTTGATCCCGGCCGCCGATTATCCAAACTTTTTCTACCATGGCCCCATGGGTAGCGAAGATCCCACCGATTTCATATGCGCCGAGACCCAGCGTATCCCTTTCAAGAACTCGACCATGCTGGTCAGCGACTGGAACAATAGCTTCAGGTCATGGCTGAGCAAGTTGCCCGGGTGGAGAGATTGGTACACCAGAGTATCGGCTGCGAAGAGAACCTACTGGGAAGAATCCCATATCGGCCACTGCATCAATCTCTCTCTGGCCGATATGGAAAGGAATGAACCCCTGCTCGCATCGGCCTCATATTTCTGGTCCGATGCCCTCAATGCCTTCCTGTTCGGGCACGGGCCGATGACCCCCACTTTGCTGGATGTGACTATGCTCACCTGCCTGGACACGACAAGCTACATCGACCCCTTCAAGCTCCGCTTCAAACCTGCTCATCGGCTCCCAGCAAAGAACATCGGCGGCTGGTCCAGGTACATATCCATTCACAATAAGGGAATTGGATCGGTTGATGACCGGGAACATGTTGCTTTTCTGAACTTATGGCTGGAGCGGTTTGTTTTTGGTGGCGCAACCCTCGGTCCAACGATCAACATGTAGTGTTTAGCAGAGTGCTTGGTTGATCGGAAATAGATCCCCTTGGGTCAATTCCTCCTTGGTGCCACCTATCAGCTGCTTCACCAAGTGGCGACTAAGCTATCGGCCGGCCAGCCCGTCGGCCATATCGGGGGTCCTTGGTGGTTTGTACAGCTCTGGCTTAATGTCTACACCTCCAAGGCCTTCTCCGGGACTTCTCTTCTCAACCAATCCTTTCCAGCCGATTACACAGAAGACCAAAATCCCATTTACCGCCGATGCGTTTCTATGGGCGAAGCTGCATCGGCCCTCTCTAGCGGCAAGATAACCCCCGCTGGACTTAGTCAGTGGTTCAAGGGGTTTTACTATGGTTTTACCAAGGAGGCTACTCTCTGGTTTGCATATAATGACGCATCATCATTCGAGATGCCTTCTAACTTTGACCCACTCAATGCTTTGGACAATGACGAGTCCAAGGCCATATTCCTATCGGCCATCACCCCCCGTCTGCTGCCAACTGGCTTCTCTTTAGGCCGATCGCAGCCTTCATATGAGTTTTACCATCCATCGGTCGGTTCCTGCCAGTTTGGCCTTGGTCAGCTTCCGATCGGCCTATTCTTCATCGAGAAACTTTAGGCCCGGGGCAATGTCAGCAACGCCCTAGAATATGATCGGATGCGGACTTTGACAGACCCCCTTCTTCTAGGCGCCGCCACCGAGGTGTATATCTGCACTGCCAACACCAAGCTTTTTGTTCGATGGTGGTCAGAATGGAAGAAGCATTTATTCAGCTTAGCGGCCACCTGCTACTGTTCCCGTCTTGACACCGAGTACATCGAATCTGATGAAGAGGTAACACCCGCAAGCCTTAACCATCATCTCCAATCATCTCTCACTCTTATTTTGCAGGCTGCCAGCGTCGAGCCCCCTACAACAAGCAACAGCGGTCGGCCGATTCTGTATCAACCTCCATCGGCCACCCCAAACTTAGGGCACGACGCTCCATCTCCATCGGCTCTCCTCAAGGCGCCTCGGCCGATAGGACAAAAACGGAAGAAGTTAGCGCATCGCCCCTCCCTGAAGAAGCAGAAAACCGATGCCGATGTCGTTGCCACGACGCCATCTTCTCCCCAGACAACATCGGCTCCCTCATCTCCTCAGGTATGCGCCAAGTCTCAATATTATTACCCGCTTTCCATTTATCTTACCAGTTTCACTTTCAGCTCGAGTCATCGGCTCCAGAGCCTCAACCTTCTTCTGACATCCCTCCAAGCACTGAGCCGATGGCTTCTTCAGCTGCCCCACTCTCGGCACCAAGTCCTCCAGCCGTCGATGAGACTGCTCCTATCCCATCGGTTGACATCGGCCCCTCCGAAGAACATCCTATTCATCTCACTGAAGCCGATGCCACCCGAGCTGCCGATGTCCTTCCTCAGGTAATCTCTTTACGCCCATACTTCACTTTTAATCTTCTACTGATCTTTTTATCGATGCCAATTTTGCAGTCCTTAGCCGATTTGTTTTCCTTTGACATCGGCAAGTACTTGGAGGCAGAAGATGAAACAACCACTAGCGTAGCAACCAAATCGCCGTTCCCAGCCGATGTGTGCGATTACTTAACAAGCATCAACAATCGGCTGGACAACTCAATTGATGCGCTGGTGGAAGACTGCGGGCCTATTCAGGCAAGACTTGCAGAAATTGAACACCATCTACCCGAAGAACTCGTTGACGCGTCAACCCCCGCAGCATACCTGGAGTCTCATAGGTTTAAACTCATCAAGCTCAGACAGCGCATAGCCGATCGCGCTGATCAACAGAAAATTACCGAAGACATCCAAGCCGATCGGCTGCTAGCCCAGATAGAGAAGAAAAGACTTGATGACATGGTAGCTGCCCCCCCAAGAGCTCCAACCCAAGCTAGATCAACTGAAGAAGAAGGAGGCCGATTTGCTGGTAGAACTTGAAAAAGTTCGCAAGGATCTTGAAGCCACAGAATCCCAGCTTATCGGCCTGCCGCAAGCCATCCAAGACCAAGAGGCTAAGGTTGCAGCGACGGTGCGTCAAGTCATTGATCGGCGCAAGAACTTGAAAACCATCCTGGGCTCCGATGAAGACGACATCCGGGCCATCAATGAAATTGACCAAATCCGCCTTGTGGGTGCCATGGGCCCCGGGTACCTCATGACAAGCATTTGGGCCACTCGGATAGAGGATGGGCCTAGCCTTGTAATTAGAGATATAGCTAGATTTGGCAGACTTCGCCTTGTATAGAAAGGAATATACAGTCCTAGTCGGGTGCGTTATATCTCTAAGGGGAGATCTCCTAGTCGTAATCCGATGGGGACTCCTACCTTGTAACCCTGTCCCCCAGTATATAAGGGGAGGCAGGGCGCCCCATGAGGGCAGAAGAGCACTCATAAGCTCATGGCCATATGGTTCATCAGAATCGCCACCATAATTCCTCAAAGGAATACATATAAACTGGACGTAGGGTATTACCTCACATTGAGGGCCTGAACCAGTATAAAATCCCTCTGTGTTCCTTTGCAATCCACCGAGTTTACATCCGCCGACTAGCCCCATATATTTATTGCCGGTGTAAAACATCGACAGTTGGCGCGCCAGGTAGGGGCTTCGGCGCGATCTACATCTACAAGCTCGATGGATCCAGCAACCGAAGTCGACGGCGGCAAACTCTCCCCCAGAGATACAATCGCATTCGGAAGCCTCGACTTCGTCGCCGACCAGATCTTCAATCTCACCTTGGCCGACTCGGACTCGATCCGATCTGCCGGGGAACCAGCCGACTCCGCGCCAGTCGGCCTACACGATGCTGCGGCGATCTTTCACGACATGCTGCGGCGATCTCCCATACGCCCAAGTCCAGGGACAACTCTTTCTTTCGGTGTTCGACTCGGACTCGGTTTTGAGCCGGCCGAGATCGGGCCAAAAAAGGAAGAGATCGTCAATTTCCCGTTCGGACTCGGCGACGCCGCGGATATCTACAATCTACATCCAACGCGGCAAACCTGATCCTCTGGAGTTCGACTCGGATACGGCCCAAAGCCGCTCGAGATCGGATCTAGGGAGGTTGGAGTTATAATCAACCCCATCAACTACTCCGACTACGACTCACAGTCGGACTACGACTCTCAGTCGGATTCCGACCCCAAGTCGGACAACAGTTTGGCAAGCTTCTCCCCGCCACGAGAAGTCTTCATGGCATCCAAAGGCTCTACTCCTACTCAGGAATCACGCCGACTATGCGAGCAGCAAGAGGAGGAAGCCTGCCGACTACAAGAACAACAAGAGGAAGAAGCGAGACGCCGACATGACGCCCTACGCAGGGCTGGGCGGACTACTCAACAACAAATCCTCCAAACCCGAGTCAGCAACCACGACGTCTTCATTACTCCTCAACAGAACATCGTGGCCGCTGCGACTCTACTGGATACACTCCAGTTTGGGCCTGATCACCAGGCCACCCCGACGATCGCAAGGATAAAAGCCCTGCTTACCGCTGCTGCATGTCAACAGCACCAACAGTCGGGTGATACCCTCATACCGACCAACCGGTCGACATTCCCAACGGCAGTCTCATCTACCTCAAAGCGATGCCGAGCAGCTGGCTCCAGTCAGCTGCATACGGAGGCACGTCAGGCGTCACTCGGCAGCCCCAACGACAACCGGCGACGTCAAAGCAACCGTCGGGCTGATCAGGAGCTTCGAGGCCGACAACGACGTGATCTTCGGCAGGACATCAACGCTCGACACCGCGAACCAGAAGATGATGAGCAACGTCAACCGGAAGACGAGAACGAGCGTTTCGGCCTCCACCACGAGCGGTTTCGCCGCCGTAGTCGGGGTCGGAGTCCTCGTGAAGATGAAGGAGTACCGGCCTTCACCCAGGAGCTACAACATGCCGACTGGTCATCGGGTTTCAAGCCTACAGGAGTCGAAAAATACGACGGCAAGACCAATCCCGAGTCTTGGCTCACGGTCTATACTACGGCAATCCGAGCAGCTGGAGGAAATCACAAAGTCATGGCTAACTACCTCCCAGTCGCTTTAGCCGACTCAGCGAGGACATGGCTAACAGGACTTCCCAAGCAATCAATCGACTCGTGGGGAGAACTCCGAGAACGCTTCATCGCCAACTTCCAGGGGACATACGAGAGGCCATCTTCCGAGTACGACTTATATCAGTTGCATCAAAGGAAGAACGAGTCTCTTCGTGACTTCATTAAGAGGTTTTCTGAGAAGAAGAACTCAATCCCTAACATCAAGGATGAGGTCGTCATCGCCGCCTTTCGAAAAGGAGTCAAATACACCTCGTTCATCGACAAATTCACACGGAAGCCTCCCAACTCTGTCAAGGCTTTATTCGACATGGCGAACAAATACGCCGACTCAGCCCACGCTGTTGCTGAGGCCCTTGAAGATAAAAAGGCATCCTGACAGAAGAAGCAGGAGGGCACCAACGACGCGGTCCTGACTAAAGCCGGGAATCGCAAACACAAGTCAGACGGCTTCATTGTGGCAGTCGGCCACAATCGTCTTCGACTTTCAACAACTGAAGATTATCAGAACAACAAGTGACATGCTCGGGGGCTCACAAGCTCAAACGCAAGGATGGCATCCCCACTCCAAAATATCGAACAGCTAAGTCGCTTCCTGATAAATATTTCTTCACTTGGCCTTGCCAATGCCGCTTACACCTAATAGGTGCACAAGCTACACTCTTCTCTGTTTTTGCTCTTAAATGATTGCGAAAGTACTCAAGTAGCATAAATCCTAATCCGTGAAACTTTGCTCCATGAAAGACGAACTCAAGTCACCCAAAACGCGTGTCTGGGAAAGAGCCATGAGCCAACTCCCGACGCTAGGGGGCTATGACTAGTCGGGCAGAGTGCTTAAACGTAAGGGATCAACTACTCGGGGAAATTAATATCAATAAGAGGAAGAACATGAATTTACATATATTGTAAAATACATTTTACTCGGGTGATTATTTTCATCATCAGATGCTACTCATCCGATATCTTTATATTGCAGACCCAGCTCCAGATATGCGTGACAGGAACTCAGGGCTGCGAGCCCATCTCCTACGCTCGGGGGCTGGACAAGTCTGCCAAAATACACTCGGGATGCTCCATGAGGGCTACTGACCGAGTACTTGCACCAGTCGGGATGTCATCTTCCCCGGCTACGCTCCATGCGAGTTAATAATCGACCTCCGGCGCTAGTCGAGGCTGTGTACTACTCGGCTAAGTAGGGTACGCCCCATGAGGGTCGCCAGCCGAATCCTACGCTAATGCTAGGTTCGGGTACCTTATTTGGTCACGGCTCTGTCAGGTTGGGTACGCCCCATGAGGGTCGCTAGCTGAATCCTATGCTAATGCAAGGTTCGGGTGCCTAGCTTGGCTATAACTCTGTTGGATAGGGTACGCCCCATGAGGGTCGCCAGCCGAACCCTCTGCTAATGCAAGGTTCGGGTACCTTGTTCAGCTTTACCCAAGTCAGAGAAGACTTACATCGTCAAAGTGCATCCGGAGTTCTCATGCACTGCGTCACACCTGAGGAGGGCAAGCAGATCCTGCGTTATACCCACTCAAGCTTATGTGGCAACCAGTTTGCATCCAGAACGTAAGTCGGAAAGGCTTGCGAATAAGGATTTCTCTGGCTGATTGCGGTTACCGACACCCAAAAAACTCATCCTGACATGCGATGGATGATACTTCTATAGAGCTATGCTGGATAGGTCGGCTCAGGCCGGCTTATTTGGTAGCAGCCACCAAGATATGAGTTCCTACAGTAGCATGCTCCATGTGGGCCGCACGCAGGCTGAGTTTGAAAATTATAGCGCTGGTGCTACCAACAGGAAACCGATGAGGTAAACAGATATGCTTCATGAGAAGCCTCTATTGCTAAACATATATGTTTGGTATCTGGTTTTATCCACCAGGTCTCGAGGATATATCCTTACAAGGATCACAAGCGGTCTTCATTACAAATTGGGGATGCAGGTATCTTTCTCGGGTACATACTGACCACGCCATGGCTTTATTTCATAAAAGTGGTATTACGGCCTACATGCGTGGCCACCAGTCTCCATGAGCAACATTATTCCCACTGACATGATGTGGAAGAGTCTACACTTTCGAGTAGTGCACTACTCGGAGAGACTATGAATTTCTCATTCCCGCTGACATGATGCGGAGGAGTCTATCTTTCGAGTAGTATACTACTTGGGAAAGACTATAACATTCTTCCAGCGACGAGCTGAAGAGTCTAACTTCCGAATGGGGCTACTCGGGAAAGACTATAACACCCCCTTCCAGCTGACATGTACGCTGAAGAGTCCCATACAGTAGAAATCCTACTCGGCAAGACTATAAACACACATTCGACTGAATGAAGTCGAAGAGTCTATATACGAGTAGTTCCCTACTCGGCAAGACTATTAAATCATATTCCGGTTGACATGATACGAGAGTCTCAAATACCAGTAGTAATTCTACTCGGGAAAGACTCAAGGTTAAAGATCTTTGACTTTATGTTTAATTGTCTTCACAATTAAGCACAAAGTCGGGGGCTACACCTAATAGGTGCGCCTATTCGGGCGCACACTATTCCCTACATCTACATGAGCCTTCATAGCCCGCTGCCAGCTGACATGAAAGCAGGACTCGGAGAAGTAGCACTCAGCAGAGTACTCGGGAGCCAATGCACTCGGAAGACTTTACCGTGGAGGATGAGCACTTCGCATCAGCTGTGACTCAACTATGAAGTCTCGGGGGCTACTGTGGGTGCGCATGGGCCCGGGTACTCATGACAAAGCATTGGCCACTCGATAGAGGATGGGCCTAGCCTTGTAATTAGAGATATAGCTAGATTCGCAGACTTCGCCTTGTATAGAAAGAATATACAGTCCTAGTCGGGTGCGTTATATCTCTAAGGGAGATTCTCCTAGTCGTAATCCGATGGA